>CAHIKZ030002243.1:592500-730721 GCA_903632075.3 Acanthosepion pharaonis | reverse complement strand
AAGTTTTTTTTTAAAAAAATGTTTTTCCCAAAAAAAAAGGCCGAAACGTTGTTAAATAAAAAAAGGGGGACAATGGTCAAAAATGTAAATAGTGTACAAATCCTCATCAAAATATGACAAAAAAAACCAAACGTTGTAAAAATGACAAAAGTGGGGACAATAGTCAATATTAAAAGTAAAAACCACCAAAATTGGGGGGGAATGGGCCGAAAGTTGTAAAAAAATTGGCAAAAAGAAAACAAAAAAAAAGAAATGAAAAACCCAAAAAAAATGACAAATAAAGGAAAAAAATTTGAATTATCGACAAAAAAAAATAAAAAAAAAATTTTAGGAAAATATCATCTGAAAAAGAAAAATGGGCCGAAAGTGTAAAAAATTGGCAAAAAGGGGAAATAGCAAAATAAATGGTTAATAATCCCCTTTTAAAAGACAGATAAAAAAGGGAAAATTTGAAAAAAAACAAAAAAAAGGGACAATAGCCAAAGAAAAAATAATATTTCCCAAAAATATGCAATACTGAAGGCCGAAATTGTAATAAATATGGCAAAAAATAGGAAAAAAAGTAAAATGTATACTTCCATCGGCTGTAAATACACACCTAATATTATTATTGGTGGGAAAATAGTTTCAAAGGTCATTTGTTGTCAGTTTGCTTGGTACGCAATTGATGCTCACTAAAAACTTTTCGAACCCCGTTTATTCCAAACTCAAAAGTACATAATAGCAACTACTAAATATAAAAGAGCTATATAGATTCATGCAGGCCAAAATATTCATTTCTGTAAAACAAATTTAGATATATATCTATATAGGTATTAATTCAAAGTTAATCATTTAATATTCTTCTGTGAGGAATGTAAAGAGAGGGTAAAGAGTACATTTTGGCCCTCCAACACTCACAAATTTCTAATGGTCCACATTTGATGGGTATTGGTTTGCTACAAAAATGGTAAGTAATTTCTGGATCAGTGAAATTAAAATTGGTACAAAAATCAATCCATTCCTGGTAGGGGTATGGTGCACCAATGTTTACACAAAAATTATTCATCCAAAAAATTTAATAATCCAAATCTACTAACGGAATGATCTTATGTCTAGTTGTATGCACAGAAAATTGTTTCTTTATGTCCTTTTCTTAGGCTCAGATTGGCTCCAATTTTTATTTTGCTTTTTTACGTAAGAGTGGGTGCTATTGGGTAGAAATTCTGGATTGTATCTTTCTTTGAGTGTGTAAGTGAAATGGAAGCTATTTGCAGAATCGATGCACAGTTGACGGAATTTTTAGTTCACATCCAACCAGTGGTGGAAACTTTTGTAACATGAATCTGAAGAAGATCTGGTTTTAGGAAGATTATAACACCGGAATTGTTTATATTCAAATATTCCTTGTAACATTGTGTCTGCTTCCAGACTCTGAAGCAAAAATGCTAAAAAGACAGAGTTTTAATAAATTCTGTCATTTCTGCATTTTTCTTGCAGACATGAGTTATTTGACAACTCAATATTGGAACATTGTTAGAAGAGATATTTGAATATAAACAATTCCGGTAAAACAATTCTATCAGTCTTGTATTTGTTGATGTACTGAAAAGAAAGTAAAAGTTTCTTTAAATAAAATAAGATCACTAACTTGCTCTTATAGTTCACTAAAAACAAAGGAAAGTGTACTAAACTGTTATACAATATCAGTTCTCCTTCATGGCAGTGACTGCTGAACAATCTCCTTGCAAATGAAGAAAAGACTTGAAGCAACAGAAATGTGGCTCTGCAGAACAATACTGAGAATACCATAGATCAAACATGTGAGTAATGGAAAAGTTTTAGAGAAAATGGACACTTGTACTTAACATCAGGAAAAGATAGTTGAAATTTCTAAGGCATATAAGGAGGAAAGTGGATTTGGAAAATTTGATACTCACAAGGCACATTGAAGGCAAAAGGATGAAAGGAAAACAATGCATAACCTTCTTAGCAAACTTGTGTAAATAGATGTCAGAACATGGTTGAGGAGAGATAACAAAAAGATAAAGTTTAAGAAGAGCTACAAAGGGCAGGAAATTGTGGAGAGCCATGATTGCCAAGGTCCTAAAGGAACACATCACATGAAAAATGTAGTTAAGCTCAATACAGCTGCTGATAGTAGGGTTACCAGCTTAGGGTTTAAAATGCAGGATGGGGGTTCTCAACCAGGAGGTAGAGGATTCCGTGACAGGTTCCCAATCATGGGTCTCAAAGCCCACAAAGTTCAAGTGTCAGTTGTCTGTCCTGTTTACAAGAATGCAAGTGAGAGCTCATACCTGTCTTAATATCGACCCATCAGCTTTGCAAAATTACCGAGTCTATCATCAACAAGAAAGTTGTTGATCACCTCAATAAAAACAATTGCAGGAGCGATAAAGTGTATGGATTTCATTCCTCTAGGTCCAATGCTGATGTCTTAAATATCTTTACATCTAGAATCAGTTAAGTACCTGATAATAAACTCATTAGGAGAGTGATCAATTAACAACAGGAAAAGATTGTTGAAACTTCTAGGGCACATAATGAGGAAAGAAGACTTAGAAAATTTGTTACTCACAGGGTAGATCGAAGACTAGAGGTAGAAACGAAAACAAAACCTACCTAACAAGCTTAAATCAGTGGATGGCAGAAGGAGATAACAAAAAGTTAGCTTATTAAGATTTACCAAGGACAGGAAATTGTGGAAAGCCATGATCACCAATATCTCTAGAGTTTACCTTTCATTTCATTTCTCTTCCAGTCATAGAGCCATTTTCTGGTGAGGAATTTGGGATAATGGTTGCTTAGAAACTCTTGAAGCTCAAAATAGATGAATGAAAATGTCATTGCTCTTCCCAATCTATACAAAAAGTGGATACGCACACGCTATATATATATATATATATATATATATGGAATAGGTTATAGTAGTTCCAACGAGAGAAAAGTATGTATATTAAAAAGAAGAAAGAAACTGCAAAAGTTTTTGGTTGTAATGTGGATTTTTTTTTTTTTTTTAAATATTATGCTTTATTTTCCATAATTTTGCTACACATTTTTCTGGTCTCGCAACTGTCATAGGCAAAGGGTGGAGATTTCCACATATTATTAAAATAATTAATTCTCTCTTTATGCTTTTCGATGTTAAATATTCTCTATATGAGACATTCTCTTTTTTAGGTTAGAGATTCAATGTCTTCTTGAACCAGCTAAATGAGAAAGACTTTGGGGTCACTAACATTTTATGTTTTAATTTTACGCATACATTTTTTTGTTTTTGATTTGTCAACTCATGCAGTATAATAGAGCCAGTTTACTGTTAAAGAAAAAGAGCACCATTGACACATTTGGTCGTTCAGAAAAAATATATGAGATGTAGTGAAAAGATTATAAATGACATGTTTGGCCATGTTGGTCTTGCTTTTCAGGTTTTGGACCAAACTATATATCTATTTACTACGGACTTGTTTCCTCATTAGCTTCAAAAATTATGTCCCCAAACATTGCATAATACCGTCTATACACAAATGTATTTATGTATGTATATTAGAGCTGTTGGTGTCCGTTGGATTTTAAATCAGTCCATTATGAGTAGATCTCTGTTTTTTCTCATTTTCCACGGTTTATCACGAATTCCTGGTGTTATCAGAACTGGTGAGGAAACAATTTTGGCTGGCTAAAAAGATTCTTTTTCTCATGCATGAGGGGTGAGCATTAATATGACCAATGATGAACGACATCCAGAAACAGAAAAAAATATTAATCAGGCTATGAGATTTCTGAGGTTGACCTTTGGGGCAGATGGAAGACAAAACAGGGAAGTTGATTTGATTGGTTGAACGAGCAGGAGAATGATACATGGTTTTCTCGAGTTTCTGAACTGTCAACAATGTAGACGGGTTCTCTTTCGTGTCTGAAAACGGCTCCTCCAACATACAGGAAGAGGACCCCACTGGAATAGGATAGTAGATTATACGTCCAAAGTTAATAAAATAGCTAAGTTTAAATTCCCTGTGTTGAACTGCTTTGTCACTGAAAGAAAAACCCTTGGCGATCGCCGACCGGAAAGAAGAAGAAGAAGAAGAAGAAGAAGAAGAAGAAGAAGAAGAAAGTTGTGTGTGAGAGAGAGAGAGAGAGGTGAAAAAGAGAAGAGCATCAGAGGATACAACATAGTAGAATCGACACCGTCAAAAAAGCCACCCCACCAATGGTCCTATGTAATCACTATGTCTGTATGTTCATGAAAAGTCCATTTCAGATGTAAATTGAAATCAAAAAGTCAGAACTTAAAAACGAGTAAAATAAGCCGTGACTCAAAACGGTTGAGAAACACTAGTTTAGAACACCATTCAAAAAACTATGACACCTGGTTTGAATCTTCCCCATTGCCAATTTGTCAAGGAAGTGATATAACGATGGAAGATGGCCCAGACACCTTTGGAATGTGCATGAAAAAATTGTTTGAACGCCATCCTTGTGAAGAATTGGTTAGATGGAACTTTCCAAAGCTTTGATGGTTGTGGTAACATGATGTAATGATTTCGCCGAAGCAGTGCACTCTCTCCCAGAAACTATTTATTTTTGTTATCGAACTTCATTTTTCTAGCCTTTCACAACTAGCTTGTTAGAATACCGCCTCTCAAGAGGTATAATGAAAAAATGGTGCAAATATACACAAGGTCATGACTGTTGAACCTCTGTTTTGGAGAGAGGAACCCTGAAGGACTTGTCGAAGGGCAGGGTTTCGTCCGGGGAGGTAGAAAACAGGCCCTGTAAAGAGTCTAGGCGGGTTCAAATTGTATATTTTGGCCGATCCGTTAAAATAATGGCCTTGTGATACATGCAACCCTCGTGGGGGTGGCTAATGACCGAATGAATGGTGTAACGAGTCGAGACAATATTAGTTCACTCTAAACCAGACAGACAGTCATTACCAACACCTTCAACTTCTTGTACTATATTTCTGTTGTAATATATCTTGTTATTCTACCTTGTGTTCGTGTTGTTGTTCTTCTTGGTTCTAACCTTGAACCATAACTGTGGTGCGAGGGTATTGGACCACAGCAAGTATAAATTACAAAGTTGGATTTATAAGCGTTGAACAAACCCAGACGAGCCTGAACAGGAACCAACTAGCCGTCCTAGTAGATGGATATACTCGAATCGAGCGGCCAGCCATCCACTACTAATCGTATCGTAGCTATTCCACGTGGTCGATGATGGCGGTATTGTTTTGTTTGTTTTTGGTTTGTTTGTGGATCCGGAGATGAGACCGATTTTTGCTTGAACGTCCCTTCGACATTGAGAAACAGTTTGCTCCAGATGGCGGATTAGGCCTTGTCGACGTATTCTTTATCTTCAAGTACGACTGATCGTTTTGATTCGAAGATTGTTGTTCCTTCCCTGATAATATATCTCTAGAGAGTTCTGTTCATTGCACTGATTTCCGGCTGTTGATGCCGATTTTACATATCTTCGTCTTTTGTTTTTGTCTTTAGAATGTCCTTGAATCTCTCTTCTTTTGATCTCTTTTCTTCTGTTTCCCTTCCTTGAATGAAAAAAGATTTCATTTGGTAGCCGGATATCATCCATACGCAGGAGATATCCAATCCATCGAAATTGATTTTTATGACGATGGCTTCATTGCTGCTCATTTTAGATTGTTCCTGTAGACAGACGTTAGTTCTTTTGTCTTCCCCAACTGATGTTCCAGGATACTTCGCAGACAATGCTGATGACATTTTAATGAATTTCAGATGCCATCGATAAGTTGTTCAGGTTTCAGAGGCATAAAGAGAGATGCAATCACTACTGCCTAGTATATTAACATTTTCGGGACCGTTATGATATCACGATCATGGAAAATTTCATTTCGAAGGTGACGAAAAGCTGATCTTTGCACATTTGAGACGTTGTTGCAACTTATCCTGAAGGTCAATGCAAGAAGATCGATAGTTATCCACATTCTCCAAGTGTGTTTATATATATGTGGGTAAATATTAGGATAAACATTAGGTAAAATATAAAACTGGACATCGAGGTCAACACCAAGCGTCTGTTTCATGCTTAAATACAATCTTCATGCCTTGAAGTTCGAGTTTATATATATATATATATATATATATATATATATATATATATATATATATAAACACACTAGGCGGATCACACGCACACAAATTCACCATACAAAAAGTAAAATGCTATTATAGCATAGATTTCTTTATAATTATATAATATATAGTACATAGGTATATAAAAACCTGAATATATACATTCATACTAAAAGAAACACACTAGACGAAACACACGCGCAGACACACACACACACACACGAACCGTATACACCATACAAAGTGTGTGTGTGTATATATATATATATATATATATATATATATATATATATATATATATATGTGCTAAAAAAGATAAGATCAAAGACCTCATTCTCCCCTTTCTCTGACCAATCCTAATTGTTTTATTAAGCAAAGGGAGATTTTCCAGCAGTCCAAGAACAATTTGATTACTACACACAATAAAAAACAATGGTTAAACATACAAAAACATAGGAAAAATAATTCTTTTAACTAATATGTAGAAATAACCATTCTTCGTGCAGGTCTTAGATGCATACAGGAGAGTTGGAATCATCACTGCCTTGTAAACTAAGATTTCGATGACAGTTGGTGATGTCACGATCTTGGAAATTAATTCACGTTGACGAAATATAAACTCTCTTGTGGCTGTCCCTTGTAGTCGAGTATGATGGTCATGTTTTGTTTACTTCTGTCAGTTGTGTTTCTGGATCCAGATAAGAATAATAAGACTGATTTTTGTTTGAACGATCCTTCTACATTGAGGAACGGATGCTTTGGATGGTAGATTCACACTAATTGTTGTCTTTTCTGACATCTTTCGGCTGATCATTTTGATTCGAAGATTGTTGTTCCTTCCCCTGTTAATCTATTCTAGAGAGTTCTGTTCATTGCACTGGATTCCCGGCTGTTGATGCCGATTTACATTTCTTCGGGTTTTGTTTTTTTGAAAGGCCGAAACGTTGTAATAAATATGGCGACAAAGATGAGGACAATAGTCGAATAATGTAAATAGTGTACATAATACCTCATCTCAGAAATATAGACAGACACTGAAAGGCCGAAACGTTGTAATAAATATGGCGACATGAGGACAATAGTCGAATAATGTAAATAGTGTACATAATACCTCATCTCAGAAATATAGACAGATACTGAAAGGCCGAAACGTTGTAATAAATATGGCGACAAAGATGAGGGACAATAGTCCGAATAATGTAAATAATGTACATAATACCTCATCTCAGAAATATAAACAGATACTGAAAGGCCGAAACGTTGTAATAAATATGGCGACAAAGATGAGGGACAATAGTCCGAATAATGTAAATAATGTACATAATAATACCTCATCTCAGAAATATAGACAGATACTGAAAGGCTGAAACGTTGTAATAAATATGGCGACAAAAAGATGAGGACAATAGTCCGAATAATGTAAATAGTGTACATAATACCTCATCTCAGAAATATAGACAGATACTGAAAGGCCGAAACGTTGTAATAAATATGGCGACAAAGATGAGACAATAGTCCAAATAATGTAAATAGTGTACATAATACCTCATCTCAGAAATATAGACAGATACTGAAAGGCCGAAACGTTGTAATAAATATGGCGACAAAGATGAGGACAATAGTCCGAATAATGTAAATAGTGTACATAATACCTCATCTCAGAAATATAGACAGATACTGAAAGGCCGAAACGTTGTAATAAATATGGCGACAAAGATGAGGACAATAATCCGAATAATGTAAATAGTGTACATAATACCTCATCTCAGAAATATAGACAGATACTGAAAGGCCGAAATGTTGTAATAAATATGGCGACAAAGATGAGGACAATAGTCCGAATAATGTAAATAGTGTATAAATAATACTCATCTCAGAAATATAGACAGATACTGAAAGGCCGAAACGTTGTAATAAATATGGCGACAAAGATGAGGACAATAGTCCGAATAATGTAAATAGTGTACATAATTTCATCTCAGAAATATAGACAGATACTGAAAGGCCGAAACGTTGTAATAAATATGGCAACAAAGATGAGGACAATAGTCCGAATAATGTAAATATTATGTAAATAATACCTCATCTCAGAAATATAGACAGATACTCTCAAACGTTGTAATAAATATTTGATGACGAAAATAGTCCGAATAATGAAATAGGCCTCAAATATAGACAGATACTGAAAATAAACATTGTAATAAATGGCGACAAAGATGAGGACAATTCTTCATAATAATAATAAATTTCGTTTACATAAATAACAATCTCAGAAATATAGACAAATACTGAAAGGCCGAAACGTTGTAATAAATATGGCGAAAAAGATGAGGACAATAGTCCGAATAATGTAAATAGTGTACATAATAATTCATCTCAGAAATATAGACAGATACTTAAGGCCGAAATGGTTGTAATAAATATGTTACAAAGATGAGGAAACCCTAATCCGAATAATGTAAATAGTGTAAACATAATAATTCATCTCAGAAATATAGACAGATACTGAAAGGCCGAAACGTTGTAATAAATATGGCGACAAAGATGAGGACAATAGTCCGAATAATGTAAATAGTTTACATAATACCTCATCTCAGAAATATAGACAGATACTGAAAGGCCGAAACGTTGTAATAAATAAAAAAATTTTTAAGATGAGGACAATAGTCCGAATAATGTAAAATATTCCAGTAATAATTTTTCTCTCAGAAATATAGACAGACTTTGAAAAAGCCGAAACGTTGTAATAAATATCAAACTCCTTGAGGACAATTTTCCGAATAATGTAAATATGTACATTTATCCCTCATCCATAAATATAGACAAAAAACACTGAAAAGGCCGAAACGTTGTAATAAATATGGCGACAAAAATGTTTAAAAATAAAATAATAATGTAAATCTATGTAAATAATATTTTCATCTCAATAAATAAATTAAAAGTGAAAACCGAAAATTTTTAATAAATATGGCGACAAAAGATGAGGAAAAAATTCACTATAACATAAATATTTGTACATATCCGATACATCTCAAATAAATATAGATCAATAGATCAACTAAAAATTAAACGTTGAAATTTAAATATGAATTGAAAAGATGAGGACAATAGTCCGAATAATGTAAATACGTTAAAATATTACCTCATCTCAGAAATATAAACAAATTCCTTTCTTTTTCTTTTGTTGTAATAAATATGGCAACAAAGATGAATTTAATAGTCAAATAATGTAAATTGTGTAAATAATACCTATATCTAAAGAAATATATGATTATATGAAAGGCCAAACGTTGGGATAAATTTTTGGCGACAAAGATGAGATTCATTATAAATTTAATGTAAATAGTGTAAATAATACACATCTCAAAAAATATAAACAGATACTGTAATAACTTTCTTGTTGATAAAAAATATATGACAAAAGATGAGGACAAAAAATCCGAATGATGTAAATAGTGTACAATCCTTTTCTCAGGTCAATATACCGATAGATAAAAAAGGGAAAGATTTGTAAAAATAAACAAACACTGCATGATGACACTTCAGTTTTCCAATGCGATCTTCAGCCCCAACGTATCTTAACCACCAACATTGAACCCTTTCCCGGGTAAATAAAAAGATATTAGCGCAATATATATTGTTTATGAAAATTTACGGTATCTTGACAAACAATTTTTGATTGATGGAAAAAAGCAAAAGAATTATTACTCCCTTATTCTGAAACATGGATCATTGTAAAATATTTTTGCCTTTCTTTCAAAAAAAGTCTGTTAATGGATACCAATGCAAATATTCAGTTTCTTGATATGAAATTGCCTAATTAAAAAAATAAATATATAAAATTTCCAAAACAATTATAAAAATAAATTGGAATAAAATTGACGTGAAAAAAAGCGATTTTTTTTTTTTTGTTATACTTAGAATTTCTTCTTTGAAAAATTTTCTTCTTCTTCTTCTTCTTTTCTTCTTCTTCTTCTTCTTCTTCTTCTTCTCTTATACTTATTTCTTAAAAAAATTACTTTTTAGTTTACTAGAAATTTTTCTTCTCCATCTTCAAATTCTTAAATTATCCATAAATCCATCATCTTACTTTTTTTTTCTTTCCTTATCCTTATTTCTTCTTGATTCTTCTTTTTTTTTCTTCTTCTTCTTATCCATTGCATATAATAATTTTTTCTTCTTAACCATCTTACATTTCAAATAAAATTTTTTTTCTTCTTTCCTTTTTGAACTTATTCTATTATTAAATTTTGGTCGTTTTTTAAATTTCTTCTCTTTGGAAACTCTGCTCTAAAATCATCTTATTAAAATATAATAAATTTTTTTTTTCTAATTTATAATTCATCCACCTTCCCCTTCTTTGTTTTTCTTCTTCTTGAATAATCATTTCTTACATCTACAATGTCCTTTTTCTACAAATTGCCCGATTTCTGAGAAATTTCATGGTTTTTCTGCCTTTTATCCCCATATTAAAATTCATATCAAACCCTCCTTAAAAAATAGATTAATCATGAAAAACCAATTCATGATACACTAACAAAGACAATTCTATTCTTACCCAAGTTTAATCGAAAATCTTTTGTAAAAAAAAATTTTTCATAAAAAAACGTTTTTATTCCTTTAACAAAAAACACGTAAGCAAAATGTTTTTTCTTTCTTTAAACATAAATTTTTCATATATTTTCTTTTCAAATTTGCTGTTAACGTTTTTGACTCCATGTTGGTTCTCCATTTTTGATTGATTCTGCAATCCAACCATCAATACAATGCATTTAGTACCGATGCAATTTGAAAGTGTATGGAAGGCGACGATTAAAACAAATTTCTTTCTAATATCGAAAACAGATTAATAGTTTTATTCGCGTTTAAACAGTTATTCGAATATTTCAATAGCATCGTCAAACAGTTTTTTTTTGTTTTTTTTCCTCTGCATGAAAGAGTAAAGCCCGAGGCGGAAGAAATAATCTCCAAAAATCTTGAATCTTTTTCTAAACAAAAAGAAAAACGAATTGCGTCGAAAATAATTAGAGACGTTTCAGACAAATGATGACAAAAACATAAACTTATCGATCTTTATTTTATGTTTTCTTTGGATACGCCGACATTAGTGAATAGCGGTTGTCGTTCTGGTTAATTAGAAATTTATGATGAAGGACACGAAATTGTTTGTATTTTTAAAAATAAAAATTTTTGCATGACCGAAATATTGTTTTGAGAATTATATCAGGACATAAACAATTTCATTTCCCTCGATTTATCCATCTTTTAGTAGAGGCTTTCTGTTTAGGATTGGGTTTCTAGTTCCTACTTCAACTCAATGCATTTTAAAATATGTTCAAATAAAACTAAAAGATTTTTTTCATTATAATTTATTTTATTTCCTGAATAATGTAAATAAAAAAAATTAAAATTTCCGAATGTTTATCCCAAGTCTTTTGGACGGAAGTAAAATTTTTTTTTGTTTGAGCAATAATTCATGTTTCATTATATCAAATGCTTTGAGAATATCGGTTTTTGATTCGATTATTAAAAAAATTTATTTATTTATCATTAATTAAACATATATAAGGATTTATTACTCATGATTCAAAAAATTTCGGCCGTATATATATATATATATATATATATATTAAAAAATTTTATGTTTATTTTTCTTTTTCTAGATACAAATATTTAAGTAAATCCAAACTGTTTATAATAAACTGTATTAATAACATTTACTGGCCTGAATGGCAATTCAAATTTTCATAAAAAATATTCGTCCTCCGTCAGAAATCGAACTCTGTATCTTTTCCCCACAATCATATAGCCTGACGTGCCTTAACCGATTGGGCCACAGAATATCGTTAATGTAAGCAAGAATCTTTTTACTGCTTTTAAATCTTTGAATCTTCCATGATTTCTCTCAAGTACATTAATCCGCTCAATGCGTATCCAAATGTAAACAAATGACGTCACACATTATAAAATGGACAAAGCATTTACTAAACAGATCATTTAAAACAAATATTTGTATATTGTATAAAAAATATCCAACATAAACAAAAAAATGCAATGGAATAATTGTCTGACTTTGTCCATATATATATATATATATATATATATATATATATATATATATATATATTGAACAATAAAAAAATATTAAAAAATTAAAATCTTCAGACACACTGGGTTGTATATTAATATTCTTTCGTTTTTTATTATTATTATTTCATTTAGATTCCTCGACTAGTTTCGGCCAAAATGGCCATCATCAGGAGAAAAAATTTTTCTGCTTGCTGGTAGCAGTGAACTACAGAAATGAATGTCTTGATGGAGAAAATGAACTTTTGTCTGTAGTTTTCATTTGTTTGTTTTTTTATTTTTTAACGCAACTTTTGGTCAGTCTTTGTGTTGGCCAAACAGTCTCTTTTAAGTTGTTATTTGAGATATATATATATATTATTCCAGGATCATTTTCTAAATTATTCAAGATGATAATTGCCCTCTCTAACCTTCAAACTTTCTGTCCTCGAGTAACAAGTTGCCTCACTGGTTTCATGTACGATTTCATTTTCAAGTCTTTTTTCACTGTTCTTTGGACTGTTATAGGTGAATCACCTGTCTCACTAGCCAAATGTCTTATGGGTTGAGTTGGATCTTTTCTAATTGATCTCTTTAGCTCAAAGTTGAAATGATAATCCCTGTTGCTGTTGTAACCGCCTGATTTAGTTTTCCTCTTTACTGTTCCCTCTTTTTAAAACCCATTCACCGTTCCCTTGATGGTTCTTGAATGAACTTTGAAGCTGAAAGCCAGAGTATGAATGTTGCTACCATTACCGAAGGGCCTGAATGATCTTTTGCCTCTCACCATCACTCAGAGTAGATAAGTCCGGATCATACTCCTCCCCGTTTTTTTAACAGGCGTAGAGGTTTATCCTTTGTCTCCTGTTTACAGTTTCTTCTAAAGTATTATTTTCTTCACTCCTAGAAGATCCCCCCTCTCCCCTGAGTCGTAGTGGCATAATAGTCTTGCTTGAAGTTATTTGATTATCAAAATAACCTTCTGTATCACTAAACTATATTTAGTAAACATTACATGTTTAAATTTGTTTAATTTAAGTACAAAGTCACTTTTAATCCGTCATTTCATCAAAATATCATAGGATCATGTTCTTAAGCTTTACCCATCTAACTATTGTCCAGGCTCGACTTTCCTTAACTTCAGTAAGGACTAGTGTTTCAATGTGTTATGGTTGCAAGCCTTTATCATTCTGATAGAATACAGACCCCGAATATATTTCCCCTCTGGTTTGATTAGACCTATTATTTTGCTGACGGTCAGAGTTTCATACAAGCGGATCGATACAGCATTCTTGTTAATTATATATATTTTTCTATGCCATAGTTTCATTTTTTTTTCATCGAACCTCACTGTTGTTTTAAATAAACACAGTGAATTTCGATGAATTTCAATGCTGATTTTCGAAATTCTTCAAAATGTAGCTGAGACATATTTGTCACGCCATGGCGCGCTCAAATTGAGGATACAGCTCTCTTTCAATGCTGATTTTCGAGGGATGCAAGCAAAGTTTAAGACATATTTTATCACGCCATGGCGCTCGAATTGATAAACAGCTTCCTAATTTCTGATGCTGATTTTCGAGGGATTACATATAGCTGAGACAAAATATTACTGATCACGCCATGGCGCTCGAATTCGAAATATTGAGTCGTGCACTATTTTTATGTTATCTATTTCGAATGCTGATTTTATCGATATATATATATATATATATATATAGATATATATCATATATGATTGCGCCATATTGAATTCAAAACCAAATTTCAATGCGCGATTTTCGAGGGAGGCAAGCAAAAAATGGCTTATCACGCCATGTCAGCTCGATTGAGGAAACAGCTCGAATTTCAATGCAATTTTCGAGGAAATAAAGCAGGTAGCTGAGACATCATATCACGCCATGGCGCTCGAATTTTTTTCAACTTCTGAATTTTTTTTCATATGCTGATTTTTCGATGTTTGAATTAAAATAGCTGAGACATGGCCATCACACCATGGCGCTCGAATTGAGGAAACAGCTCGGAATTTCAATGCTTATTTTCGAGGGAGGCAAGCAGGTAACTAGACATTGTATCACGCCATTTAACTGAATTTTGTAACAGCTCGGAATTTCAATGCTGATTTTCGAGGGAGGCAAGCAGGTAGCTGAGACATGGCCATCACGCCATGGCGCTCGAATTGAGGAAACAGCTTCGAATTTCAATGCTGATTTTTATAGGGTTAAAATTGGTAGCTGAGACATGGCCATCATCACGCCATGGCGCTCGTTTTGTTGAGGAAATTTGTAAATATCAGAATTTCGATGCTGATTTTCGAGGAAACAAATTCTTTTTTCGTTTATATATTTGAGACATGGCTATATACGCCATGGCGCTCGAATTGGATATAATATATCGAATTTCAATGCTGATTTTCGAGGATAAAGCAGGTAGCTGAAACATGGCTATCACGCCATTTTTTCCATAATTGAGTTAAACAGCTCATATATTTCAATGCTGATTTTCGAGGGAGGCAAGAAGGTATTGAGAGATAATGTATCATTTTGATGGCGCTCGAATTGAGGCATTAAACAGCTCAGAATTTTGATTTCTGATTTTCGAAGGAGGCAAATCAGGTCTTGTGAACATGGCTATCACGCCATGGCGCTCGAAATGAGGAAACAGCTCGTAATTCAATGCTGATTTTCCAAAGAGGCAAACATGTAGATAAAAGATTATTTCCATCACGCCATGGCGCTTTGAATTCTGGGAAACAATTCAGAATTTCGATGCTGATTTTCGAGGAGGCAAGCAGAAGGAGCTGAGACATGGCTATCACGCCATATATTTCGAATTGAGGAACAGCTCGGAATTTCAATGCTGAAAAAAAAAACAAGCAGGTAGCTGAAACATGGCTATCACGCCATAACTATGTTTTGAGGATACAGCTCGGAATTTCAATGCTGATTTTCGAGGGAAATGATAAAGCATATAGCTGAGACATTGCCATCACGCCATGGCGCTCATATATTGAGGAAACAGCTCAGAATTTCGATGCTGATTTTCGAGGGTTTTGCATATTTAGCTGAACATTATCCATCACGCCATGGCGCTCGAAAATAGGTAACAATCATTATTTCGATGCTGATTTTCGAGGGAGGCAAGCAGGTAATTAAGACATTATACATCACGCCATGGCAAAACAAATTGAAAAAAGCTCAGGAATTTATTTTTATATATTTTATCTTAATTTTATATATTATACTATATCCTGGACACACACATCACGCCATGTCGCTCGAATTGTATAAACATATTATTCATTTCGATTTTGATTTTCGAGGAGGCAAGCACATAAACATTGAAACATAAAATCACGCCATGGCGCTCGAAATTGATAAACATATCATAATTTCGATGCTGATTTTCGAGGGAGGCAAACAGGTAAATGAGAAAATGAAAATATTTATCAATAAAAGCGCTCGAATTTAGGAAATAAGCTCGGAATTTCGATGCTGATTTTCGAGGGAGGCAAGCAGGTAGCTGAGACATGGCTATCACGCCATGGCGCTCGAATTGAGGAAACAGCTCGGAATTTCAATGCTGATTTTCGAGGGAGGCAAGCAGGTAGCTGAGACATGGCCATCACGCCATGGCGCTCGAATTGAGGAAACAGCTCGGAATTTCGATGCTGATTTTCGAGGGAGGCAAGCAGGTAGCTGAGACATGGCTATCACGCCATTTAAAAATTATAGAAAAAACAGTCAAATTTCGATGCTGATTTTCGAGGGAGGCAAAGCAAAAGGTAGCTGAGACATGGCTATCAAGCCATGGCGCTCGATTTGAAAAACAACTCAAAATTTCGATGCTGATTTTCGAGGGAGGAAATCAGGTAGCTGAGACATGGCTATCATCTAATTTTTTTGGCGCTTTGAAATGAGGAAACATGGGGAGAATTTCGATGCTGATTTTCGAAAAAAAAAAAGGTAGCTGAGATATAAATCAATAATGTCGCTTTTATGATGAAATTCTAAAATTTCGATGCTGATTTTCGAGGGAGGCAAGCAGGTAGCTAGAGACATTGAAAATCACTACTATCAAAAAATGGCGCTCCTCTTTGATAAAACAGCTCAAAATTTCGATGCTGATTTTCGAGGGAGGCAAGCCAGGTAGCTGATATACATGGCTATCACGCCATTCCTTGCTCAAATTTTAAACAGCTTTATTATTTCAATAATTTTCGAGGAGGCAAAAAGGTAGCTGAAGATATGGCCATCACGCCATGGCGCTCGAATTGAGAAACAGCTTTTAATTTGGATGCTGATTTTCAAAGAGAATTCTGAATGCTATACGATTTTTTTTCCTGCAACGGGGGGGGGGGGAAGTAGGAAATGTCATTGCAATGGAATGTAAATGATGTCAACTAATCTTCGAACATAACTTTGTAAAACCTCACTTCTCCTCGTGGTATTATAGGTATTATGGTGTCTGTAATAAGAATGGTAAGTAGGTGTGCGTTGAACAGTTTATAGAAATTGGGGTATTTTTGGGTCAAAAATCGTTCCCTAGCTAAGTTTAAGATAAGACAGATTGAAGTTTTCCCCTTATCCTGCTTCTGGCCTTGTGTCACATTTTTTGTATCTTTCAAAATAAATATCACTTTCCTCAATGGTACCTAGACTCTATGAATTAAATGCAGTATTAGTGTGGCGGCATTTTACAGTTGAAATGGCGATATGTAACCGCAAGTTCTATGTTAACAGTTTCTTCTCGCTTGAGCTTCAAATATTTAAATGCAATGTCAATCGTTATCTTTTATTTTCTTAATACTTGTTCTTTTATTGTCCTCTCTCCTTAATAGTAGTTTTTCTCATATTCTCTAACAGTCAGTAACCCCTTCCGTTCTAGTGGCTTTATTGCCTTTTATCTTCAAAAATTTAAATGCAATGTCAATCGTTATCTTCTGTCTTCTTAATTCCAGTTCTTTTATTGTCCTCTCTCCTTAATAGTAGTTTTTCTCATATTCTCTAACACTAGGTAATCCCTTGCATCCTAGTGGCTTTATTGCCTTTGATGTTCAAAAATTTAAATGCAATGTCAATCGTTATCTTTTGTCTTCTTAATTCTTGTTCTTTTATTGTCCTCTCTCCTTAATAGTAGTTTTTCTCATATTCTTTAACACTCAGTAACCCCTTGCGTCCTAGTGGCTTTATTGCCTTTGATCTTCAAAAATTTAATTGCAGTGTCAATCGTTATCTTTTGTCTTCTTAATTCTTGTTCTTTTATTGTCCTCTCTCTTTAATAGTAGTTTTTCTCATATTCTCTAACACTCAGTAACCTCTTGCGTCCTAGTGGCTTTATTGCCTTGCTTGGAGTGAAATGATTAAAAAAATCACTGAGTGACTCTCAGGCCTTGTATAGGATGAACAATAGTTTAAAAAATCCCATTTTCATTATATTTTAATGGCCGGTCGAATGCTTTACAAAGGGCCATTTCTAGAATCACACAGCATCGAATAACATGAACCCCTATATTCTAGTTCCGTGTCAGAAAACAATTCCTCAAATAAAGATGTTTCAACTTTATTATCTTTTTTTTCATCTCCAAAGTGTAACAAATAAAAATGTCAAGCAGGCGTTGGCTTACTTAAAGGAAATTCGTTTTAACGCCATAAAAATCACACGCGTTTCATCGGCTGCATATTTAAAAGCAACGCATTTTTGCTGTCCATGCAATAAAAAAGCAAGTCTAACGCGGACAATTCCATCCATTTAGGCATTTCCTCCTCGTGTCGGAATCTTGTGATTAGAGATCAATTCCTCGAAAGGCAAATACTGATGCAGGTTGAATTTCGACGAGAATAGAAACAATTTTCATTTGAAGACGCGAGATTTACTCGAAAGATGACTCCATTGTGCCGGTCATGACAATGAAAAAAAAAATCAACCTCCTTCATGGAAGAAGTTTGTAGAATTGAATGTAGCTGAAGAAATCAAACCACATTCCTTAAAAGAGAAGACATTCTCTTCGTTCTGAAGGAGAAGTGTGTTGACGATTATTTGCAGTGTAACTACATCTCTTTAGTCCTTGCTTTCAAACGATCGATGCACAAAACCCAAGACACGTAAACCTTTGACGCAATTTATTTGCAAGGAAATAAATCGACGTCAGGAATTTGCAGACTTCAGAGCTCTCTTGTATCCCACCATTTCCTACTTTTGTCTCAACATGTGGGTCCATAAATTGCAGTAATACACGGCTTGAACGAAAGCAGCTTGTGCTCTCCAAAAGAACAAAAACAAAAAACGATAGCCGAAGGTCAGCCATTAAGCGACGAAAAAGGAAAAATATCGGGTAAGAGCAATAAGGAAAAGGGGGAGAGGTTAATTAAACAGGATACATGTTGTAGCATACCTACGCACGATAATGGGTATGTCCCCATTCACATAAATACAGTAGTAAATACTGTATGTTGGTCTGCAGTTAGAGATTCGTCTTCAGCTGTGCTGGGCAAACACTCTGCCTCCGGGCAGAGAGGATCCCCAGACGAGGCTATATCGAAGGGCAGAGTCTCGTCTCGGCAAACAGCTACCCGATCCCGCTTTATATGGGGAATTTTCGGACGAGCCTACGGGCTCGGATGCCCCATATTAAATTTGGACTTGAGTCACATTTGACCGCGTGGGGCGGTTGGTAGATATCCTGCAGTTGGAGATTCATTGTGGAATTCACTTGACTCACTTCTAGCAGTTGACTACTACTTCTATGCGCTGCTGGCGAATCTTATATGTGTTGTTCTTATCCTATGCATTATCTTTCATTACCAACCTTCCTTTGATTATTCTATTCAGTAAACTTCCCTGGGTTACAACAGTACCCAAAACGACTTTCAGGTTATGTGGTTAATAATGAGATAAATCATACACATAATGGCCCTATTCTCTCAGTAGCAATTCCTGACCACTGACAATACTTTTTTTTCATTATCTTAATTCACAACATGGAGATTAAGTATCTGAAACAAATAAATCAAATAAGAAAAAAAGGCGAAATTCTGAAATGAATTATAATTATTTTCTCTGTCAAAGAGAAATATTTTACTTTTTTGTTATTTAAGAAAATTCCTAAACAATACGGGAAGGTTTGCCAGGAAGAAAAATGCCTAACTGGACAGGGCGGCGGGGGAGATGACGGAGAAAGAAAGAAAGAAAGAAAGAAATTTGAGAAAGAAAAATAAGAAAAGAAAAAAATAATTTAGAGAAATGATGAAAATTAAAGAAAAAGGAAGATGCGGAGAAGAAGTGTAAGAGACTGGGAGTAGTATAATCGTCGAACTTGTATAAAGGGAATTCTGGAGAGAAGAGTAGAAGAGATGTCAGAAAAGAAAGAATTCTTGAACTCAATAAATGACAATTTTGACAATAAAAAACAATATACATGCAAAAGCGATCTGTTTGAATGTTAAAAGGAAACGTTCCAAATGCCATCTAAAGACAAAAAGTGAGAAGACAACATAACAACATAGATAGATAGATAGATAGATGAATAGATGAGATCTAAACAGACTGAGATAGATAGATAGATGAATAGATAGATAGAATAGATAATGAATATGGGCAGAACTGAGATAGATAGATAGATGAATAGATAGATGAACATGATGAACAGATAGATAGATAGATAGATGAATATGATAGATAGATGAATAGATAGATAGATGATATGGGCAGACTGAGATAGATAGATAAATAGATAGATGAATGAATGTAACAGATAGATAGATAGATAGATAGATAGATAGATAGATAGATGAATAGATGAATATGGGCAGACTGAGATAGATAGATAGATATAGATAGATAGATAGATATGAACATGATAGATAGATAGATAGATAGATAGATAGATAGATAGATAGATGAATGAATAGATATGGGCAGAATGGATAGATACTAGATGGATAGATAGATAGATAGATATGAACGGAACGAGATAGATAGATAGATACTGAACAGCGGCACTTAGATAATCTAAGAACAATATAATTTACAACTTTAGGTATATACTAAATCCAGCTTTGTTTGTCACAAGGCTACAAGTATATGTAAGGTATTGAAATTTTCCCAATGATCATGTTGTTAAACAAATATGCAGAACGAAGAATACCTGATAGCTATGATAAATATTCAGACCATATGGTCATTGTAGATTTTACAAGCAAATGAATGAATTGAAAACTAAGGAATTAGTTGACATTGTTATATCGAAGCTCAGTGCTTCCGTACTCTACCTTATTTACAATGTCGTTAATTGTACAGTTGAAAAGTATTCGACGCCGGTGATATACTTCAATACCTGAAAGCATTTCTCATGAGGTTCTCGAAGAAATTCAATTAAAGTATGCGTAATTAAATAAATTGATTTGGGAAGGTGTCGTTGTTTCGTTTTTGTATTTTTGTCTTGTTTTTTGGGGTTTTTTTACCGAAATAAAACTTTCAATGAATATTCCAAAACATTTAAGTAATTGAACGTTTTAGTTGTTGCGATTGCCAAACCCTAGCATCAATTTTATTCTTTTTTTAGGAATGAGAAACTAAGCTTGAATTAGTGATAATAAGATTGGATTTATACGAGTCATGGCTTGAGAGATGTGCTTATCGCCCACCACTGCAAAACAAATGTTATAAATAAAGGATTCGATTCGAAATTTCAATCACCTGGAGAATGCCGGGGCGTACAACGGCCGAAACGTTGTGAATATGGCAACGAAGATGAGGATAACAGTCCGAATATTGTAAATAATGCAGTAATCATAATACCTCATCTCAGAGATATAGAGAGACATGTCATTTGCTTTTTTTTGGGGGGGTATTCTTGTTAAGCTTAGTTCGTGGTGGGGGTTTAATGGATATCAATGCGGAATGTTGGATCGGAGGAACAGAATTCTTATTCCGGGTAAGTATTTTGGGAATCTTCAACACCAACGTCAAAGGCGGTTAACCAAGACCAACACCGACTAACTACAGACATTTACTAACCGATGTCTCAGGAAAATCCTCAATATCAGGTGACCGGAATCATCTCTAACGACCAACTGTGGGACAGAGTCAGACAGGCCACAATCGAGATTGACATCAAGAAACGGAAATGGAGATGAATTGGTCAGACACTCCGCTAGTCTGCTTCAAGTGTCACCCGGCAGGTCCTTGACTGGAATTCACAAGTGAATCGAAAAGTGGGTCGACTAAAACAGACTTGGCTCAGAAATGCGTTGACGCAGAGATGAAATTGCCAGCACGACATGGGCCGAACTGAAGAGGGTCGCCCGGAACCATGTCCGTTGGAGAGGTGTCGTTGCGGCCATATGTTCCCCTAGGAATCAAGAGCCATAATAATAATAAATAAAATGTTGTGTTCCCTTTCTCACAAATGCTCTTGGAACAGGAATTAATTTGTCTCTTCTTCGCCCCTGTGGGTTAAATATCATTCTAGACTGGGTTGACTAGTCTGAAGTGCAAACCCGCCCGAAGTGAAGGAAAAGTGTTAATGTCAAACCGTGGAGAAGGTAAAGGGAAATCATTCCATTATCTTTCCGAAGGTTGCTTGGTAATTCGTCGGCTGTAAAGACAAATCTGTGGAGTGGTGTTCACCTACGTCCCTAAAGGACGTGACATTATAGAAAAATAACTTTATCTGACACAATTTTATATTGACGGTGTTGTATAGCCCTCTCGTGCTGGGGAACTCTTGGGCGGCGGTGTCAACTCACTCATATATTGTGTCTTCTCTCTCGTCTTATCCCGAAATGTTTTGCGGTCCAGAGATGAAAGAACTTCAACACAGGCAATTTTTTAATTAATTATTTTATTAATGTCGACGTATATACCTTCTATTAAGAGTGATCGCTTTCCCTCGCTGAGGAGCCGTTTCAGACACGAAAGAAAACACGTCTACATTACTTGACAGTTTAGAAACATCTCACCGAAAAACATTTCTCTATCTATCTTCTTTCCGATGCTCGTTCAGCCAGTCAAAATCGATTTCCTTATTTTGTCTTCCATCTGTCCTTCAAAGTCAACCCCAGGAAATCCGAGCAGAAATACACTTCCTCTAAAAAAAAATAGTAGTATGCTGATGTATTATTTCACAACGTATCATATTGTAATTTCACTAACAATGGCTTGCGAGTTTAACTATCTAATCGGTACCAAAACTTTTGATCTCTCATTAACTGGTTATTTTTAATTCCAGGACACTTTTCCAAAATGATCATCAATGGAGGCCATCCTAAAGAAAACTAGACAAAGGAAAATGAAATTCCGGACACGATGAAAAGGAGGTAAATATCAATGCCAAGATATAGCACAAAATATAGGACAGTGCGCAAAGAAATTAGGAATAATTGCAGACAGGCTAACGAGGAATGGCTTAACGAAGAATGTGTAGAAATACAAAGAATGAGTATTAAGATAAAGTGGATATGTATAAAAAATAAGGGAAGAAACAGAACAAAAGTCACCCCCACACACACACTTAACAGACTGCATAAAATCCAAGGATGGAACACTGATATTAGAGAAAAGAAAATACTTCAGTGATGGAACGAAAGACGAAAGAGAACAACCGGAAATGCACAGAATATATCAAAGGACAAGAAATATTAAAACCTAAAATGAAATAAGCACTGGCCAAATTGAGCAGAAACAAAGCAACAGGACCACACGGAATTGCAATAGAGATGATGGCAGCCTTAGACGATTTCGATATTGACTGGATTACAGATAATAATAAATTAAATATACAACATTGGTGATATCCCGGAAGATTTAAGTAGATCTATTTTTATAGCACTGCCTAAGAAGCCAGGTGTAAACGAATATAATCTTTATCAATCATCCTAATGAGCCATATAGCAAAACTTCCAAATTCTGATGAATAGAGCGCGCTAGACAAACAATGCGGGTTCCTTAAAGACAGTGGATCAAGAAATGCGATGCCTATGTTTAGAAAGATATCAGAGAGACCAATGCAAATGCAAATGCAAATGCAAATGCAAAAGGATGTATACCTACATTTTATAGATTAGGCGAAAGTATTTGATAAAGTACGTTAGAGATAACTATTGGACCTGCTAAGAAACGTTGACATATTTTGGAAGGCTATTAGAATAATCCAGAAACTATACTAGGTGCAAACCGCCAGCATATGGATAGAAAATGAATTCAGTAAATATACAAAAATAGAAAGTGGTATAAGACAAAGAGATGTCTTCTCACCGGACTCATTCAATCTATTCAATGAAGTCCTACGAGGATTCATTATTGGCGACCACAACCTTAACATGAGATATGCTGATGACACAATGTTGATAGCAGACACAGAAATGAAACCACAAGAACTTCTACAGAAGATATTGAAGACAAGCGAGAAGAAAGGACTGTTTTGGGACGTAATTTCAGAATAGGCGTTTCTTCCCTCTACACCGGTTTCTTGGTATTTATCGTTGTTCTCTTCTCTGTATCCGTTTCGTCGTTCGTTAGTCCTACGACGATTGCACGGATCGTACGACGTACCCCGATAGAGACGCCTCTCATCTCCACGATGGTCTATTTATAATCGTGAGTCACCAATCACTTGCCCTCATAATAAATATACTAGACCTACGGGGCACCTCAGAATGGAGCACTAAAACACCCGGATGTTCCTCCTCTATACCGTCTAACTCGTCGAATATTATATACAGCTGCTAATGAGCCAATTTCTTGTCGGAAAACAAAGAAGAGTGTCTTTTGACGGAACGATGTACTCGCCTTCTCTGAAATTGAAATCCTACATGCCAGACAAAGACGACCTGTTTTTCGTCGAGAATAAGGAAAGTCTTTTTTGTTCTTCTGCCATTAGACTCTCGTTCTGGTTCACTATGCCGGTTACGTCTTCACTTTCCTTGATTTAATGATTACTTTCAACATGTTCAATCATCGGTCTTCCTCCCCTCAGTTTTGTTCTAAGGACAAAAATTTAGTCATTATTACTGTCCCCATCTTTATTATTTCGATTAAATGTTTCGGTCAGTGAATTCCCCGGCCGTATAAATTTCATCTAATAATCTGAAAGACTTTTGAAGAGAATTTATGATTTCCTTCAAAACTATTATTTAATAGGAGTAAATAGGTTTGCCTATCGCCGGGTTTTCAACCCTTCCTTATCTGTTGTTGTTTATTTCTTGTTTACTGTTTAGGATTGGGATTTCAGTTCCTTGTAAAGGTTTCTCATTCTCTTTCACACCTAACAACCCTTGCGTCTTAGTGGCATTATCGCCTTACTTGAAATGATTAAAAAAATTCTTGGTAACGTATGGTTGCAAAATGCTGACACTCAAAGCGTTTAAGCATCGCATGGATGTTAATCTCCTTACATTTTACTTTTCTTTACCTGTCTTTTCTTTTTCTTCTTCTTTTGCTTCTCCTCCACCTCCTTCTTCTTCTTCTTCTTCTTCTTTTTCATCTTCTCTCCACCCTTATTTCGATTTCCCCCTCTTTCTGCATTCCTTCTTTCTTTTCATTTCTCATCCTCTTCTCCTTTTCTTCAACCAGTTATTTTTCTTCTTTGGTTGATCATTTTTTTTCACTTCCTACCGTTACTTCTTTTTCACTCTCTTTGCTACTTTCACGCTCTTTATTTCTTTCACGCTCTTTTTTCTTCTTCTTTTTCTCCACTTTTTCGCTTCTTTCAATCTCTTTGCTTCTTTCACTCTCTTTTTTCTTTCTTTCTCTTTTTTTTTCATTTTCTTCTTTTGCTCTTTCACTCTCTTTACTTCTTTCACGCTTTTTTATGCTTCTTCTTTCCTCACTTTGCTTCTTTCACTCTCTTTTACTTTCTTTCACTCTCTTTCTTTGCTTCTTTCCTCTCTTTTTCTTCTTTCCTCCATTGCTTCTTTCCTCTCTTTTTTCTTCTTTTTTCTTTTCTTCTTTCTTCTTTCTTCTTTCTTTTTCTTTCTTTCCTCTCTTTCTTCTTTCACTCTCTTTTTCTTTCACTCTCTTTTTCTCTTTCTTTCTCTTTTTCTTTCTTCTTTTTCTTCTTTCACTCTTCTTTCTCTTCTTTCACTCTCTTTCTTTTTTTTCACTTCTTTCACTCTTTTGCTTCTTTCACTCTCTTTTTTTCTTCTTTCACTCTTTACTTCTTTTTCTTTCTCTTTCTTCTTTTTCTTTCTCTTTACTTCTTCTTTTTCACTCTCTTTTACTTTTTTTTCTTTTCTTTCTTCTTTCTTCTTTCCTCTTTTTTCTTTTCTCTTTGCTTCTTTTCCTTCTTTTTTTTTTCTTCTTTTTTCTCTTTTCTTTCCTCTCTTTTTTCTTCTTTCACTCTCTTTTTTTTTCTTTCTCTTTTTTTTTTTTTTTTTTTTTTTTTTTTTCTTTCCTCCTTTCTTTTTCTTCTTTTCTTTCACTCTCTTTCTTTTTCAATTTCTTTAATTTTTTCTTTCTCTTTTGCTTCTTTCACTTTCTCTCTTTTTTCTTTCACTCTCTTTTTTTCTTTCCTCTCTTTCTTTCTTTTCTTCTTTTTTTTTTTTCTTTCACTCTCTTTTTTCTTTCATTTCTTTTGCTTTTTCCTTTTTCTTCTTTTTTCTTTTACCTCTTTCCTCTCTTTGCTTCTTTCACTCTCTCTTTCGTTTTCTTTTTCTTTCTTTCCTCTTTTTTCTTTCTCTCTTTTTTTCTTTTTCTTTTTTTTTTTTTTTTTCTTTTCTTCTTTTTTTCTTTCTCTCTTTTTTCTTTTCACTTCTTTCTTCTTCTTTTTTTTTGCTTTTTTCTTTCTTTCTCTTTTCATTTTTCTTTTTTTCTTTTTTCTTTCTTTTTTCTTTCTTCTTTTTTTTATTTTCTTCTTTCACCTCTTTTTTTTCTTTTTTTCTTTCTTTCCTTTTTTCTTTTCACTCTCTTTTTTCTTTCTTCTTTTTTTCTTTCTCTTTTTTTTTTTCTCTTTTCTTTTTTCATTCTTTTTACTTCTTTTTCTTTCTTTTTTTTTTCTTTTTCTACTCTCTTTTTTTCTCTTTCTTCTCTCTTTGCTTTTTTTTTTTTTTTTTTTTCCTTTTTTCTTTTTTTTCTTCTTTCAACTGTTTTTTCTTTTTTTTTACTTTCTTTTTTTTCTTTCCTTTCTTTTTTTTCTTTTCTCTTTCACTTTTTCTTTTTCTTTCACTTCTTTCGCTTTTTCTTTTATTCTTTCACTTCTTTTTCTTTCTCTCTTTTTTCTTTTTCACTCTCTTTTTTTTTCTTTCTTCTCTTTCTTTTTTCTTTTCTTTTTTCTTTCAAATTTTTCTTTTATTTTTCTTTTTCTTCTTTCACTCTTTTTTTCTTTCACTCTTTTTTTTTCTTTCTCTTTCTTTTTTTTTTTTCACTCTTTTTTCTTTCAATTTTTTTTTCTTTTCTTTTTTATCTTTTGCTTTTTTTTTTCTTTTACTTCTTCTTTTTTTCTCTCTTTCTCTTTTTCTTTTTCTTTATTTTTTCTTTTTCTTTTTTTTTTCCTCTTTTTTTCTTTTTCTTTTTCCTTTCTTTTTATTTATTTTTCTTCTTTCTTTTTTTTTTCCTTTTCTTTTCTTTTTTCTTTCTTTTTTTCTTTTTTTTCTTTTTTCTTTTTTCTTTCTTTCTTTTCTTCTTTTCTTTTTGCTTCTTTCTTTTTTTTTTTTTTTCTTTCCTCTCTTTTTTTTTTTCTTTTTCTTTTTCATTCTTTTTTTTTTCTCTTTGCTCTTTTTTCTTTTTCTTTTTCTTTTTCTTTTTTTCTTTTTTTCTTCTTTTTTTTTTTTTTCAGTTTCTTTTTTTCTTTTTTCCTTTTTTCTTTCTTTTTTTTTTACCTTTCTTTCTTTTTCTTCTTTCCTTCTTTCACTTTTCTTTCTTTTCTCTTTACTTTTCTTTCACTCTCTTTTTTTCTTTTCTTTCTCTTTTTTTTTTTCTTTTTTTATGTTCACTCTTTCATTTTCTTTTCCTTTTTTTTTTTCTTTTTTTTTTTACTTCTTTTTTTCTTTCCTTTTTTTTTTTTTTTCCTTTTCTTTTACCTATCTTTCTTTCTTTTTCTTTTTTTTTTCTTCTTTTTCTTTTTTTTCTTTCATCTTTTTACCTTTTTTTTTTTAAAAAAAAGTTTTCTTTTTTTTTCTTTTTTTTTTTTTTTTCAATTTTTTTCTTTCCTTTTTTTCTCTTTTTCTCTTTTTTTTTCTTTCTTTCTTTTCTTTTCTTTCACTTCTTTTATTCACTTTTCTTTCTTTTTTTCTTTTTCTTTTTTCCATTCAATTCTTTTTTCCTTTTTTTCTTTCTTTCCTTTCTTTTTTTTTTTTTCTTCTTTCACTCCCTTTTTTTTTCTTTCTTTTCTTTTTCTTCTTTCACTCTTTGCTTCTTTCTCTTTTTTTTCTTCTTTCTTTCTTTTCTTTTTCTTTCTTTTCTTTCTCTTTTTTCCTTTTGATTCTTTCTCTTTTTTTCTTCTTTCACTCTCTTTGCTTCTTTCTCTTTTTTTTCTTCTTTCATTCTTTTCAAATTTTTTCTTTCTTCTTTACTTTTTCTTTCACTCTCTTTCTCTTTCACTCTCTTTCTTCTTTCACTTCTTTATCTTTCTTTTCCTTCTTTTTTTTGTTCTTTCACTCTTTTTTTTTTTTCTTTTTTTTCTTATTCTTTTTTTTCAAAATTTTTCTTCTTTCACTCTCTTTATTCTTTCTCTTTTTTTTCCCTCTTTTCAATTCTTTTACTTTTTTTTGCTTTTCTTTCTTTCTTCTTCTTTCATTTCTTTTGTTCTTTCACTTTCTTTTTCAGCAACTCTTTCTTGTTCTTTTTCTTTCTTTTTTTTTCACTTTCTTTTTGTCTTCTCATTTACTTCTTTTTCAAAATTTTCTTTTTCCTTTCTTTTTCTTTTTTTTCTTTCTTTTTTCTCTTTTTCTTTTTTTTTTTTTCTTTTTTTTTTCACTCTTTTTTCTTTTTTTTTTTTTAAATTTCTTCTTTCTTTCTTTTTTTTTACTTTCTTTCTTTCTTCTTTCTTTCTTTCCATATTCTTTCTATCTTTTCTTTATATATTTTCTTTTCTCTTTGCTTTTTCTTTTCTTTTTTCTTTTCTTTTTCTTCTTTTTTTTTCTTTTATCTTTTTTTCTTCCTATATTTTTCTTCTTTCTTCATTTTTCTTTCACTCTTTTTTTTCTTTCCTCCTTTTTACTTCTTTCATCTCTTTAGATAATTTCCTCTTTTGCTTCTTTCGCTCTTTCTTTTTCAAAAATTCTTCTTTCAATCCTTTTTATTCTTTTCTTTTTTTCTTCTTTCACTTCTCTTTTGTTTTTTTTTTATTTTTTTTTTCTTTCTTCTTTTCAATTTTGCTCTTTCTTATCTTTCACTTCTTTTTTTTTTCTTCTTTTTTCAAAATCTTTTTCTTTCTTTTTTCATTATTTATTTCTTTCTCTCTTTTTCTTTCTCTTTACTTCTTTCTTTTTTTATTTTTGCTTATTTTTTTCTTTTTTTCTCTTTTTTTTTCTTTCAGTTCTTTTGCTTTCTTTTTCTTTCTTTTTATGTTTTCTTTTTCTTTTTTCTTTTCTTTTTCTAATCTTTTCTTTAAATAATTTCTTTTTCAAAATTCTTTCCTCTCTTTTCTTTTTTTTTTTTCTTTCTTTTCTTTTTGATTTTTCTTTTTTAGTTCTTTCTTTTCTTCTTTTCTGTTCTTTTTTTTTTTTTTTTTCTTTTTTTCTTTTTTTTTCTTTCTTTTAGAAATTTTTTCTTTCACTTATTTTCTTTTTTCTTTCATTCTTTTTCTTCTTTTTTTTTCTTTTCTTTTTTTTTTTTTGAATTTTCTTTTTCCTTTTTTTTATTTTCTTTTTCTTCTTTTTTTTTTTTTTTTCTTTTTTTAAAATTTTTTTCTTTTTTTTTTTTCTTTTTTTTCTTTTTTTTTTTTTCTTTCACTTCTTTGCTTTTTTTCTTTTTTTATTAAGCTTTCTTTCTTTCTTCTTTGGATCTCTCTTTTTTCTTTCTTTCATTCTTTCTTTTCTTTCAATTTTCTCTCTTTTTCTTTCTTTTTTTTTCCTTTTTTCTTTCTTTCTTTCTTTTTTCTTTCTTTTTTTTCTTTCTCTCTTTACTTTTTCTTTTCTTTTCTTTCTTCTTTTTTTTTCTCTTTGCTTCTTATTTTTTTTTTTTTTCATTTTCTTTTTTTTTTTTCTTTTCTTTTTCACTCTTTTTTTCTTTCACTTCTCTTTCAGAATATTTCTTTCTTTTCTTTTTTTCTCTCTTTTTCTTTCTTCTTTTTTTTTTCTTCTTTTTTTTTCTTTTAAAATCTTTTTTTCTTTCTTTTTCTTTTCTTTTTTTTTCTTTCTCTTTTTTTTTTTCTTTTCTTTCTTTTTGCTTTTTTTCAGTTTTTCTTTTCTTCTTCTTTTTTCTTCTTTCTTTTTTCTTCTTTCAAAGGTTTTTGTTCTTTTTTTTTTCTCTTTTTCTTTTTTCCTCTTTTTTTTCTTTCCTCTTTTTACTTCTTTCTTTTTCTTCTCTTTTTTTTTCTCTTTCACTTCTTTTTCTTCTTCTTTTTTTTTTTTTCTTTTTTTTTCTTTTTTTCTTTTTTTTCAAAACTCTTTTTTCTTCTTTTTTTCTTTCTTTTCTTCTTTCTTTTTTTTTCTTTTTTTCATTTTTTCTTTTTTTTCTTTTTTCTCTTCTTTTCTTCTTTCTTTTTTTTCTTTTTTTTCCTCTCTTTGTTTCTTTTCTTTCTTTTTTCCCTCTTCTTTCACTTTTTTTACTTCAAAATTTCTTTTTTTATGTTTTCTTTTTTCTTTTTTTTTTTTTTCTCTCTTTATTTTCTTTCCTCTTTTTCTTTTTTTTTCTCTTTTTCTTTTTGCCTTTTTTTCTTTCTCTCTCATTTCTTCTTTTTTTCTTGTCTTTGCTTCTTTTCTCTTTTTTTCTTTTTTTCTCTTTTTTTTTCTCTTTCATTCTTCTTTTTTTCTCTTTTTCTTTCTTCTTTCTTTTTGAATTCTTTTTCTTCTTTTTTCTTTTTTTTCTTTCTTTTTTTTTTCTCTTTTTTTCTTTTTCTTTATCTTTTTTTTTTACTTTTTTTCTTTATCTTTCTCAAACTGCTTCTTTCACTTCTTTTTTTTTTTTCTTCTTTACTTCTTCTTTCCTTTTTCTTCTTTCAAAACATCTTTATTTTTTTTCTTCTTTCCTTCTTTTTTTCACTCTTTTTTTTCAACTTTCACTCTTTTTAAACTTTTCTTTTTCTTTTTTTTTTCTTTTGTTCTTTTTTTTCCTTTTCTTTCTTTCTTCTTTCTTTTTCTTTCTTTCTTTCTTTTATTTTTTTTTCTTTCTTTTTTTTTTTTCTTCTTTCTTTCTTTGCTTTTTTCAAATCTTTTTTTTTCTTTTCTTTTTTTCTTTTTCAATTTTTTCTTTTTTTTCTTTTCTTTAAACATTCTTTTTTTTCTTTTCTTCTTTCTTCTTTGCTTTTTCTTCTTTCCTTCTTTCTTTTTTTTTCTTTTTTCTTTCATCTCTTTTTTATTTCCTATTTTTTTTTCTTTTCTTTTTCTCTTTTTTTCTTCTTTTGATTTTTTTTTTTTTTTCTTTCCTTCTTTTTTTCTTTCACTCTCTTTTCTTCTTCTTTTTTCTTTCTTCTTTTTTTCTTCTCTCTTTTTCTTCTTTCACTCTTTTGATCTTTTTTCACTCTTTTTCTTTTTTCCTTCTTTGCTTCTTTCTCTTTCTTTTTTCTTCTTTTTCTCTTCTTTTTTTTCTTTTTCCTTTCTTTTCTTTTTTTTTTTCTCTTTAATTCTTTCTTTTTCTTTCACTCTCTTTGCTTCTTCTTTTTTCTTCTTTTTTTCTTTTTTTTTTTTTTTTTCTTTTTTCAAATTTTTTTTTTTTTTTCTTTTTTTTTCTTTTTCTTTTCTTCTCTTTTTTTTTCTTCTTTCAAAATTTTTTTTCTTTCTTTTTCTTTTTTTTCTTTCTTCTCTTTTTTTTTCTTCTTTTTTTCTTTTTCTCTTTTCTTTTTTCTTTTTCTTCTTTCTTTCTTTCCTTTTTTTTTCTTTGGTTCTTTCTTTTTTCTTTTTTCTTCTTTTTCTTTCTCTTTTTCTTTCTTTCACTTTCTTTTTTCTTTCTTTCTTTTTTTCTTTTTTTCTTTTTTTCTTCTTTCTTCTTTTTTCTTTTTTTCTTTCACTTTCTTTGCTTCTTTTTTTTTTTTTTTTCTTTTCTTTTTGCTTTTTTCTTTCTTTTTTCTTTTTCTCTTTTTTTTTTTTTCTTCTTTCACTCTCTTTGCTTCTTTCTTTTCTTTTTTTCGCTTTTTTTCTTTCGCTTTTTTTCTTTCTCTTTTTTTCTTCTTTCCTTTCTTTTTCTTCTTTCACTTCTTTCTTTCTTCCTTTCTTTCTTTCTTCTTTTTCTCTTTTTTTTTTTTCTTTTTTTTTTCTTTCTCTTTTTCTTCTTTCGCTCTCTTTTCTTTTTTTCGCTCTTTTTTCTCTTCTTCTTTCGCTTTTTTTGCTTCTTTCTCTCTCTTTTTTTCTTCTTTTCTTCTTTCTTTTTGCTTCTTTCTTTTTCACTCTCTTTTTCTTTTCATCTTTTTTTTCTTTCCTTTTTTTTCTTTCTTTTTTCTTTTTTCTTTTTTTTCTTTTTCCTTTTTTTTTTCTTTTTCTTCTTTGCTTCTTCTTTTGCTTCTTTTTTTTTTTTTTTTTCTTTGTTCTTTTTGTTTTTTTTTTTTTTTGCTTTTTCTTTCTTTCTTTTTTTTCTTTCGTTCTCTTTGTTTTTCACTCTCTTCTTCTTTCTTTCTCTTCTCATTCTTTCCTCTCTTTTCTTCTTTAACTCTTTTTTCGCTCTTTTGCTTTTTTCTTTCTCTTTTTCTTCTTTCGCTCTCTTTTTTCTTCTTTCGCTCTCTTTTTTTTTCTTTCTCTTTTTCTTTCTTTCTTTCCTTTTTTTTTTCTTTTCTCTTTCTTTCTTCTTTTCTTCTCTTTGCTTCTTTTTCTTTCTCTTTTTTTTTTTCTCTTTTGCTTCTTCTTTTCTCTCTTTTCTTCTTTCTTTCCTTCTTTTTTTTCTTTTCTTTCTCTTTTTTCTTCTTTCTTTTCTTTGCTTCTTTTTCCTCTCTTTTAACTTCTTTCTTTCTCTTTTCTTTCAATCTTTTTTTCTTTTTTTTTTGATTCTTTTTCTTTGCTTCTTTCCTTTTTTTTCTTCTTTTTCACTCTCTTTGCTTCTTTCTTCTCTTTGCTTCTTTGCTTCTTTTCTTTCAATGTTCTTTTTTCTTTTTTCGCTTCTTTCTTTTCTTTCAAAAAACTTCTTCTTTCCTCTCTTTTTTTTTTTCTTTTCTCTCTTTTTTCTTCTTTTCTTTCTTTTTTTCTTCTTTTTCATTCTTTCTTTCTTTTGCTTCTCTTTTTTATTTTTCTTCTTTCTTCTTTCTCTCTTTTTTTCTTTCTCTCTTTTCTTTCTTTCTTTCTCTCTTTTTTTCAAACTCTTTTTCTTCTTTTTCTCTTTTTTCTTTTTTCAATCTCTTTAATTCTTCTTTCCTCTCTTTGCTTCTTTCACTCTTTTTTCTTTCCTCTCTTTCTTTCTTCTTTTACTTTCTTTCCTCTCTTTGCTTCTTTCGCTCTCTTTTTTCTTTTTCGCTCTCTTTTAATTTCCTCTCTTTGCTTTAAATCTTTTCGCTCTCTTTGCTTCTTCTTTCGCTCTCTTTGCTTCTTTCGCTCTCTTTGCTTCTTCTTTCACTCTCTTTGCTTCTTCTTTCGCTCTCTTTGCTTCTTCTTTCGCTCTCTTTTCTTCTTTCGCTCTCTTTGCTTCTTCTTTCGCTCTCTTTGCTTCTTTCGCTCTCTTTGCTTCTTCTTTCACTCTCTTTGCTTCTTTCAATCTCTTTACTTCTTCTTTCACTCTCTTTGCTTCTTTCACTCTCTTTGCTTCTTTCACTCTCTGTATTTCTTTTTTCGCTCTTTGCTCCTTTCACTCTACTTCTTTCCATTTTTTTTTCTTTCCATCTTCTTTTCTTTCTTTATTCCTTTTCCTTCTCCCATTCTTTCTTTTCCTTCTTTTGCTTTTGTTGTTCTTTGTTTTTTTTTTCATTGTTTTGTTTTTATCATAGCCCGTTCTTTGCTATTAATGGCACAACTTCAACCTTTATTTCCATAATAAGAAAGATGAAGCCAATAGCAAAAGCATACATTATCTTCCATTAGTTGAGGTCGTTTTTTAATAGTCATTTTATTTATGAAAAAATAGCGATTTCTTTTGTCTCCAGAATACACACCATTATTATATGAGTAACTCTTCTTTCTTCCTTTTCCTACTCACTTTTTTGTGTCCGTTTTCTTTCACCAAGTACGTCTCAGTGAATCGGCGACTTCGATGAACGAAAACGAGAGAAATTACACGCGATTGCCACTACGACTGAAGCCCACAAGTCTAGGGTACCCAGTGAAGATCGTACGCACTAACAATGCTTTACAAAACTAGCTGGCTGTTTATCGTATCACGATGAGGTGCCCAACGAAACCGAGACCGCCTTCTTCTTAGTCACACGTGTACATATACAATTCTTCCAAACGCCATACATTTACCATAATTGAGATTCTAGTTCCAATATCGAAAGAATGGTGAAACAAAATTGGCCTGCAAGAAATTATATTCACTTGTCCATAATGAGAAACTGGATTGATTCAAAATGTCCGATATGATGTGGAAAATTGGAGCATCAAATCAGAGAAACTATCACGTATTCAAAATCCGCTAATAATAATAATTATAATAGTAATGTCTTGATGCTACACAAATTGTGGCTCTCGTGGCTTCCGATTTGAATTGATTTGGGATGAAGGGAGGGTTAACATGTACATAATGGGCTACAATAAATATGCCGTTCGGTACCACAGATTTTCTTGTCAGTTGGTTGACCTCAACTAGTTTCTCATGTCTTCTAGGATCTAACTTAAATCTTACGTCCCTGTTTATGTGTGAGTATAGTGGAGGATCATTGGGGAAAAAAAACAAGAAAATGTCCACTCATCTATTTGGCTGTTCCTGGTTAGCATAATATCAAATGTTAAAGAAATTGAAAATCTTAAAAAATTCAGCGACCTCCGGGTTGATGTTGCCAGCATGTGGATCGTCAAGGCCACTATTGTCCCAGTTACCAGTGACCTTGGAGTCTGTATCACCGAACTTTGAGTAAATCGGAATAAAATTTAATGCCCCATCCCTTCGGAAATCTCTCTCTCATTTTAAATATAATTGACCTTTTTACATTATTCGGACTATTGTCCTCATCTTTGTCACCATATTTATTACAACGATTCGGCAGTTGTCCTCAAGGACACATGGCACAGTGGATAAAGGCGTTGGTTAGATCCAGTGACAGGATCCAAAGAGTGTGAGTTCAATACCCGGTTAAGGCAGTGGAGATCTTGGAGAGGGGAATTAACGGGAGATAACTGATAACTGACATCCATTAAACCTGACACGTGGAACTAGAACAGTCTACCCCAGTGAGCGAAATAAAGGGGTCAGTTCGACATTCCAACCACCTGAAGAAGGACGGTGCGTACAACGGCCGAAACGTTGTAATAAATATGGCGACAAAGATGAGGACAATAGTCCGAATAATGTAAATAGTGTACATAATACGTCATCTCAGAAATATAGACTGATACTGAATTGACCTTTTTGTTGACATTTTCCTTAAAACTTCCAGGTTGTTCATATGTTCTGCCCATGGTATTTTCAGCATCTTTCTAGGCAACCACATCTCTGTTGCTTGTGTTGTCTCTTCATCTGTGAAGAAATTGTCCAGCATTCACAGCTATTTAAGACGATCGGTATTACATAGCATTTCAGCGCCCTTTTCTTTGTTTCTAACGAATTTTTGCAGTTTTATAATACTTTGTTTTGTTTTTGGAAGGCATCTTTAGCTGTTCCGCTGCACCTACTCAACCGTTTGTTTTTGTTTTTTTGTTTTGTTTTGTTTTGTTTTGTTTTTGTTTTTTTGTTTTGTTTTGGTTTGTTTTGTTTTTTTCTTTTGGTATCTCCAATTCTTAGCCCGCCTCTAGGGATGATTCCCTTGCTTATAAGTATACACGATGCCTTCATGAAATTGGTGATTATTCCTTTCTTCTCGCTTTCCTTTACTGTTTTTTTCTAAACGATGGTTTAGTCTTCTTTTTGTGTCTACTATCAACACTTTTCTTTTCACTTCTGTACGCAGCTTCAGCGAATTTGTGTTTCAGTTTAAAATAAGACCTCAAAACTATCAGAATCACAAAACTTATGGGTATATGTCCAACCGGAATATGTCTTATAAAATTCTCCTTCTTTTTGTGGAGTTTGTTTATTTGTTTATTTAACGGCATATCAACTCTTTAATGCCAAAATTTAATTTTCTTGGGAGCATAATTTTATTTACAAAAATGTATCGCTGGTGATTTTTTTTTTACTATGAAAATGTAGTTTTATACTTTTGCTATATAGGAATAAAGTGTCACTGCCGACACTTGAGTTTGAACATAGATCGCCAGCGAGCAAACACAGGCGATCCCATTATTGAATTAAGTAGACGACGTGACCATAGCGGAAATGCAAATTTAGAGGAAGTCGCGTAATGCCTTATATGTTAGCTATCTCTATTCTATTCCCTATACTATACGAATGTCCATTTCTTCTTTATACTATTTCACTATACGAAGTACTATTTGTACGAGTATTATTCGGAGGCGTCTGTCACCAGTATTGTTCAATGACGTATTATAATTGGTATCTGCGATTACAAAGTCTCTACTACGTTGGCATTGACGAAGTATCAAGCAAGTGTACGTTGTCATTATAACAGTGGCAACAAGTGATTCGCTTTGAAGACACAATAACTTGCATAGTGTTTTGAACCTCAGTTTAAAGGTTAACTATTTGCCCGGGTCGAACTTAGGAACAACAGCAATTAAGAGATGATTGAACGCTCCTGAAAACGACCCAATCAGAGGCCTTACTACTAGAAGCGGGTAAATTGTCATTCCCAGGATGGTTCTCATAGAGTAGCGGTCTTGGTTAAATGACATGCCCAACAAACAGAATTGACAAAGTTTGCAATAAACAATAAAAAGAGAAACAAAAGAACACGGCCCAAATAATTCTAAGCAAAGAAAATATGCAAGAAGACAAAAATAGGAAAAGCAACAGTAATTAGACAAAAAATTTAGACAAACTAAGAATAGTGTTGACACATAAAAGAGATACAGACAAGTGATCACAGCATTTTGACTTTAAGAAAGAACAAGAATATGGTGGATGAGACCCAGAAATAGTCTAGGATTATTGTCATATTGTCTAGGAAGAAATCCCAGCATGCATCTGTATGTTTTATCTATAAATATGATGAGAGAAAATGCTTTTTGAAGTTATTCAAAAGAATTTGAACCAGTTTATTACATATAATTGTTAATACAAATAAATTTTGTCACTTAGCTGATTGACATATGTATGTATGTATCTATATATATATATATATATATATATATATATATATATATATATACAAGACTAGAGCAAACATTTCTTTGCGTTATATCCCTTCAGGACGTAAACGATTGCAGCTCTCCACAGCTTCCTGCCCTTTGTAACTCTAAGGAACGTTTGTCACATGACCATCTGCTCCATTCATTGCTCAGGTATCCGTTGAAATCAACTCCTTCTGTATGTTACTCGTTGTTTTCCTCTGTCTCTTTGCTTTCAATAGGCCCTCTGTGTGTCAAATTCTGCAAACCCTCTTTCCTCATCATAAGGCACAGAATTCCCTTTTTGATTCCTACAAATGTCTTCATGGTTTCTCCATTCCTTAAATCTTCCATATTGCTTACATTTTCCGGCAATAGTATTCTCAGTATTCTTCTGTAGAACCATGTTTACGGCCATATCACCGGTCCCCGTTCGATCACTGAAGTTAAGTAACGTTTCGACTGGTCAGTACGTAGATGGGTGACGGCTTTAGGATACCCGGTGCAGTAAGCATGGATGTGTGGGTGGTGTAATGGATAACGACACGAAATTGTTAATTGGAGGGCCGAGTTCCAATTCCCGCCGAGTTCGGTATATTCACTTACGCGCAAACACCCTTGGGAAATATATGAATCCACCTCTTCTCCCCACTATGGGTTAATTAGTAAGACTTGTATCACTAAATCATTATTATCTGAAATTAGAAACTAAAAAAAGTGAGGGGTCAGTTCATATATTTATTGTGATATATAACTGGTCCTCAATAAAGAGGAACGCCGACATATATTTTAAATTTGTTTGCATTTCCTGGAATATAAATGGGTAGATATTATCGTGGCCACAAATTCAGGGATCAGTTCATATATTGATGCTTATATGTAATTGATCCCCCACTTTATATACACATTATAATTTCCAGATTATTTATCAGATTCAGATTTCGTCCTGGGTAAGATGATAAACTACATCCGCGTTCTGGGTAAGACGATGAACTACATCCAGCAGCAAGGCCTCTGATCAGGAGGTTTTGAGGAGCATGGAACCACCTCTTAAATGCTGGTGTTCCCAGGTCCACCCTGACCCGGGGTGGTAGCACCTGTGAGGGTTTCAGCTATGGGCAAATAGTTGACTATTACCAGCAATACATTTTGAAAGAAATTATTACCAGCAATACAATTGTGAAAGAAAAATATTGCCAAAAATAGATTTTTGTCAAAACAAAATATTACCAGCAATAAAGAAAATGTTGTCGGCATTAAATAATCCATTGAAGTTGATATGCCGTAAAACAAAATAAACCAAACCAATCTAAACCAAATTCTATTCATACGAATCTATCCTAAAAATGTTGTCGTTATTAAATAACCCATTGAGGTTGATATGACGTAAAACAAAATAAACCAAACCAATCTAAAACCAAAGAATACCTATTGTATTCATACGAATCTATCCTAAAAATGTTGTCGGCATTAAATAACACATTGCAGTTGATATGCCGTAAAACAAAATGAACCAAACCAATCTAAACCAAAGAATACATATTCTATTCATACGAATCTATTTTAAAAATGTTGTCGGCATTAAATAACCCATTGAGGTTGATTATGCCGTAAAACAAAATAAACCAAACCAAACCAAACCAATCAGGTTCAGATTAGCTATGGATAAATATCTTCTCATCCCAGCTATGAAAAATTTTCTCACAATCTAAAACTATTTTCTGGCTTTAAATAACCTGCAATGGGTTGATAAGACGTAAAACATAAATCGATTGATCAATCAGTCTACAGAACCACATCTCTGTTGCCGTATGTTTCTTCACCAAAGAAGGAATTGTCCAACAGTCATTTCCCATGTAGAAGGATTCGTATTATGTAACAATTCAGCACTTTTCTTTTTTATTCTAACGAAACTCTCCTGTTTCTTACGATTTCCTTTAATTTTTGGAAATTGTCTTTGACTATTCCAATGCTCCTTCCAAATCCTGTATATCCCCTTTTGCCTTGAAGCAATGCTTAGTTAGTTATTCACGGAGATTATTATCTCTTGAAGCCTTGGGTCCTACTAATCTCCACATAGTGCCTACCATATTCGACGGTATCCTTGCGATCGCATTTGTACTGCACTTTGAGAAAATTCCGAACAAATTTTCAACCTTCAAAAGCCAGCAAATATATCTACTTGATGTAAACACACGATTCAATGTAAAAAAGCAGAGAGAGCGAGAATTTTTCCACATTGACCACTATCGCCCAGTTATTGATTTTATTCTGATACGGTGCTGTCTAAAATTATCTCTCGTTTTCCAGTTCATTTTTTTTTCTTTTTCTTTTTTTTCACTATTTACAAAATATTTCTGGCGTCAGTATTTGGAAATGCTTCAGGAACCAACGGAAAAAGCAGATTGATTTTATAAATTAAATTTTAAGACATTACTAACTTTAAAATAACGTTTAAATTGTTGGCTCGACAAAGGCCAATTGGTTTTTACCGGCGAGACAGAAATTTCATGGCACATTATCTTACAATAAATTACTTTCTCTTCTTAAATCGGAAATTTTAAATTACCCAAACTTGATTCCATATTTTACAAACAGAGAATTACAATAATGCAGATTAGATGCCGTGGTGTATTTTTTTTTTATAGCAGCAAGTACTTTCAAGAACTTCATGTCCTCATCATCAGGCTGTATTTTTTTTTCCTTTAAAATCAAAACTCGAGGACGAAATAAGAAAAATGCACCAGATCAATCTTACAACAATTTTATACAAAGGGATCGCCTCATTCAGTTGATTGTTAGTAGTTTAATGCTTATATTAAGTCTGTTAGCGAAGAGATTTCGTCATTAATTGCATTAATATTGCTAATTGATTCAATGTATGATTATCTCTTTATAATATTGTTGAAACTTGACTAATGCATGGAATAATAATGCAACACAAAATGTACTTAGAACAAAATGTATTAAAACAAGAAAGTGTACACAATATTTACATATAGTCTTTTGTATATTCCTGTTAAGACCGTTCCTGGAGAATGTGTTGACTGAGTCGCAGTCGGGCAGAGTCTCTGGTTGAATCTCTTGATTCCTCTCTCTCTTCCCGGTACCAACCATATTTATATGGTCGGTACTCCACTATGCAAATTAGGTGGATCCTACCACAACAAATATAAAATATATGCTGCCTAATATATATATATATATATATATATATATATATATATATATATATATCAGTCCTTAAAAAACTAACTGTGTTCATGTCTATCCAATCTATTTCAGTCTGTTCATACCTAATTGGTTATCTTAGTCATTGTCCATTATCTATCTATCTATCTATCTATCTATCTATCTATCTATCTATCTATCTATCTATTATCTATGCTGTTTCTATCTTTCTATTTTTTCTGTCTATCTATCTCTCTATCTAAAATAAAAAATATCTATCATTATATCTATTTATCTATTTCTGCTCTTATCTATGTTTGTTCATATATATATATATATATATATATATATATATATATTTTATATATATATCAATTTTTTTGTGTTTAGTGAATTTAACGCACATCACACCTTGTGGCTTAAGAATGCTACTACTGACCACGCAGGCATTCAAACGCTTAATTTTCAATCTCCCATTCTCTCACACAGATAGTTAACTTCCCCTTTTTTGCCTTCAACCGGGAAGGTAAAAAATAAATAATCGACCTGTGCTTTACCTCCATCCCCGAATCCTGCGGCGCCTCATTTTTCTGCCCTTTTGGTAACTCTGACCATGCAGTAGTATCAAATAACATCTCCTTTAACTCCACCCCTATAAAGAACCTCCTACCACTAGAACTTCATTCTACTATCAACGAATTGACTGGGACGCGTTCCGTGATTTCCTCCGCGATGTTACCCTTTAATGGAAATCTTTATATATTATTCCAAGATATTTGTGCTTCTGGGGTCTCTTCCTGGGTTAAAGCTGGAATCGACGCTTTCATCCCATCAAGGAAATATAAGGGTCAAGTCGCGCTCCTCTCCCCTGGTTCTCGGCTGCTTGCTCAGCCGCCATCGCCCATATAAAACCACTACTTCCACCTATTCCGTAGCGACATGTCTGACTGCAATAGACGTCTCTTTGCCGTAACATTGTCCTCAATAAATAGCGTGTCCTCAATGATGCTAAGTCACTAAATTTGCGGCTCGAATTTTTCTCTTGAATTGAAAAACCCTCTATACCTCCTTTATTCAACCAGTTCGAAGTCCTGACCTCCTCTACCGACAAAAAATGAATGCTTTGCTCGGAAATTTCATTCAACTCGACGCTCGACTCTTCCGGTGTAAATATTCTTTGGCCGACTTCCCTCTTAGAATTGAATATTTATATTGAGTGGGTTAAACATAACCCTATCTTTGGTACTGGGCGTTATCTCTAATTTAGATCCCAACAAAATTTAGTGGTGGTGACGGGATACCAGCCATTGTCTTGAAGAAATTCGCGCCTGAACTGGCGTCCGCCCTTTCGAAAACTATATAACTACTGCCTCAAGGAATCTTGTTTTCCTGACTGCTGGAAGTCCTCTTCGATCGTTCCTGTCTTCAAGAACTCCGGCGACCCCTCTGACCCTTCCAACTACCGTCCTATCTGTCTCCTTCCCCTCTTCAGCAAAGTCTTCGAAGCTCTAATCAATACCGGGGTGGTTAACCACCTCACATCCCATAATCTGCTCTCAGACAAACAATATGGTTTCCGCTTTGCCCGATCTACAGCCGATGTGCTTACAGCCATCACTGAAACAGTCTACCGAGCTCTCTAAAATAACAAATGGAACCCGAAACCGTGGCAAAATTACATCTCAAAAAAATTTGATAGGGTTTGGCATGCCGGCCTTCTCAAGCTCCAGGGTTATGGCATTACGGGTCGATTATATAACCTAATACAATCATTCCTCGAGGTGGTGTAATGGTTAGCAAGCTTGGCTCGCTAGAACAATTACGACTGAGTAGTGAGTTCGATCCTCACTGGGTGCTCCCTAAAAGTGACAAATATGGCGACAAAGATGAGGACAATAGTCCGACTAATGTAAATACTGTACAATAATTCCTGTCAAACCGTGAATTGAAGGTCGTTCTCAACGGATTCTCCTCCAGTTCCTATCCAACGAACGCAGGTGTTCCTCAAGGCTCGATCCTAGACCCCACTCTATTCCTTATCTACATAAATGACCTTCCTGACGCCGTAACTTCCTAAGTTGGCATCTACGCGGATGACACCACAATTTATTCCTGCCTCAAAAACAAATCTAGTCTCGCTGACAAAACTCACCTTGCCGTGCGTCTCGAAAAGGACCTCCAATCGATTGTGAACTGGGGCATGAATTGGCTGGTCAATTTCAACGCTTCAAAAACAAAACTGCTCTCTATTTTATCACCACAGAGATCCTTCCCTTCCCTCCATTAGAATGTCTGACGCTCAACTTCTCGAGAGCAACTCTCTGCGGCTTCTCGGTCTCACGTTGACTGCTGACCTGAGATGGAATAAATACATTGAGTCAATTGCTTCGTCCACCGCAAGGAAAGTTGGCTCCCTGTGCCGCGCCAGGAAATTTTTCTCCCCGAATCGATCCTCCAGATCTACAAATCAACAATTCGCCCTTGCATGGAGTATTGCTGCCATATATGGTCTGGAGCCCCTTCTGTTTGCCTCGGGGTTCTTGATAGGCTCCAGAGGCGGATATGCAATATAATTGGCCCTGCTCTGGCATCTCGTCTACAGTCACTTTCTCACAGACGCGCCGTCACCTCTCTGTCTGTTTTACAAATACTTTCATGGCAATTGCTCCGAGGAGCTGCATTCGCTGGTTCCCAGACTTCATGAGTTCAAGCGCCCTACGAGGCTGGCATCCCGCTCTCACCCCTTCACTGTCGAAACTCCTAAATGTAGCCGTCTCTTCTACTCCAATAGCTTCATATCTCGCACCTCTCGCCTGTGGAACTCCCTTCCCTATTCCAGTTTCCCTGAGAGCTATAATCTCCAACTATTCAAATGTAATGTCAATCGACATCTCCAGTTGCCTTGATCTATCCACTATCCTTCTCCTCATCCTTTCTTCTATTACTCCTATCTGATCTTGCTCCAAATTATTCTGTAACCCCTTGCGTCTTAGTGGCCTCTCGCCTTGCTTGGGGTGAAATGCTTAAAAAATATATATATATATATATATATATATATATATATATATATATCTGTCTTTTAAATAACTAAATCTGTTCATGTCTATTTGTCCATATCTGTATATCTATTTATCTATCTGTCTGTCTGTCTGCCTGTATCTATCTATCTATCTATCTATCTATCTATCTATCTCTCTCTCTCTCTATATATATATATATATATATATATATATATATATAATATATAAGTGAATATTTTATTTCATATCTAAATACTAACTTTCTATAAATCCAAGTCTTTTCAAAGTTATCTGCCTATCTATTTATATAGATAGATAGATAGATAGATAGATAGATATCTCTGTCTATTCATATTTATCTATCTATCGATCGATCCAAGTCTTCTCAAAGTTATCTGTCTATATATCTATATATTTATATATATATATATATATATATATATATATATATATATATTTTTACACATATATATATATGTCTCAGTCTATTCATATATATTTAAGTCTGTTCATATTAATTAACATGTCTGTCTATCAAACAATATAAAACATCAAGTCTCGTTGCAACAGAAAGTTTTGAACAGAAATAATTTCTACGATAAATTAGCTTTTACGGATAAAAACTAAACAATTAGATGTGGTTATGTCTATAAGCTTAAAACCCGACGAAAGAAACAGCTGTCTGATAATAATAATAATAATAATAATAATAATAATAATAATAATAATGAAACAGTTCATTAGGAATCTTCGGAGTATCACTGTTGTCCTTGACACATCAACACTAACAAAAGTCATTCTTATTGACTGTTTGAATTTTTTTTCACTGTGTGAACATATCTCGCTCGAAACAGACAGACAGGCATAACTACTCGATAAATCTGTGCTTGTTTAAGATTGTGTCGTGTTAAGACTAAACGTGTGGATAAAGCAAATAAAAGTTTATTGCTCGACTAATTTTGTTTTGCTTATCAGCGTGACTGTTTTCAACTTTTATTAATACAAATAAAATTATTTTATCGCCCCATATAATATATTTATAGCGAGGGTTCTTGCTATAATTTATTAATAACGAATCATCTCAAGACTAGTGGAAGAAATTCAATCTTCGTTAACTGTCCCAGACAAAATATATTTAAATCACAGATGATTTTCGTCGAGAGATGATCAGCAAATTTGTCGCTTAGCACATTGCTAATAAATTTATCGCTTAGAGCATTACTAATAAATTCGTTTCCTCTGTTGTAGGTATCAGCGTGGACGTCGGGAGATGACGGTACAAGGAACACGGATGATCTGCCGTGTTTCTCTTTCTAAAAGCTTTAAAATTTCGCCTTCCAATTTTGTTATTCGTCAGTATTCTGGGACACAGCACAAAATGGAGGATAAACGAGCAAAACATTGGAAAAAATATATTAAAGACAAAAAAAATGCAGAAAAAAATACATAAAATGAATACTCTGCTTGCTTATATGTTCGACTGTTAAAGTTTTCGGTCTAAGTTCAGAGTGTTGCAGCTAGCTCCGACGCATATGATCTGGAATCATTCACGCTTTCTGACCAAGGAAACGGTATATTAAATATTAAGTGTGTAGGAAATCGAAAAGCAGGCAAGAGAAGATAGACATAAACGAGGTTGTAAATATATATTGATATATATATTGTTAACGTTGTCATTTTAGCTGTAAAAAATGATTGCAAAACTTAGAAGCTTTATACATCAAAAGAAAGCAATTCGCTATCAATAAAATTTGTTTGAATCTAACATTTTGCTTGTGTTAAAATGCCTTTGAAGTGTAAGATCATTTCGAACACTAGACTCTATTACAAAGTCATGGCAGGTGAACGTTCATTTCAAGCTTTGGGCTATTGACAACATAGATTCAGACAGATTGATTTTTCATCTTGCTACCTTCTCTCCTTGAGAATCAAAAAGCAATAGCCGAAAGTAGCCGGAACATAAGACATAATTTGGGTGAGTTCTGTTATGGACCAGAATGATAATGATAATTCATCATTCTAAAAAGAACTTTTTTATTAGTGATGATAGAAAAGAAGGATATTTCATTGTCATAACCTTCATCGTTATAAAAACGATCCTTCCACTACATGAGAGTCAGAGTAGAGGACAGCAGAGTAGACAAGGGTAACCGTAGTCAGTAGATGAGTAGATAAGTAGCATTACAGAAAGACACGTCTTGCCAGCGGTCCGTGAAAATCGAAACCAGACGATTGCCAGACGCCATCCTCACAAACGAAATTCTCGGAACCAAACCAAGTAAGCACTGCCTTTTAAACAAAAGAGACACTGAGAACATTTTTACATACCAATATTCTGTACACCGTAAATGTGTAGGTAACTTAGGTGTTGATGCATTATTTTCCCTGTTGTTATTATTTGTTGACTGTAACGGAGTTTATATTAATGACAAGAATTGGTATTTTCTTTTTGTGATTTAAATTACAGAATATTGTCTATATTTCTGAGATGAGGTATTATGTACACTATTTACATTTCTGAGATGAAGTATTATGTACACTTACCTACACATTTACTTACAGTTCCTTTACAAATTTCCACCTGACATCAAACGACTTATTCGGCGGCAAGAAAAACTCACGTAATGGCATTTCTCCTCCGTTATATTCAATAGAATATGTCTAAATACATTATTTTCTCTCTCTCTCTCTCTCTCACACACACACAATAACACACACATATTTACACACAGACACACACATTGTTATTTAAAGATATTCTGCAGTAGTACGGATGGAACTCTGGTTCTTTAGAACACTTTTTATTTAAATACACTATGTATATACCTGATATTGAACACTTTTATCCAAATTATATCATACCTTAAAATTTATATTTTTTATATTTATATATATATATATATATATATATATATATATATATATATATATATATATATGATTTAAAAATATGGTTTCCATCGTTAAAACCGGTAATTTTTATGTTTCAAAAACAGAAACTAAACACTTCAAATTCAATTATATAATTAAATTAAAAAATATATTATTCTGTTTCATCTTCATATATTTTATAAATATCGATCATGATCGCACTGTCTGCAAGATTTATAAAATCCAAAATGAAACATCATTTTGTTATGATAAATTTTAAAGGTGTGAATGAATTGGATCGTAATTACGATTCCAATGTAATAAATTATAACCATGGAATATTAGTGTTTGAGCTTTTTATATTATATATTTTTATATTATATATATAGTGCGATTTTTTTTATATTATATATATAGTGCGTTGTTATATATATATATATATTATAATAATTTTTTTGAATATTATTCCTTCGCTACATAAGAGTTCTCATGTTTCAAAACAAAAAATGCCAAAAACTTCAATATAATTATTAAAATTAAATCGAATTAAAGAATCAAGCGAAATTTTATATAAATAAGGAATCATATTTTTAACAAATAATTATAATTTAGGCTCTACTTTTTAAGGTATTGAGAAACTGTTTTTTAAAAAAAAAAAAAATAAAAAGAACTTTGCATTATTTACCTAACGTGTTCTTTCCTATTTTTTCTATATATTTTGCACATATTTTATATATGTTTTTTGTTTTTTTTTTTTTGTCGACTGCACGGTATTTAAATAAAGTTGGACATCGTTTGAAAAAAAAACGCACCATGATGCAATTCACCAGGAATTTGGAAGCGACATGCTGTACTGGTTGGCATTCGCGCTGGAAGCTTCAATACGAACATTTCAGAGTGTTTGGGTGTCAATCTGAGGACGTGCAGAGGTTTCGGAAAAAGTTGGATGAGTCTAATAGTGATCACGAAGGTACAGCAGCTCGGAAAACTCACTTTGATCGTTCTGATAATAAAAGAACTCCCCAATTTGTTAGTGAGGACCTCAGACTCAACGCAGAAGCCTACATCAAATGTCTACAGGAGATAATGCTTCCCTGGGTCCAGAGGGCGGTTGCTGAAAGACCCTATGTCTGGCAACAGGACTCTGCACCATGCCACACACGCAGAATCTAATCATGGCTGTCAGACAATTTCTGCAACCACATCACCGCTTACATCTGGCTACCTAACTCCCCAGATTCCAACCCCCCTTGATTGTTATGTGGCGAAGTGAGAGACCAAGAAAACTCCTTGTAACACCAAAGATGAACCGAAGGCCAGGATTATGGTAAATTTTATTGAATAAATTTACTCTTTAGTATTTCAATATATTTTTGAGTAATTTAGACGACAATTCATCCATCGCACCCAGCGTATACCGTCTCATTAAAAACGAAATTTTTTAGTTTCCAAATATATTCGTTGATAATAAAATATAATAGCCCCATCCACATGTAAAAAATCGTTAACAATAATCATTATTAATATAAAAGAAAAAGCCGACACTTAATAATATCAACTATGAACACGGCCACAATGTGTTGACCGTGTTTGAAAAATAAAACATTCTTATAACTCTAGATGCGCACATAAAACAATCTATACATTCAGTTAAAGAAAGAAATAAAATTAATCCTCGATAATGGCTGAAAGTATAGCTGAAAAGCGCTCAAGCATACAAAACATTTTGACAATTTCTGCAAAATTTACGTCCAAAAATTATAAGAACACATAAAAAATTAAATAAAACATTTAATCCCAGAACCTTGTCAGTTGTTTTTAATGAAATTGAGGGATTACTACTCAAAGGCACAATATATATATATATATATAATTCAACATCATCTCTTGATAAGACACTAAATGGCTATTTTTGTAGTGATTTTATAACATATTTAGGTTATAATTTTCGAATATATATATATATATATATATATATATATATATATATATATATATAATAACATTCATACTGTGCAAATATTGTAACAGTATAGGATAATTGTCCATTTCGCAAAATGTTTAATATCTAAAAAAACACTAAACTAAATGAGTTTCTTTTTTACAGGTTTTTAGCCATCTTGACACCATTTGTCTTAAGAATCACTGAAAAATCATTTAAGTTGTCCACCTAGAAAGTGAACAGGGTAAAATCGTATTGTGTCAGCCCCACTGCCATCCAACCTGAGCAATGGTGAGAGGAAAAAGATCATTCAGGCCTTTAGTAATGGTACCAACATTTCACACTCTGGCTTTCATCTTCAAAGTCCATTCAAGAACCATCAAGAGAACGGGGAATAAATTTTAAAAAAGCGGGAACAGTAGAAAGGAAAACTGGATCAGGAGGTCACAAGAGAAAGAGCGATCATCATTTCAACTGAGAGCTAAATCCATTCTTATTGTTCAAAGTAGAGTTCAATAGTGTTATAAAAACCTCGGAGAATTCCAGTAAGATATCTTTAATTATTTTTGAGATACAACAGTTCAAAAAGTTACAATTGGACAAAAATGTTACATAATTTTGAAAAGTTTAGTACACACACACACACACACACACACACACACATATATATATATATATATATATATATATATATATATATATATATATATATAAGAAAATAAAGATACATATACCACAGTGAATACTGATTAAACAATCTTGTTAGTAGTAAGCAGGAATTTCTTTCCTTTTTCATTCATATTAAAGAAACGTTTTGTTTTGATTTATTAATCATTATTCCTGTCCATTATTCCTATTTTATTTTTCTTCCATTGCTTTCTTCCGCTTGGCTCGGCTGTCCAATCTAAAATGTCCTAAAAGACTCCAATATCTTCCATTAAATTGCAATCTAATCTTGTGTCATTTAAAAGCAGTCGTCAAGAAGCTCACATGACTCGCACAATTTGTCTCATTTGCGCACAGCTTGTCCAGCTTATCATTTCGGAAGTCACGTGTCGGGTTAAACGAACTGGATCCTCATTCGAATATGAGTAACAAAAAAAAAAATCAAAGTATCAAATATATATGTGAATAAAAACATAAGGAAAACTTTTCTTTACCAACGCGTTTTGTCCCTTCAGGCACCTTATCAAGGCAAATATAAGGATTTTATTTTGCAACATGGATTTATAAACAAAAGTAAAGTGGGGGAAATTATTGTTAAGTTTTCAAAATGTTAGAAACGCTCTAAAATATTCTTAGTTAAATGTTTAAGGTAATCTATGGAAGACGCTAATTGATGTAATTTAATGCCTAATAAACGAAAGTAACTGTAGTTATTATTGTTGTTGAATTATTTTTTTTTATTAATGTAATTATTGTTTATTATTTTATTTTAAATAATATTGTCATTTTTTGAAAATATATTTTATATTTATATAAAATTTCTTCACCTTTATATATACATACATATATATATATATATATATATATATATATATATATATATATATATATATATATATATATGAAAAAATATAGTTTTTTTCATGCTATATTTATTATCATATATATATATAATATCATAAAGTGATTAATATCAGAGAAATCAACGTTTGTAAATTTAAAAAGTTTTACATTGAACAACACATGAAAAAATGAATCAAATGGATCGCCTCTGAATGAAAATTTTTTATTGTTCACTTTTTATATATATATATATATATATATATATATATATATATATATTATATATATATATATATATATATAAAAATTAATTTTTTAATTTTAATCAGACATATGTCTATAGGCCCTTTTTTAAAAAATATACACGACTACAAAATGGATTGATGCTATCTTTATAAAAAAAATTCAAAGCAGCTTGCTCAGGCGTATTTTGTGTTTTTTCAATACCCACAGTGCCTAGCTATGGTTTATAAGGCAACTATCATGAGCAGACCTTAGTTACAGTTTCTGGGAAACAATATATAGAATCTATAATGATCAGCAATTTGAACAAAGGCCAGAACATTCAAGCCCTCGGCCACGATGACTTGTGACTTCATGCTAGGACAGCCATCAACAGTCCCCAAGTCTCCCGTCTACACAATTTGACTCACAAGACTTCAGTCGACCCGTGGTATGGATCTCAGACACTTCCCGAACGTTCTAACATCTCGGCCACGGGGACCAGAATCCGACATAAATAAGGCAAAGAAAAATATCAACTAATGGCTAAAATAAACAAATTAAACTTACACTTTATCACAAAAAATTTCCAAATTATAATCATCTACGACGCAACAAAAACTTCCAACATTATAATCACCCACATTACAACAAAAAACTTCCAACAATATAATCACCCACGACAAAACAAAAAACTTTCAACATTATAATGACAAAAGACATAACAAAAAACATTCAACATTATAATTACCTTCGACGCAACAAAAAATTCCAACGTTATAATCACCCATGACACAGAAAAGAAATTTTCAACATTATAATCACCCTCGACAAAACAAAAAACTTCCAAAATTATAATCACCCACGACACAACAAAAAACTTCTAACATTATAATCCCCTACGACGCAACAAAAAACTTTTAACATTATAATTACCCACGGCGCAACAAAGAAACTTCCCGTGTTATAATCACCCACGGCACAACAAAAAACTTCCTACATTATAATCCCCCACGGCAAAACAAAAAACTTCCGTTATAATCATCAACGAGATTAAAAAAAATTCCAACATTATAGTGACCTACGACACAATAAAAAATTTTATAATCACCCATGAAACAACAAAAAGCTTCCAAAATTATAATCACCCATGACACAACAGAAAACTTTCAGCATTATAATTACCCACGACAGAACAAAAAAACTTCCAACGATATAATCTCCCCCGACACAACAAAACATTCCTACATTAGAATCACTCACGATAAACAAAAATCTTCCCACATTATAATCACCCACGGCACAACAAAAAACTTCTAATATTATAATCACCCACGACACAAAAAAACTTTCAACATTATATTTACCCACGACAAAACAAAAAACCTGATACATTATAATCTCTCACGACACAATAAAAAAATTTTTTCTTACATTATAATCACCCAAACAAATCAAAAACTTTTAAAACGTTATAATCACCCATTTTTTTTTATTAAAAAATCTTTCACCATTATTCATGACCCACAAAAAACAAAAAATTTTTAAATGGAAAATAATCACCCATTTTTAAAAAAAAAATCAACATTCAACATTATAATTAACCACACAAACAAAAAAAATAAATCAACAGTATAATATAATCACCCATGACGCAGAAAAAATCTTTCAACATTATAATCACCATATTACAAATCAAAAAGTTTTCAAAAATTATATATTCACCTATATTTTGAAATTCTAATACATTATAATGACTCAAAATGACACAGAAAAAAGATGTCCAAAATTATTATCACCCATTAGAACATGTTTAAAATATTCATAACATTTTTATTTACCCACGACAAAAAAAAAACTTCCTTTCAATTATTTTAATCTCCCACATAGAACAGAAAAAAAAACTTTCAACATTATAATCACCCATGGCACAGCAAACAATTCTAATCTCATGTAATGTTGCCTATGATTTCAATACTCGATTAGCGAAAACACTTTTCTAATAAGAATTCAAACACACAGACCGGTTTCTCCACGACATTGTCACACCATTTCAGAGGCCATTTATCTAACAATAGCACCATTGAAACACATAATTAAGCAACACTAAGGAGAAACACAATACAAAACTGCTATAGCGTATAAACTGCAAAAGGCGATTGCAATTACTCGAGCAAGCAAGCAAATATCTATAAAGTCAATGCGTGAAACGCGATATTTAATAAAATAAACTGACGACATAGCAAAGACCAAACGTGAAATGTCTGGTGTTGACTGAAAGGACTTAAATACGAGAAGAGCTTGATTTACCGATAGCAACCAAGAAAAGATATTAGAAATATGAAGAAGATGAATAAAAATCCAATCAAGTAGAAACTGCGGTTGGTTTTTCATTTCTTTTTTGAATGAAAAAAAATATATAAAAACTTTTTTTAAATATTGACAATATATACATACGTACATTGCATATGATATATTTTGATTGGTTACAACGTTCGCATTCTAACTATGAGACCCAGGTTCGAATCTTACCATAATCAGCAAGTAGACTTCCTGATGTTATCGGACTGGAGGGGTCGATCCCATATGAGAATCTTTGGAACATGCCTTTTTAAAAAACCATCAGGTCGTTCATTAAGTCTTGTAATTTCAAATTGTTCTAGACAATTTAGACTTGGGGGGGGCTCGGTCATTATAAAAAATTCTTTTAAAAAAAACAAAATTTTGGCCGAGGGCTTTGGAATATTCTGGCGTTGTTCAATTTTGTTGATCACGCTAGATAACACAACATTTCCCAAAAAACTGTAACTAAGGTCTGCTTTAAATAGTTGTTTGTATAAACCATAAAAAAATTTCTGGGGAATTAAATGCACCTGAGTCATGAAAATCTGCAATAATATTTTCACATAGCCGAACTAGTAGGCGGTTATCTTCGAATACAGTGGCCAAACTATACAACATACCATGATTAAAAGATGTGTGCGCGTGTGAAAAAAAAACAACATTTTGAGATTATATTCGTTATGCAAGGTAGCTAATTCTAGCATATGCGGCATAACATACACTCTTGTGCAAATTAATTGAAACAAAACGAATAATTCCGTTATTATTTTTTTTTCATATTTTTCCAGTGAAACATGACCCAGTGCATATGTTAGTACTTCGTATGTCCATTCCACGAAGTCATTCCTTTCAGATTGGCCACACATTCTCGAATGGATTTAATTCAAGAGAGTTTCCTCCCCAGTCTATAGTACTTTGATTTGCTCACTGGTAAGGCTTGCCATTGTGTTCGTGCAGCGTTACAATTTTCGTACGCTTCCGTGGAGTAACGTCCATCGCAGACAATGGCCGTAGGACAACTAATCGACAGTAGAGACAATAGTGTCTGAGCGTAATAAAAATCTGATGCAATCATGGATGACGCAATATGTTTCAAGTCCAAACAAATTTCATCATACACACCGAAAATAGATTCATATTACTGCACACCACCGAAAATGATCTAATCTGAGGAAAAAATAAAAATCGACTACACCCTGTCACTCCAATAGGTCTAAAACTGACCGTATGGTGAAGAAAAGGTAACTAAAGCTGTTGTTTCAATTAATTTCCACAGGGGTGTGGTAAAGAAATCTGCCGATAGACCGTGATTCAATGTCGTCTATGACGCTTAACGTGTCTCGCTGTATTCCTCGCTCTCCACAACTCATTAATAGTTGATTATAAAAGGTTTTAAAAATCTATGTTGTCGTTCTCCTATGCTGGTTGTCTTGAAAACCCTTGTTATTTTGCCTTTTTTGTAAAAACACAGAATAAAAAAAATGGACATAATATTTTTCAAAAAAAAAATCTTGTAAAAAATAAATGTATTAATTTTAATGATTAAACCCGCTTCAACGATTCTATATCCCATCGATTTTATATTTCATTGATTTTATATTTCATTGATTCTATATATTATCGATTCTATATTCCACCGATTTTATATCCAATCGATTTTATATTCCATCGATTCCATATTCCATCGATTTTATATTCCATCGATTTTATATTCCATCAAAAATATATTCCAACGATTCTATATTTATTTTTATCATTTTTTCAATCGATTTTATATTCCATCGATTCTATATTCCATCGATTTTATTCAATCGATTTTATTTGTTTATCCATCGATTTTATATTCCATCGATTTTTTATATTCAATCGATTTTATATTCCATCGATTTTATATTCAATCATTTTTTATTTTCATTTTTTATATTCCATAATTTTATTTTCAATCGATTTTATATTCCATCGATTCTATATTCCATCGATTTTATATTCAATCGATTTTATATTCCATCGATTTTATATTCCATCGATTTTATATTCAATCGATTTTATATTCCATCGACTCTATATTCCATCGATTCTATATTCCATCGATTTTATTTTCAATCGATTTTATATTCCATCGATTTTATATTCAATCGATTTTATATTCAATCGATTCTATATTCCATCGATTTTATATTCCTTCGATTTTATATTCCATTGATTCTATATTCCATCGATTCTATATTAAATCATAATAATATTTAAATTTGAAATTGGCTGAAATCACCTGTACATCCGTAAATATCCTTTACCCTCATAAATCCAAAAAAAAACAACCGTTTTTTGAAATCTATTCCCCCCGCCCTCGCAATTTCTAAATAAAATCTAAAGTTTTAGGTTTATAACCACATCATGTTGAAATATCAGTTCCTTTAAATCACCAAATTTTCAGTGACGTCGAGCCTGATCAATACCTAGATGGGTGACCATGAGCCAAATTAATGCTCAATTCAAAGGGATTTCAGATTACCAACACAAGTTTTTTAAAATGTCTCATATCGAGAATATTTCATGATTGAACATGAAAAAAAATTTAAATTGTTTTTTAATAATAATGTTTGTGGAAATCATCTCCACTTTTAACTGAAGACGGTCGTTCATTTTTAGAAAAACGTGTCGTGAAATTATTTAAAACAAAGCATAATATTTTTTTTAAATAAATCCAAATTACAACCAAAAACGTTTTTACACCTTTTTTTTTTAATATACATAATCTATTTCTCTCGTTGTCCCATACATTATATTTCTTTTATATAATATATATATATATATTATATATATATATATATATATATATATATTATACATGTGGTTAAAATTTTCCGACCAGTGTTTTTGGTCACTTTAGCGACCACCAGTTTTCTTAAAATGTCGGCGTACTCTGTAACATTTTCTGAATTTTGAAATGAACTCTTTATTCAATCGACGCGTTTAGTGTGTTCTCTTTCCACTTCACATACTTAGTGGAGATAAGACGTTCAGAGGTTACATAGTACGAAATCAGACACCTGATGAAGTCCAGAGGGTATAACGAAACAATATGAACAAGCTAATCTGAATAATAATAATAATAATAATAATAATAATAATAATGTGTATAATAACCTTGTATGCTATGCTGATTAATATAAGAGGGGTGCTGAAAAGTTTTTTCACTTCCAAAAATCTGATCGAATGAAATCTGATATTTGCATTATTTACATTATTCGAACTGTTATCCTCATCTTCATTGCCATATTCACATTATATTTCGGCCGTTGTAAATTTATATTTATATCTATGTCTCAAATCTGTCTATATCTCTTAGATGAGGTATTATGATTACTTGCATTATTTACATTATTCGGATGTTATCCTCAATTTCATTGCCATATTCATTACGTTTCGGCCGTTGTACGCTCCGCATTTAATGTCTGTTATTTCTCTATATATCTGTCTATATCTCTTAGATGAGGCTATTATGATTACTGGCATTATTTACATTATTTGGACTGTTTTCCTCATCTTCATTGCCATATTCACAACGTTTCGGCCGTTGTACGCTCCGGTCTTTATGTGACTGTCTCTCTATATATCTGTCTATATCTCTTAGATGAGGTATTATGATTACTTTAATTATTTTCATTATTCGGACTGTTATCCTCATCATCATTGCCATATTCACAACGTTTCGGCCGTTGTACTGCTCAAATTGATTTTGTCTATGTCTTTCTATATGATGTCTATATCTATTAGATGAAATTACTTCATTTCATTTCATTATTCGGACCGTTATCCTCATCTTCATTTAGATATTCTTTTTTCTTACATTTTACTTTTTCTCCTTTAATGAACTGAACAAAAATAATTCTTAACCAAATCTGTAATAGATATAAACCGTATATCTATATAAATATATATAAATATATTTTTTAAAAAAGTAGGTTACTGCATTAAAAAAATAATTCAACGAAAAATATTATTTCTTGGGCCCGTCTTAAAATAGTTTAAAAAAAAAATTTTTAAAAATTACGATGTACAAAAAAATTTTATAAGTATTTGGTTTATGGTAAAATAAGATTTTAAAAATTCATTACTTCCATTATTTATTTATTCGGATTATTAACCTTATCTTCATTGCCATATATTCAAAACGTTTCGGCCTTTGTACGCAGGCCTTCTTCAAAAATTGGAATTTCGAACCAAACCCTTTATTTCATCCACCGGGGTAGATTGTTCTAATTCCAGGTGCCATGCCTCTTCCGGATGTGTCAGTTATTTCCCTTTAACTCAACTCTTCAAGTTTTGGTTCACGACTGCTGTGGCTTGGTATTGAACTCACAACTCTTTTGGGTCTGGTCATTGGATCTAACCAACTTCTTTATGCACTGGGCCATGTGTCCTTGAGGGTTAGGTTCGAAATTCCAATCACCTGAAGAAGGTCGGAGCGTACAGCGGTCGAAACGTTGTGAATATCGCAATAAAGATAACAGGCTGAATAATGTAACTATTGCAAGTAATCTTGATACCTCATCTCAGAGATATAGACATATTGAAATCTGATGCTTTATTTTTTTAATAGGCTACTTGGTTGGGCTGAGATCTTTCCAACACCCTCGTTTCTATATGCATGTATATATCGTAGTTTATACGCGGTAAGACGCCCAAAATGAAATGCATATGACCAACATGTGGGAAAAGAATTGACCAGCTGTGACGAATTGTGACGTTTGGCGTAAACGTCTTTTGTTTCGACCTCTCTTTATTCTCAGTAAAGTTCAACCGTGTTTTATTCGTTCCACAATAAAAATGTAAGTTTATCTTTGAGCTTTAATAGCTGAACGATCGTTGGTGTGAAGTGAAGGCTCATTGAACAAACACAAAAAAACAGTGCTAGAAAAATATAAACAAACAAGCACTGAATGTTTCTTTAAGGACAATCCAAGAAAAGCTACACTTGTCATATTGTTTACAATAACAGTTTTATGGCTTCTTTTGTAATACACCCTCCCCTTGTCACCAGCCGTTTATCTTTTCGACTTTTTGGCCAGTGTGTTTAAGTAAACAGGAATGATATTTTGGCGTAATTAACAGGAATGAAAAAATACAACACAAGTCGTTTTTCATTTAGCAAAAAAATATTTTGATGATTAGTCATTCTTTTGAGACACGAATAGTATAATAGGTGCAGAAAAATAAATTTGACGTGCCGGGTTCAATTCCTGCTAGAGTTTTTTTTTTTTTTTTTTTTTTTGACTGGGGGGTCACTTTATATTAATAATCATTTAAAAAAAGGCATGAACCCATCTTGCTGCAATTAGAATTTTGTTAAAATCGAGAGGCAACCTGGTCTCTCTCTCTCTCTCTCTCTCTCTCTCTCTCTCTCTCTCTCTCTCTCTCTCTTTGAATAAACTTAGTTTGAGATAGCAACTAGTATAGAAAGAGGAAAACATTAAATTCAAAACAAGCCTTACATGGCACACACTACTAGTACTATGGTGATTTTCTAAGCGTAGCTCAGATGTGGCACAAGGCCGAAAGTTTAGAGCACTCAGTGAGGATCGAACTCACTATTCAGTCGTAATTGTTCTAAGGTGACAAGCTTGCTAACCATTACACCACGTAGAAGTGCCGAGTGATTTTCTAAGAGTAGCTTAGATGTGGCACAAGGCCGAAAGTATGGAGCACCCAGTGAGGATCGAACTCACTATTCAGTCGTAATTGTTCTAGCGAGACAAGCTTGCTGACCATTACACCACGTAGAAGTGCCGAGTGATTTTCTAAGAGTAGCTTAGATGTGACACAAGGCCGAAAGCATGGGGCACCCAGTGAGGATCGAACTCACTATTCAGTCGTAATTGATCTCGCAAGACAAGCTTGCTGACCATTACACCACGTCGAAGTGCCTCATCGATAGTTCTATGACTGCATTACATGTGGTCCCCTTATGACTCCAATGGGTTATGGAACTGGTGGCATGATAGTGTTCCTCTGTAACAACCGGAGGTTTCAGGCAGTATGTCTGATTTCAACGGTTCATTTCATTGAAAAAATATAAAAAAATAATTTTAAAAATATAAAAGATTTGTGCAAAATATAAAAATTAAAAGCAATCCGGGAGGAATTTTTGCAAAATATGAGAATAATATCAAAAAGGAAAAGAAATGTGGAAGTGAAAAACTAAAAACTCAATATTAAAAATGAATTATTAAAGAAGAGTTGAAATTAGTTCCGAGTTGAAATTAGTTCTGCACCCCGTCCTTATTACTTTTTGGTAAAAAAGGGGTGACGAGACTTTAGACCACCCTGTTCTTTTAATGGCTGTAGGTCATTTCCTTCTTGGCTGAACCGAAGACTTTTCGGGCTTCATTTTAACTGACTGGATGCCTTACACCCAGCGAGGCACGAACTCACTATACGAACAATATTTATCATTTTTGGAACAAGGACACAAAATAATGAGGACGCTCAATTTTACTAGAATCTGTGTTAGTACGACTGCCCACTCATATCTGAGTATGCTTGTCTCCTAAGAAAACTCACTAATCCCTGTGTCAGGCGCTTGCTCAGACACATTTGTTTTCAAAGCCCACAGAGCCAACTTCTTGTTTATATTTTAACTAAGCTGAAGTGGGCGGATATTTTTCAGTGATCACCAGTTTGAAACCAGACTAGTAGGTTCAAACCTTGATGACTCCGTACAACTATCACTGCACTTTCAAAACAGTTTTGTCTGCCTGATTCTACTCACAAGGTTTGGGTCAACCAACCATGTACCTTTTTTTAAGGATACCACACGCTGGGATCGTCTCTCCGGGCCGGTGTTATCCTTAATACATCGACCATGGTGAGTTTCTTATTCGGGTGTCATGATTAAAAGCTAGCGCACCATTTTTGTTTGCCACGATAAAATGCTAATAACTGCTTTACGAGATTAGGGCGAGATTAGCAGAATATGAGTACATGTTTCAGAAAGAGAGGAGACTGAGAGAGAAAGAGAGGAGAGTGACATGTGTTCACTTTTCAGTGCACATATCAATGTGTGAACATATTATAAAATAAATTTCAGATGAGACTGCCTAAATATGATATAAATTTAATGGGCAGGATATATATATATATATATATATATATATATATATATATATATATATATATATATATATATAAACGATACATTGGCTTTTAAGAATAAAGTTGACTTTCTTGCCTATAAATATTATTTTTCTCAAAGTGTCGTCACAGTGTGTGGGAACAAACACTTAAACCTGTCCACCTCTCGATTTCACAGAAAAATCTGATTACGAAATAAAGTAATTAAATTGCAAGTAATGCGTTGGTTTCTTTAGTTGAAAGGACGTTGATAATTTTTTTTTCATCTTCTTGCCTGTTCATTTTTCTTTTTTTTTTTCTTTTTCATCTTCCTGCCTACTCATTCTTTTTTTTCATCTTCTTGCCTGTTCTTTTTTCTTTTCTTTTTTTTTCATCTTCTTGCCTGTTCATTTTTCTTTTTTTTTTTTCATCTTCTTGCCTTTTCATTTTTCTTTTCTTTTTTTTTTCATCTTCTTACCTGTTCTTTTTTCTTTCTTTTTTTTTTCATCTTCTTGCCTGTTCATTTTTCTTTTTTTTTTCATCTTCTTGCCTTTTCATTTTTCTTTTCTTTTTTTTTTCATCTTCTTACCTGTTCTTTTTTCTTTCTTTTTTTTTTCATCTTCTTGCCTGTTCATTTTTCTTTTCTTTTTTTTTCATCTTCTTGCCTGTTCATTTTTCTTTTTTTTTTCATTTTCTTGCCTGTTCATTTTTCTTTTTTTTTCATCTTCTTGCCTGTTCTTTTTTCTTTCTTTTTTTCATCTTCTTGCCTGTTCTTTTTCTTTTCTTTTTTTCATCTTCTTGCCTGTTCTTTTTTCTTTTCTTTTTTTTTTTCATCTTCTTTTGCTGTTCATTTTTCTTTTCTTTTTTTTTTTCATCTTCTTGCCTGTTCTTTTTTTTTTTTTTTTTTCATTTCTTGCCTGTTCTTTTTTTTTTTTTTTTTTTCATCTTCTTTTTTTCTTTTTTCTTTTCTTTTTTCATCTTCTTGCCTTTCTTTTTTTTTCTTTTTTTTTTCTTCTTTTTTTTTTTTTCTTTTTTTTTTCTTCTTGCCTTTTTTTTTTTCTCTTTTTTTCTTCTTTCTTTTTCTGTTCTTTTTCTTTTTTTTTTTTTTTTCTTCTTGCCTGTTCTTTTTTTTTCTTTCTTTTTTTTTTTCATCTTCTTGCCTGTTCTTTTTTTTTTTTTTTTTTTTTCATCTTCTTCTTTTGTTCTTTTTTCTTTTTTTTTTTTCATCTTTTTGCTTTTTTTTTTTTTCATCTTCTTGCCTTTCTTTTTCTTTTTTTTTTTTTTCTTCTTGCCTGTTCTTTTTTTTTTTTCTTTTTTTTTCATCTTCTTGCCTGTTCTTTTTTTTTTTTTTTTTTCATCTTCTTGCCTGTTCTTTTTTTTTTTTTTTTTTTTTCTTGCCTGTTCTTTTTTTTTTTTTTTTTTCTTCTTGCCTGTTCTTTTTTTTCTTTTTTTTTTCTTCTTGCCTTTCTTTTTTTTTTTTTTTTTTCTTCTTCTTGCCTTTTTTTTTTTTTTTTTTTTCTTTCTTGCCTGTTCTTTTTTTTTTTTTTTTTTCTTCTTGCCTGTTCTTTTTTTTTTTCTTTTTTTTTCATCTTCTTGCCTGTTCTTTTTTCTTTTTTTTTTCATCTTCTTGCCTGTTCTTTTTCTTTTTTTTTTTTTTTCATCTTCTTGCCTGTTCTTTTTTCTTTTTTTTTTTTTTTTCATCTTCTTGCCTGTTCTTTTTTCTTTTTTTTTTTTTTTCTTCTTGCCTGTTCTTTTTTTTTTTTTTTTTTTTTCATTCTTCCTGTTTTTTTTTTTCTTTCTTTTTTTCATCTTCTTTTCTGTTCTTTTTTTTTTTTTTTTTTTCATCTTCTTGCCTTTTTTTTTTTTTTTTTTCTTTTTTCATCTTCTTGTTCTTTTCTTTTTTCTTTTTTTTCATCTTCTTGCCTGTTCTTTTTTTTTTTTTTTTTTTTTTCTTCTTTCCTGTTCTTTTTCTTTCTTTTTTTTTTCTTCTTGCCTGTTCTTTTTTTTTTTTTTTCATTTTTCTTTTCTTTTTTTTTTTCTTTTCTTTCTTTTTTTCTTTTTTTTTTTCTTCTTGCCTTTTCTTTTTTTTTTTTTTTTTTTTTTTTTCATCTTCTTGCCTGTTTTTTTTTTTTTTTTTTTTTTCTTCTTGCCTGTTCTTTTTTTTTTTTTTTTTTTTCTTCTTGCCTGTTCTTTTTTTTTTTTTTTTTTTTTTTTTCTTTTTTTTTTTTTTTTCATTTTTTTTTTTCATCTTCTTGCCTTTCTTTTTCTTTTTTTTTTTTTTTCATCTTCTTTTTTTTTCTTTTTTTTTTTTTTTTTTTCATCTTCTTGCCTTTTTTTTTTTTCTTTCTTTTTTTTCATCTTCTTGCCTTTCTTTTTTTCTTTTTTTTCTTTTTTTTTTCATCTTCTTGCCTTTTTTTTTTTCTTTTTTTTTTTTTCATCTTCTTTTCCTTTTTTTTTTTCTTTTTTTTTTTCTTCTTTTTGTTTTTTTTTTTTTTTTTTCATCTTTTTGCCTTTCTTTTTTTTTTTTTTTTTTCATCTTCTTGCCTTTCATTTTTCTTTTTTTTTTTTCATTTTTCCTTTTCTTTTTTTTCTTTTTTTTTTTTTTTCATTTTTTTTTTTTTTCATCTTCTTGCCTGTTCTTTTTTTTTTTTTTTTTTTTTTTCTTCTTGCCTGTTCTTTTTTTTTCTTTTTTTTTTCATCTTCTTGCCTGTTCTTTTTTCTTTTCTTTTTTTTTTTCATCTTCTTTTCTTGTTCTTTTTTTTTTTTTTTTTTTTCATCTTCTTGCCTGTTCTTTTTTCTTTTCTTTTTTTTTCATCTTCTTTTTTTTTTTCTTTTTTTTTTTCTTTTTTTCATTTTTTTTTTTTCTTCTTGCCTGTTCTTTTTTTTTTTTTTTTTCATCTTCTTGCCTGTTCATTTTTTTTCTTTTTTTTTCATCTTCTTTTTGTTCATTTTCTTTTTTTTTTTTTTTCTTCTTTGCCTGTTCATTTTTTTTTTTTTTTTTCTTCTTCCTTTCTTTTTCTTTCATTTTTCTTTTCTTTTTTTCATCTTTTTTCCTGTTCTTTTTCTTTTCTTTTTTTTTTTCTTCTTCCTGTTCTTTTTTTTTTTTTTTTTTTTTCATCTTCTTGCCTGTTCTTTTTTTTTTTTTTTTTTTCATTTCTTGCCTGTTCTTTTTCTTTTCTTTTTTTTTTTCATCTTCTTGCCTGTTCTTTTTTTTTTTTTTTTCATCTTCTTGCCTTTTCTTTTTTTTTTTTTTTTTTTTTTTGTCTTCTTGCCTGTTCTTTTTTTTTTTTTTTTTTTTTTCATCTTCTTGCCTGTTCTTTTTTTTCTTTTTTTTTTTTTCATTTTTTCCTGTTCTTTTTTTTTCTTTTTTTTTTTTCATCTTCTTGCCTGTTCATTTTTTTTTTTTTTTTTTTTTCTTCTTGCCTGTTCATTTTTTTTTTTTTTTTTCATCTTCTTGCCTGTTCATTTTCTTTTTTTTTTCATCTTCTTGCCTGTTCATTTTTTTTTCTTTTTCATCTTCTTTTTTTTTTTTCTTTTTTCTTTTTTTTTTTTTTTTTTTTTTTTTTTCTTTTTTTTTTTCTTCTTCTTTGTTCTTTTTTCTTTTTTTTTTTTTTTTCATTTTCTTTTTTTTTTTTTTTTTTTCTTTTTTTTTTTTCTTTTTTTTTTCTTTTTTCTTTTTTTTTTTTCATCTTCTTGCCTGTTCATTTTTTTTTTCTTTTTTTTCATCTTCTTGCCTGTTTTTTTTTTTTTTTTTCATCATCTTGCTGTTCTTTTTTTTCTTTTTTTTTTTTCATCATCTTTTGTGTTCTTTTTTTTTTTTTTTTTTTTTTTCTTCTTTTCTTTTTCTTTTTTTCTTTTTTTTTTCATCTTCTTTTCTGTTCTTTTTCTTTTCTTTTTTTTTCATCATCTTCTTGCCTGTTCTTTTTTCTTTTTTTTTTTTTCATCTTCTTGCCTGTTCATTTTTTCTTTTCTTTTTTTTCATCTTCTTGCCTGTTCATTTTTTTTTCTTTTTCATCTTCTTTTTGTTCATTTTTTTTTTTTTTTTCTTCTTGCCTGTTCATTTTTTTTTCTTTTTCATCTTCTTGCCTGTTCTTTTTTCTTTTCTTTTTTTTTCATCTTCTTGCCTGTTCATTTTTCTTTTCTTTTTTTTTTCATCTTCTTGCCTGTTCTTTTTTCTTTTTTTTTTTTTTCTTCTTGCCTGTTCTTTTTTCTTTTCTTTTTTTTTCATCTTCTTGCCTGTTCTTTTTTCTTTTCTTTTTTTTTCATCTTCTTGCCTGTTCTTTTTTCTTTTCTTTTTTTTTTCTTTTTTGTTCTTTTTCTTTTTTTTTTTTTTTTTTTTTCTTCTTGCCTGTTCATTTTTCTTTTCTTTTTTTTCATCTTCTTGCCTGTTCATTTTCCTTTTCTTTTTTTTCATCTTCTTGCCTGTTCATTTTTCTTTTCTTTTTCATCTTCTTGCCTGTTCATTTTTCTTTCTTTTTCATCTTCTTGCCTGTTCATTTTTTCTTTTTTTTTTTTTCATCTTCTTACCTGTTCATTTTTCTTTTCTTTTTTTTTCATCTTCTTGCCTGTTCATTTTTCTTTTCTTTTTTTTTTTTCTTACCTGTTCTTTTTCTTTTTTTTTCATTTATTTCTTTTTCTGTTCTTTTTTCTTTCTTTTTTTTCATCTTCTTACCTGTTCATTTTTCTTTTCTTTCTTTTTCATCTTCTTGCCTGTTCATTTTTTTTTTTTTTTTTTTTTTTCATCTTCTTACCTGTTCTTTTTTCTTTCTTTTTTTTCATCTTCTTGCCTGTTCATTTTTCTTTTCTTTTTTTTTTCATCTTCTTACCTGTTCTTTTTTCTTTCTTTTTTTTTCATCTTCTTACCTGTTCTTTTTTCTTTCTTTTTTTTTCATCTTCTTGCCTGTTCTTTTTTCTTTTCTTTTTTTTCATCTTCTTGCCTGTTCTTTTTTCTTTTTTTTTTTTCATCTTCTTGCCTGTTCTTTTTTCTTTTTTTTTTTTTTTTCTTCTTGCCTGTTCTTTTTCTTTTTTTTTTTTTCATCTTCTTGCCTGTTCATTTTTTTTCTTTATTTTCATCTTCTTTGCCTGTTCATTTTTTTTTCTTTTTTCATCTTCTTTTCATTCATTTTTCTTTCTTTTTTTTTCATCTTCTTGCCTGTTCTTTTTTCTTTCTTTTTTTTTCATCTTCTTGCCTGTTCTTTTTTCTTTTTTTTTTTTTCATCTTCTTGCCTGTTCTTTTTTCTTTTTTTTTTTCATCTTCTTGCCTGTTCTTTTTTTTTTTTTTTTTCATCTTCTTGCCTGTTCATTTTTCTTTTCTTTTTTTTTCATCTTCTTGCCTGTTCTTTTTTCTTTCTTTTTTTTCATCTTCTTGCCTGTTCATTTCTTCTTTTACTTTTTTTTTCATCTTCTAGCCACTTTTTTTTTCTTTTTTTTAATCTTCTTGCTTCTTCTTTTTCTAATTTTTTCATCTTCTTGCCTCTTCATTTTACTTTTTTTTCAATCTTCTTTCCTGTTCATTTTTTCTTTTTTTTTTCATCTTCTTGCTTGTTCTTTTTTTCATTTTCTTTTTTTTTCATCTTCTTGCCTGTTCGTTTTTCTATTTTTTTCATCTTCTTAACTGTCCTTTTTTCTTTTTTATTTCATCTTCTTGCCTGTTCTTTCTCTTTTTTTTCATCTTTTTACCTGTTCTTTTTTCTTTCTTTTTTTCCATCTTCTTGCCTGTTCATTTTTCTGTTTTTTTTTTTCATCTTCTTGCCTGTTCATTTTTTCTTTTTTTTTCTTCTTGTTTGTTCTTTTTTCTTTTTTTCTTCTTCTTTCCTGTTGTTTTTTCTTTTCTTTTTTTTCATCTTCTTAACTGTTCTTTTTTCTTTTTTTTCATCCTATTGCCTGTTCATTTTTACTTTTTTCTTTTTTCATCTTCTTACCTGTTCATTTTGTCGAAATGAATCTCACCGCGGCTAACGCAATGGTATTTAAATAATTGCGTTTTTAATTCACAAACACTGACGAATATCTCCGGAATATATCGATATAGTCAAAGTTCCCATAGAACGTTCTCGGAAAGCCTCAAAGCCCTGTTCGTCTTGATTTCCAGTTTTTTAGTGCATATCTTGATTATTAAATTTTTAAAACCGAAATTCAATGAATACAAGGCTCTAGAGCCACTCAAGGTAGAGGAATACTTTTACAATGGTGAAAATGAATGCGGTGTGTGATTACTTACACTATTTACATTTTTCGTCCTCATCTTTATTGTCATATGCCCGGTGTTTCGGCCGTTGCACGCTCAGGCTTTCTTCAGATGATATACATTGATATTTCGAATTGAACCCTTTATTTCTTCCACCGGGGTAGATTTTTCTACTTTCCAAGGACATATGGTTCAGTGAATAAAAGCGTTGGTTGAAATAATTCTGTGGCTTGACCTAAGAGTCGTGAGTTCAATTCCTAGGTGAAAAAACCTTGGAGAGTTGAATTACTGAATAAGATATCCAGAAAAGGCCTGATACGTGGGACTAGAAGAATCTATCACGGTGGATGAAAGGGTTCTATTCGAAATTCCAATGTATATCACCTGAAGGAGGCCGGAGAGTACAACGACCAAAACGTTGTGAATATGACAATAAAGAAAAGAACAACAGTCAAAACAATGTAAATATTGTAAACAGTTGCAATATCACATCTCAGAAATATAGACACATCCTGAAGAAGGGCTGAGCATACAATGGCTGAAACGTTGTGAATATGACAATAAAGAAGAGGACAACAGTTCAAACAATGTAAATATTGTAAACAGTTGCAATACCACATCTTAGAAATGTAAACGAATCCTGAAGAAGGCCTGAGCATACAATGGCTGAAACATTGTGAATATGTAATAAAGAAGAGGACAACATTTCAAACATATTGTAAACAGTTACAAATCCGCATCTCAGAAATATAAACAGAAATGTGCAATATTAATGAAAGCGAAGATGGTCGTAAGTAAAAATTATCAGGATAAGGATGATGAATAATTGTTGACCTCTGACTTGAAGAGGTTAAGATTGTAATTTTCTAGAAAGCACCCACATGGGAGTTCAAAGAAATGAATAAGAAAAAGAGGTCATTCTTTTATGCATGTATAGGTTATAGAAAAATGTTCAGTTTATTAAACTTTGTTAAATATTCCTTACATTTTTTTAAAGTCAACTTTTAGTGCTCTGAGGGTAAATGGAAGAATACAAATGACAACACTATTGAGGTTTGTTGAATATTGGTTAGCTTGCCAGTGGTTTGATACACAAGTAGGCAAGTGTGACCAGAAGCTAAAACTGACTTGAGTCATTTACTGGAGAGATATATGGGTGAATAGAGGCCACTCATGCAAATGTATTGGGCGAGTCCATTCCAGCAAAATGAACCAACCTAACTGGTGTATTGGGCACTCTCCCATAAAATGAGGTAAAATTAGCTGGCCTGCTTTTCAAGAGGACACAAGAAGGCAGCCATGTTAGTAGGTAAGTCACTTGATTTCTACAAGGTTGTCGATTTTATGTCAAAGAAATTTAAAAATCTGAAGAGATTTGGTGTTACTTGTTGCAGAAATTGTATAACAAACAACAACAATAATAATAATAATAGTCACTTCATGAGACTCCCACATAACATCAATTTTCGTCAGAATTTTTGACTTTTCTCCCTTACGTTCAATAATATGAAACTACATTCAAATCTCCCTAATTCTGTTATTACACGAATAAATTTTACTCATGAATACAATTAATATAGATACTAATAATATTTAAAGAAAAGTTTATTTAAGTGTTAGTATTATATGGCTTATAAAATAAAAATTGTATATAAATTACTAATAAATGAATAAATAAATAAATAAAAGACCATTATTTTAATGGTCTTTTGTTATTTATTAATTTATTTATTTTGTTAAACAAAATAGCCAATTATAGGCATGACATCATCAGGAAAAATAGAATACTTGACATGGAACTCGAAAGCATCTAAGAAAACATTAAAAATAGACTAAACGTTAACATCGAGGGGCTAAATGCCAACAACCGAGAGGAGACAAATGCAGAGGAACAAATAGAAACGAGTTATAATAATCCCTCTGAGGTAGACAAGCAAACAGGGGAAGATAATGACGAATATGAGATAGAAACAGAGATGACAAAAATGTGAGAATGTAAAGGAAATGTCTTTTGAGGAAAGGCCAACAATTCCAAAAGTAAGAAAGACCCATCAAGTGAAGAAAACCATCAACCTTGCTAACGAAGCAATTAGAAATATAAGGGAGGAAATAGAAAGACCAATGAAATTAACAGAAATTAATCATATTTATACTGAAAAACATAAGAAAAGACGTTCATAAACACTCGTATGAACATCATCCAGCACTGATTACAGAAACATAAGACATCACAATTCTATGGGATTAAACCATCTTTACAGATAGGAAGATTGAGGCAAATAAGCCGAACATAATTGTCAAAAACCTAAAAGAAAACTTGCCTATTAATTGCCCAGTACACTGTAGATCGTAAGCAAGGAATTTGAAAAACTATTGAAGCATAATGACCTATAAAGCAAATAGAAAAATGTGGAAATTGAAAACAAGAATAGTACCAATCAGAGTAGGTGTGCTTGGAGCGATAAATAAGAAACACAACAACAAATCCCTGGAAAATGTAGTTTAAGAGAAATGCAAAAACTTGTCTTGATAATTACATCCCATACTAAGAACTTTGTCCATGTAAGGCTACTGATATTATGGAAGTTTGAAAAATCATTAAATGACACTAATACATGCTTTAGATCTTCCCACAGACTTGGTAGGTAGTATGAGCATAGAAGGAATTGAAATATGATAATGATAAAGATGATAATAAATACTTATCCAAGCACAGGCCATAAGCTGCTAAGAAGGTTATTCATTTAATCTTTTTAATTAAGTGGAAACAACAAAAAAATCTTTATATTGTTCTTGGTCAATGGTTATGACTTGGCTCAACATTGTAAAACAGATGGAAGATGATAATTAATTTTTTATAAAAATAATAGCGTTAAATCTGTAGATATCATATTCCAGGTCAAAGATACACAAACATCAACAGAAAATAGGTTAAACCTGAAACAAACTGAAACATTTACAGGAGATGAAGATGGTCTAAAATATTCATTCAACTGCTCATCTAAAACTCTCTGACAAAAGCATCAATGAAGATGAGGATAGTCCAAAACATTCATTGAATGTTAACAAAAACTCATCTGAATGTCTCTGACAAAAACAACAATGAAGATGAGGATAGTCCAAAACATTCATTGAATATTAAAAACAATTCATCTGAAACTCTCTGATAAAAACAACAATGAAGATGAGGATAGTCCGAAACATTCATTGAATATTAACAACAACTCATCTGAATGTCTCTGACAAAAACAACAATGAAGATGAGGATAGTCCAAAACATTCATTGAATATTAACAACAACTCATCTGAAATTCTCTGACAAAAACAACAATGAAGATGAGGATAGTCCAAAACATTCATTGAATATTAACAACAACTCATCTGAAAGTCTCTGACAAAAACAACAATGAAGATGAGGATAGTCCAAAACATTCATTGAATATTAAAAACAATTCATCTGAAACTCTCTGATAAAAACAACAATGAAGATGAGGATAGTCCGAAACATTCATTGAATATTAACAACAACTCATCTGAATGTCTCTGACAAAAAACAACAATGAAGATGAGGATAGTCCAAAACATTCATTGAATATTAACAACAACTCATCTGAAATTCTCTGACAAAAACAACAATGAAGATGAGGATAGTCCAAAACATTCATTGAATATTAACAACAACTCATCTGAATGTCTCTGACAAAAACAACAATGAAGATGAAGATAGTCCAAAACATTCGTAGGATATTGACAAGAACGCATCTTAAATCTCCGATAAAAACAACAATAAATTTCTCTCGGAAATTAGGATTCTTTCATCAAAATTTTTGCTCCTGGCATTGTAGCTCATTATTATTTGAATGGATTCATCTTTTTAATGCAAACTTTTGCTTCGTTCTATTTTGCATGTCAAATTTTCTTTTCTACAAATACGCATCACGAGTTTTGAGAATTTTTTATTTTCTGTTTCATTCAACTTGTGTGGAAAATGAATCCCAAACATATTTTTTTCTAAAATATAAACATTTTTTTTTATTTTTTTTTTTAACATTTTTCGTAATTTCTGTTTCTTATTACATCTTTACTCAAATATTCTCAAATTACGTTTTAATTTTTATAGGATTCACAAGATCAATCGTTATCCCTTGAAATGTTCCTGTTATTACTAAATCTAAGGTTTATATGTGAATTCAATCATTTCAAATATCTACCGCATGTATATATACGTAAAAAGGATATGACACAGCCCCAAATCAACCAATTCCAGTGGATTTTAGAAAGTTCTCAATATTTCGTAGTGTTATATATAGTTAAATATTATCTTTTTAATATAATATTTGTGAATATATCAGAGAAAATTGAAACAAAATCGACACCTGTACTTAGAATCATAAAGGGCCAATTGAAAATTATAGGTCATATAATGAGGAAAGTCGGCTTGGAAAATTGATCACTCACAGGACAGTTTGAAGGCAAGGGCGACAGTAAAATTTGGCGAATAACGTGCCTAATGCTTTTGTGCATGGTTTGCAGGATTGGTAGAGATAGCAAATACAATCATTGTTAACGAAGTTGTGGAGAGCCATTTACGCCTATGTCCTATAAGGCACATAGAAGAAGCTCTATAAACTATTTTCGACAAGCCTTCTTTCCTTTTTATGTATTCCCCAACATTCCAGTGCTTTTATATTGGGTTTAATAGGAGGCACGGTGGAGCAATGGATAGCGGCTCGAATTGAGGAATCGGAGAGCCGAGTTCAAATTTCAGTTGAATCCATTACATTCACTTACGTGCTAATACCCTTGGGAAAAGTATGAATCCTCTTCTTCTCCCCCCAGCTATGGGTAAATTGCAGGACAGACCGTGTTCTATAGCCTAGGATGGCAACTGATCTACCGCAGAAAGAAATGGCAACCTATTGCGGGAAAAAATCTGCATCGTCAGTCATGTATAAAAAAATAGATGATCGTCTAAACGTGTATCACGCATGGTGCATAACTGACTGAACTGAACGGTATGACCCCGGAAATCACTGCCTTTTCTTCTACCTCCGCCGGGGTCTACATTTGGGTGACGGTCAATGTAGAAATACATTGAATTAAAAAAAAAATAAACTTTTGCGTACCATCAACAATCTACACCAACAATCTTCAAAAGTTTAAATGCAACATCAATTCCTTTATCTGTCTCCCTAAAAACCTCTTCTCTTCTCAGAAAACAAAAGGATCTTTCTCCAAGAAGTATTGGAATTTCACCGATAATAAAGAAATGGAATCTGTGGAGAGCCATGAACGTCTACATCCTAAAGTATAACGGATCCTAACGAAAAACGAGAGCCAAGTTCGAATTCCAAACGAGTTCGTTGCATTCACAAGCGTAAGGGTAAGATATGAACCCGCCTCTTCTCCTCACAGCTATGAATTAAATAGTTGAGCAAACTTAATTTTGATACAAATGATACAGGCATTTTCCCTCTTTTCGATAATATGCACAATTGTCATCGTCAATTGTCATCAAACTAGAAAACTGTTAAAAAACGAAATGAATTCAAGACAGCAGACAACCTATGCCAATTTAAATTACGGCAAATGAAACAAGCACGTTACCGAGAGAAGGCACAGAAAATGAAGGATGCTACTGATAGAGGCGACTTTAAATCATTCTATCAGAATCTAAGGGGTGTCTTTGGACGTATTTGAAATGTCTTACCTTCCATCTTTTCTTCCAAGGACAACCTTCTAATGAACAAAAAATCAGATCACTAAACGCTGGGCAGAACATTTCTCAAATGTTCTAAACATAGATTCGAATGCTGACGAGAATCTTATCAACAACTTACCACAGATATTTCCATGAAATAACTCATTCGTTGGAACTACAAGTTTTTCTTTTAATTATGCAACTACCAACGGAAACAAACATCCTAACATTAATACGAATAAGGCATGGACCTCACTAAAAAAAAGTGTATGCTCTTACTTTGTAAACGTCATCAACTCGTTTTTTTTCATTGATTTGAATTCTTAAGCCTTTCTAGTTTCTTTGCATTGTTTTACTCAAATTAAACGAGTGATCAAGGCTAGCAACAGCTAGTTGAAATATTTCCATGAAATAAATCATTCGTTAATTATGCAACTACCAATGGAGACAAGCATCCTAACTTTGAAACTTACCGCTGAGGTCTATTCGTGAAGAGTTATCACCTTCTCTACCTATTGCTGAGATAAAAAGGGCTAAAAACACAGCAGACAAATTGGAATTCCCCTGGTAACTATGACATACCAGTAGAGATATACTAATATGGCAGCAGTCTCCTGGTTCATAAACTTTATGATCTACTTTCTTTAATCTAGGATTCAAGATCAGTTCCTCGGGAGTTTAAAGACGATACTATTGTCCATCTCTATAAGCACAAAGGCAATAAATGCGAATATGACAACCATAGAGGTACCTACTTTCTGTGTGTTGCTGCAAAAATTCTTACAGTGATCATCTTGAACAGACTCAACTCTTCTCTGGCCGATTCAGTCTTGTCTGAATCTCAGTGCGGCTTTTGGTCACTGTGGAAATGATTTTCAATTTGAACCTACTACAGGAGAAATGACAAGGATTTATTTGTTACTTTTGTTGATCTCACTAAGGCCTTTGATACTGTTTCAAGAAATGCTGTTTGGGTCATCGTTAAGAAGCTGGATATTCCTGAAAGAATGCTCAGTGTAATCCTATCTTTCTATCAAGTGATGATGGCCTCAGTTAGATCCAGTGGAGAGGTGTCCGACCCATTCATTGTCTCTAATGGAACAAAACCACTTATTTGCTTTATATTTTTCTGTCATGCTGGAAACAGCATTTGAGAATTTTAAAGAAGATATGAAAATGGAGTTTAGGGTAAGTGGTAAGTTGTTCAACCCACAACGCATTAAAGCAAGAATTAAGACGATTGTGCAAACTTTTCGTAACCTGCTCTCTGCAGGCGATTCCACACTTGTAGCCCACATCCTTGAGGATATTCAATGGGCCGTTAATAAATTCTCTCATGCAACTACAGCTTTCAATCTGACAAAAAAAATATAAATAGATAACTAGCATAAAAAAAGAATTTGTCCATTAGCCTGTCTGTAACCTTCACCAGAATGTTACTTTTACCGTTAATGTTGATGGAAAAATACTGAAAATCTTTTCCTCTTTCAACTATCTTGGTTCTAAAACACATTATTTTTTTTTTATTTTTTAACGTTTCATCAGGTGGGAAATCACGATCTTGCCTGGTATTAAACTTACAACTCTTTGGGTCTATTCATTGAATCTAACCAAAGATTTTATCGTCAAGGAGACATGGCCTCGTGAATAAACACGTTGGTTAGATCCAGTGACTAGACTCAAGCTTAAAGAGTTGAGTTAATGGGAAATAACTGAAAAATCTGGAAGAGTCATGACACGTGGAACTAGAACAATCTACACCGGTAGACGAAAGAAATGGTTCGGTTCGAAATTCCAATCACCTGAAGAAGGCCGGGGCGTACAACGGCCGAAACGTTGTGAATATGGCAATGAAGATGAGGATAACAGTCCGAATAATGTAAATAATGCAAGTAATCATAATACCTCATCTCAGAGATATAGACAGATATTGAAGGCATGGCACGTGGAACTAGAACGATCTACCAGTCGACGAAATAAAAAGTTCGGTTCGAAATTCCAATCACCTGAGGAAGGTCGGTGCGTACAACAGCCGAAACGTTGTGAATATATATATATATATATATATATATATATATATATATATATATATATATATATTAGAAGACGGTGTTGCGGTGTAAAGTAGTAGAAATTATGTTCGTGTAAAATATGCGTCTTTTAGGCCGTTATGTACTCGGCATCTTCTTTTTATTTTCCTCTGATGATGTGTTTACAATGCGAAAAGGAAATGAACTCTTTATCTTGTATTCTTTCTGCCTTCATTGTTCTGGTTTTTTGCCAAGAAGAGCTACAAGCGATCACCGCCTGTCTAATTAACATTCTCGGTAGGTGGCGCTCTTGACAACTTTGCCGTGACGCTGAAAGTCTTGGACGCATGAAAATCAAAATCCGGTGTTATTCGTTCGTAGTTCAACTTTAACATTCTTGGCTGTGAATTTTCTTTCACATCACAAGAAATATGGCACTCAAAAAGAAAAGGAAAAAAAAAACGTAAGTTAATTAACAGCTTCTTTGTTGCCGGGTGGAAGAGATTTAGGGGTCAACTGATTTGACTTTAAACATAGATTCTGAAATAACAAGTCGAACGACGATGACGAAAATATCACCATAATCATCATCGTCATCATCATCATCTTCATCATCTTCTTCATCATCATCATCTTCATCGTCATCTTCATCATCATCACCATCATCATCTTCATCATCTTCATCGTCATCTTCATCATCATCACCATCATCATCATCTTCATCATCTTCATCGGCATCGTCATCTTCATCGTCTTCATCATCATCATCTTCATCGTCATCTTCATCGTCATCATCATCATCATCATCTTCTTCATCACCATCATCATATCATCTTAATCATCTTCATCGTCATCTTCATCATCATCATCATCATCAGTCACATGAACAGGTGAAGTTGTAGCGTTGCTGTGAAGCTGATCACCTAAACATCTCTCTCTCTCTCTCTCTCTCTCTCTCTACACATCTCGGATGGTATGCATTCATATGGTGTCTTGGACAAAATAGACCTAGTGGAGCCCATCCCTCTTCAGGTTTGACCACAGTCGGCCTTTTCTAACTTGAATGCTCACTTTGGTTATGGATTCCACAAAGAAAACCTATGTCTTAGCCGTTCATTTTAGGAGTTATTTTGCCAAGTGATGCTGTGTCACCATCGACTTGAATATACTACCATTAGTTAAATTCTATGTGCAGAATAAGCCTGCAACCTGTTGAAACTACTGTTCTTTATTAGCGGCTCCCATATTGTATTTATTTCTACACAAGGCCTACTAAGGAGATCCTCATATCCTAGCCTATGCACTGATCCTTTCAGACGTCTAACTATCCAGTGTTCTTTCTATGTCCGTTTACTTTCTGGTCCAGGTATCATATTCATTGCCGATCGCAAGCCAGCCTTGCGCAGAGTTAAAACAACCAAAGGAAAGTTTCTACTTGCTTTATCGTTGACAGGTTTAAACCTAGTTATGGGATGTTCGTTTCCTTTTTCTTGGTTCTAACGTTAAGCTAAGTTAGTATAAGCATCGTTACAATTGTCGAACTTAAATCAGCCTTGCGTTGAGTTGGAACAACCAAAGAGAAAGCTTCGCTTAGTTGAGAGAAGTTGGAATGTGGGAATACAATTTAGTTGTCAGTGGACCGGGGAATATAACATTCCCCAATGAGAACGTAATTACAACGGGGTTCAAATCTGGATGCAAATAGGCAAAAGAGAGTGATGTAGGAAATGTTTGCCTTTTTATAGGCTTCAACAGCGCCATCTAACAACGTTTGACGAAACCAAATGAGGTAATCATATTTCTGGTTTCTTTTACTCTTAGCATCATGGGAAAATGTTTTTCTTTTTTTATTACTCAATAATATTATTTTATTTCATTATCCCACAAGACATTTCTCTTTGTTCCAAATGTTTAAATATATAAAGAACAGAATGTATGCAGGTAGTTTGTTTGGTTTGTTTTATGGCATATCAACACTTCAATGCGTTATTTAATGCTGACAAGATTTTTCTTACTGCTAATATTTTTCCTTCAAAAATGTATTGCTGGTAATAATTTTTACTTCAAAATTTCATTGTTGGTAATATTTTCTTTTTATCTATCTAACAAGTTTCGCTTTTATTAAAGCTTCGTCATAGAATGAAATATGGAGAAAAAGAAGAAAGAAAGTCTGGTATTTTTTCTTTTGTGTTGTTTAATTTTCATTGGTTTGGTTTGGTTTGTTTAACGGCATATAAAGCTCAATGTGTTATTTTATGCCGATAAGATTTTTATAGCTGGTCATAAATTTTTTCCAAAAATGAATTGCTGGTAATAATTTTTTCTTAAAAATTTCATTACTGGCAATAGTTTTTTCCAAAAATGTATTGATGGTATTAAAACCCATTTTTACACTGTCATAGAGTTTTGACCCCAGTTTGGGAGGTTAATTTTGACCATAGCTAGGACCCTACCACCCCGGATCAGGGTGAACCTGGGAACACCAGCAATTAAGAAATGGTTCCACGCTCCTCAACCTCCTGACCAGAGGCCTTGCTATTGGACGTAGTTATTCGTCTTACCTAGGTCGCTGATGTAGTTTATCGTTTTACCCAGGACGCGTATGCAGGTAGATAAAATTGTGAATTTCTATATGTTGATCTAACCTTTTCTGTTTTGTTTTTCTGTATCAAATTAAAGTCGAAAGTCTCAGTTGAACAAGGCCTATTTCTCAAGCTTAATGAAGATACACAAAGCTGGTGGCTTTTTTTACTTAAAACCCTCGGTTTAGTAAAAAAAAAAAAATGCTAACCTTCCTGCTAAATACGTTTCATCTAACTAAATGATTTATTAAAAAAAAAAGTAACGGAGAAAGTTAATTCTTTGGTTTCGATCAGCTCTTGTTTGAATGGAATAGTTGACGTCTCAAAATAATGTCTTTCAATTTCAGCTGTAAACATGTAGACTGCTAACCCACATCCATCTAGTTTTTTATTTCAAAATGTTTGGACACATTTGCAATCAGTGTCATTATTTGACATATGACCACATATTTCATTAATCATACGAACATATAATCATCTGTTGTTGTGAATACATCTTGACCAATAGATTAATTAACTCTCTTCGGTATTATTTGAAATCGTAAATCGAATTAGATTAGATAATGCTATAAAACATACGGATTAGTATCCCCAGGATTGTAAAAAAAATGCATTTCAACTGATAGCTTTACCGTCACTTTTCAGTCAGAAGCTTTGAGGTTATAGATCTTATACGAATCTTGGCCAATTTTGCTGTAAATAATGTTTCGTATATGATTTAAACATTCCTTTCGAAATATTCCTTTTGGAAATGCACACATCAGCTTTTCCTCAAGAAACGGAGACCAGTTTCACAGCAATATGATTCATGTGCCGATTTTCTGCGAGACTCTCCTGTCAGATTCTTTTACTGATTCCTGTCACGAGAAGAAACCGATCGAGTGTGAGGCTATTAGACTGACAAAAAAGAGTTATGTCTACGCATATACCACGCATGATTTTGAATATATTTTCTGACAATGCTGATGTTGGAATAACCACTTTATGAAATGAACAAAGTCCGACAATTATTTTAAGACATTTTTTATGCTTATACATTCTTTTTATAGAGACAAATATTTAAGTAAATGCTCTGTTTAAAATAAACAATATCAACGACATTTACCGGCAGGAATATCCGAGAAATTTTCATAGAAAATATGCGTCCTCTGACAGGAATCGAACCTGTATCCTATACAGAACCGTCATATAACCTGACGTGCTTTACCAGTTGGGCCACAGAGGATCGTTCGGCTAACATTTACTTAAATATTTGTATCTATAAAAAGAATGTATAAACATAAAAATGTCTTAAAATAATTGTCGGACATTGTCCTTTTCATAATGTGTGACGTCATTTTCTACATTTGGATGTGCATTCATCAGATATGAATGTACGTGAGAGATTCATGGAAGATTGTAGTTTAAATGCGGTAAAATCGACCTTGCTAACCGAACGATCCTCTGTGGCTCAATCGGTAAAATCACGTCAGGCTATATGACGGTTCCATATAGGTTCGATTCCTGTCGGAGGACGCATATTTTCTATGAAAATTTCTCGGACATTCAAGTCGGTAAATGTCGTTAATACTGTTTATTATAAACATAGCATTTACTTAAATATTTGTATCTATAAAAGAACGTATAAACATAAAAAAATGTCTTGAAATAACCACTTTCTTTAACTTTCTGTAAGAAATTAATGATTATGAAAATGCACTGTGTGTTCTTTTGTTGCTATGGGTTCTGACGGCCTTTGTTCTCAGAGATATTCTTTCTTAATTCCAGAGGGGACTCATTTACTCACTGAGCCGGCCAAAATCAAGTGATATTCTTCCTGCAGCTTCGCAACGCAAAAACTAACGGTCCATTTGCTCTCCCAAAAATTTACCATAATAATAATAATAATAATAATAATAATAATTAGAACAACACCTGAAAATGTCATGGTTTTCCTATTGAAATTTCTGATGAATCTTATTTCTTCAGTTAATGATTGAATAAGCTCATGACGAGTTCTACGAGAATAAAATATACGTAAACCGCCCCTATCGTATCGTTAAATATTTGAGCTTACCAACTTGAACAAAATATTGCAATAACAATCATAAATATGAATACTGGTTGTTATTTTTAAAAGTTTTCTGGTTTTTTGAAAAGTACGACTGAAAAATGACGCTTTCATTGCCTCTCAGCTTTATGGCTAATATCAAAGTATGGTATCTGTTCTTATCAGCTTAATATTTCTCTCTCTCTCTCTCTCTCTCTATATATATATATATATATATATATATATATATATATATATATATATTTAGTTGGATTGATGTGAGTTTGTGACCCTGGGTTTCACGCTTTTGCGATCGTTACAGTTTGTCAATCCAACTAAACATGCTAACTCTATCGCTGATATTGAGCGCTTTCCAATAACTGCCACCCATATATAATATATAAATAATATATATAAAAAATTGCATTTATATTTATATACATACATCATATTTCATATATATATATATATATATATACATATATTAGTTTTTATTTTTCTACATCTATCTTAAAGATCGTTTTGCTTATTTTTGCTTTCTGTTTTTACTTATCTAAAGTTAAATTTATTTGATTTTTTTTTTCTACTTATTTATTTTATCAATTTGATAGTTTGGGTGTTTTAGTAATGTCAAAAAAGTAGTAGAGATTATTTTTAATGTGATAAACAATAACTTCATAATCTCTGTGTATTTCGGGCTTAAATCCAGATTTTTTTTTTTTTTTTGGACTACCTTTTTCCTACTGTTATCAAACTTTTCAATTTTTATGTTTGTTCTTTGTTTTTTTATGTACAACTATCCTATAAATTGTCTTGCTTTCGCAAATTTATTTTTAAAAAACAAAAAAAAAGCGTTAATTTTTGGAGAACTTCTAAATCATGCAATATATGTAACGTTCATATATGTACTTTATATATATTCAAATATTGTAATATGCGGGGGTAGCAATGACAAGCTCCTACTGTCTATAAAATGCTCCCATGTCATGCGGCTCAAAGAGCCACTGATAACTAAGTCCACCTCCAAACCGGAGAAGGTGAACCTATAGCGGCTCAAAACCAGACGCTTCGAGTAGATGGAGTTCGTCAGTCCAAGAAGGCAGTCCATAAAGTGCAAGGAAAATTCTTGATTTGAAACGTCCACGTCCTTGTGATCATATCCAAACACGGAAAAGGCTATGGAAGTAAATCCAGACAGAAAATACAGACTGAAGCCCCGAAAGTTGACTGTCAAAACTGACAACCTTCCGACAACTACTGTAACCAAGCCGGTCCCAAATATAATGACTTCTATTCCTTTGGCTCTTGTCGGTAGGATATATGGTCTTCACAGCACACAGCCTCCATATACCATCCCTCAGTCCAGAGTGGTCACGCCAGTCTCACCACCCAGTGAGATTACAACACGGAAGACAGGTTATAAGTCAATGTTCAACTAACGTGGAGTTGGACGCCACGCGTTTTCTTTGACAGTTCGTAGGATTTTTGTATTCTATTGGTCAACTACCTAGCAGCCGCCGGTAATAAAATAATGAAGAATTCAGCTCTTCGTATCACAAACTGGAATTTGCGAACCATACGTGCAGATCTATCTGATAACCTTCAGAAAATTGATGACTCTCGCAAGACTGCAAAGCTTGATCGAGGAGCTAAACGGACTGAACATTGACGTGGCAGCTCTACAGGAAATACGACTTCCGGATCTCTAAAGTAAAGACACTACACCTTCTTCTGACAGAGAAAAGGAGCCGATTGATGCTAGGAACACCCTGCTCGGTATGATTGTACCTCGTAGCAAGTGACACAGAAAATTTTCACCCTTAATTTCTAGGTACATCCATTTATTCGCGGAATAACAGCATAGCATGATGAAAAAAGGCCACAAACTCAATAAAAACTAAGTTTTATCGTCAAAATGTTTATGTTATTATTAAGAGGATAGATCAAAGTGTTTGTTTTTCTTTTTTGAATTTTTTTTAATCCCTTCTAAAACGTTCAAAATTTTGGGTTTGGTTTGTTTTGTTTTGTTTTACGGCATATCAACCTCAATGGGTTATTTAATGCCGACAAAATTTTTATTGCGGGTAATATTTTTTTTTTTAAATGTATTGCTGGTAATTTTTTTTTCTCCGAAAATATATTGCTGGTAATATTTTTTTCTCCAAAAATTTATTGCTGGCACTATTTTTTTCTTTCATAGTGTTTTAAGCTTCTTTTGAGGGGTTAACTGGGACCCTGACAGGTGCTACCACCCCGCGTCATGTTGGACCTGGGAACACCAGCGATTACGATGTTTATCACGCTCCTCAAAACCTCCTTGATATCGGATATAGTTTATCGTCTTACCCAGGACGCCTAAATTTTGATTAAGAATCGTGTTTTGTTTAATCAGCGATCGACGTAGTAATTACGATTATTTTTTGCGATTTTTTTCCGGCGAAAAACACATTGATTTGGAAATTCTTGCAAAAATCAAATAATTGTCAGGTTTTGATTAAACTTTCAGGGCATATTCAGAAATGAATGAAATTATTTTTGAAATTTTTTAGAAAATCTTTGTAAGAATTTTTTTTTCTTTGTTACCGTCTACTACTGAATTTCATGAAATTTCGAGAAATTCAATTTTTAGGGCGGAGATTTTTATTAGTCAAAAGCGGGATTATAAATATATATATAAATATATATTTTTTTTTTTTTTTGTAAAACAGTTAACCTATTCATCGAAAATCTGCTCTGAATTGTAAAATAATAAATGAAATAAAACTATCACATTTAATTAGAAAAGATTTTAATTGCTTTTATAAATAAAATTTTTTACAGACACTATTGTCTTAAGAAGGTATTTTTTTCGATGAATAATTAATTTTTACAAGAATTGTTTTGATTTTTTAAAACTTTTAATTAAATAATTTAAATCATTTAAAATTCTCCATTACTTCAAGTCGGTTAAACGTAAAAGTCGTTTTAACGCAATATTTTTAAAAGAATTTTTAATTTTTTTATGTATACATAATGTGTTCTTGTTTGAAAGTATGGTTGACCATATGCGACAATCAGAAAATAAGAGCGATGACTATAGTAAATTTAAATTTAAGGTTCCTAAAATTATATTACGGAAAACATTTTTAAGATTACTGAGTATTTAAGACTTATATAGAAAAGTGTTCACCGGTCATTTTCTTAAATTATGTTTTAACAGATAAGCTCTCCTTAGAACAATAATAAAAGTGTCAGCACCTTGTTAAGTGATTTACGAGGTGTTAACAAGCGCTTAATCGCGCTACTGTTTGTTTTAAAACTCCATTTCGCTGTCATTTTAAACTTAAAGTAAATAATTTTTTTTTCAAATCATATTAAATAAACTCATGAAAGAAATGCTATTTGCTGATAACACAGCTCTGACAACGCACATCGAACATGATCTTCAAATCAGATTAAATAAACTTTATATCAGCTAATATTTTTCAAATAAAGTTTCAGAAAAGCATATTTTATTTTTGGAAGATTTTTAAAACCGAGAATTAAATTAAAATTAAATTTTGTTTACAAATCTGTCAGAAATGGCTGAATTTAAATGACTGAATTTTAAAGCGATCAAAAATTTGAGATCCTAATCAATATAATTTCTATTTGAAATACACCAGAGTATTTTGCACAATGGAAATGGTAAATGCAATCATTTAGCTTTCAATTAAAGCTAAAAAGAAAGCTTCAAGAATGCGTTTTCATTTTTTTTTAAATTCATTTTAAACCTTAGGTATCGAAAATCTTAGCGAAAAAGTATAGGTACCTACTCTACATATGAAATCCTTGTAAAATTGTGTGCATCTATGCGTCAACACTGCATACCACGCCCGAATTCAAAGAGCAGTTCTACGCTCATCTTGACAACAAGCGTATCCCACCATAGGAACATATTTACCTTCTAGACTTCAATGCGAAAGTGGGCGCTGATCAAGTGTACTTGCCAAACGTGTTAGGTAACCATGGTATAGGGAAAATGATTTAAAATAGAATTCTGCTGTTATCTATTTTCAGAACAAAGCTTGCCACAAACCATCCTTGAGACATCCAAGGTCAAATCATCGGCACTAGATAGATCAGAAGCGACTCTTTAAATATCGTCTGCAACACCAGAGCTTACCACAGCACAAACTGTGACATCTGACCATCCATTGATCTCCTGAAAGGTAAAGCTAAAACCAAAGAAACCCTACTATTCAAGGAAGAACTCCAACAACACTGCCTATCCAGCTAAAAACCAGAAGATTTTAGAGATGCTTTTGGAAACCCTTCTCGGTGACTCATCACAATGCATGATGCACAGATAGAAGTCCCTTCGAAACACCATTTGCAATACTGCAATCTCGGCCTATGGAAAGAAAATGCACAAGAACAAAAACTGGTTTAATCTCGAAATTAGAGCCGGTCAACAACGCTAAGCGCAGCGCGCTGATTAGATTCAAGTTTCACCCTAACTAGCAAAATCTACAGGCTCTGAAATCTTCTCGAAGCAAGGCACAGCAAACTGTATGTCGCTGTGCAAACGACTATTTCATCCATCTGTCAGATAGCATCCAAGTGACTTCGTCCAACGGCAACGACCGGATCGTGTATCAGGGCATTAATCAACTAACTGCCAAACCAACAAAGAAGTCAGTGACCCTGAATTCAAAGATAGGGAAATTAATTACGAAAACGGACAAAACAATGGGACGATGGGTAGAACACTACCTAGAACATCACTAAAGAATCGTTATTTGGAGTCTGTCAGAGCTGGACTCTGAGCCCACAAATGAAGAGCTGGGCAAAGCTATTGTGGCAATGCACCCGGTGAAGATGCTATACCGCGAGTGATCATCAAATGCGGTAAGTTAGTTTTACTGTAACCACTAGATCGTCTCATAAGTCTCTGCTGGAGAGAAGGCAACGTTCTTCGAGACATACACAATACCAAGATAATTACTCTGTACAGGAACAGAGGCGTTCGCTGTGACTGCAATAAATTCTATGCTATCTCTCTGTTAACCCTTTGAGCCCTGACCACTGCTTTACCGGTGGTAGAGAAAAATGACGTAATGCCCAGTTACCGGTTGAACGGTTGGTAAACACTTGTAACTATTTTTATGCCTACCGTGAAACATTACATACCAATTATTTGCGAAGTTTGACTAAGGACTTTTTGATTTTATCTAAAGACAGAATACAACGGCTTCTCTTAATTCTTTTGAGGGTCTGATAGGTTCAACTAACATCAGTTATTCTTTTATTTTTCTGTATTTGTATTGATATTTTAGTTTGTTTTGGGGTTCATTCCCCCACCCAACCTCATTAATTATCATCGACAGAATTTTATAAAGAGAATTTTATAATCGTTAATGTTTATGTCATGAGGTGTTTTTGTAGGTCCCCTGGGAGTATGCAGTATTGTGGTATATAGAGGATTGAATGATGATGGATAAGTTCTTTTGGGGATGTGCAAATTGTAATCAGTAAATGGGTCGTGTATCTGATTAGCCAGCTATGAGATAGTAAGTGACGACCAGCATCAGCACATCGCCTCCATTTTTTGGCCTTGTGCCACAATTGTATTTTATACAGAATAAATTTTGGCACTGACACTAGTCGCTGGGAACACAGCTAGCAGACGATCTCATCGGCTGAAACATTGCTGTTCATGGAAGAGTTACAAAAGATGAGAAAAGGCGAAACTAAGTGTTGGAGATAAGTAGAGAACGCAGGAAGCAAAAAGAGCAATACCAGGCCCTCTATTCCACATTCCAACTTCATCTATCATACCTGCAAAAAGAGAATGCCATGCAAGGATTGGCCTGTCATACCTGCAAAAAGAGAATGCCATGCAAGGATTGGCCTGTTAAGCCACTCCAAACGCTTCTCGCAAAAGGACTTAATGTTTGACCAAACAGCGTCTTACCATTATCTCGCGAGATATACGGATGCCTACATTTGAAATAAAATCTCCTAATGGACGAAAGTATGTATATATTACATTCTTTTTATTATCCCTTCGGGATGTGGGCGATTATTGCTCTCCACAACTTCCTCTCCTTTGTAGCTTTCAGTAAGTTTTATCTTTTTGCTATCTCTCCTAATCTCGGTTTTGCCAGTCAAGGTCGTTGGGTAGGTTATGTGTTGCTTTCTTCTGTTCATCTTGTCTTCAATATGTCACGTGAGTGTCAGATTCTCTAAGCCGTCATTATGTACCCAAGAAATTTCAATTGTCTCTTTCTGATTCGAATAATAAATGTCCTTTTTGTTTCTATTTTCTTCATTATCCTTCTAAATTCCTCTTCTTTCCGTTGTCTCGAGTTTTATCTGTGAGGAGATTGTCCAGCGTTTACTGCCATATAGGAGGACCGATACTACATAACAGTTCAGTAATCTTTTCTTTATTTCTAACGAAATTTTCCTGTTTCTTAATAGTTTGCTTGGCTTTTGGAAGGCATCTTTCTCTAATCTGAAGCTTATTCCGATTTTGGTGTCACATGTTCCATCCTCTATTAAAACACTCCCTAGATATTTAATTTTTTTGTACTGGCTTCATTTTGCCGTCTCCAATTCATAGTCCGTATCTTTTTATAACTTTTGCTAACAACCATACGTTCTGTCTTCTTACAATTGATGTTTACTCCTTTCGTCTAGTTTTCCTTTACTACCTAACGTTGGAAATCCTGTAGACTCTTTTTCTGTTTTTGTTATCAACACTGCCATCGGCATATCTTATATTGTTCAGATTGTGGCCGCCAATAATGAATCCTGGTAGGACTTCTAATTCTCTCAAGATTGCTTCACTGTATCGGTTGAATAAATCCGGTGAGATGACACATCCTTATCTTAAGCCCCTTTCTTTATTGTGCATTTACTAAATTCATTTTCTATCTGTATGCAGACGGTTTTCTCCCAGTATAGATTCGGAATTATTCTAATATCTTTCCCAAATGAATCAAGCTCACCTAGCAGTTCAAATAGTTCTTCGTGACGTGCGTTATCAAACGTTTTTGCATAATTTATAAAACACAGGTATTCATCCGTTTGTACTTGTATTGCTCCTTCTGATAGATTCACGCTTTAAGCGATCTTCAGACCTGTATAATTCCACCTTTCACTGGCTCTTTATACAGGTCTCTGAGCGATTAAGGAATGTGGGGTAAGGCGGAAACCGACCCTTGTCAGTTCATTTGCTTTAGGTTATTTATAGCCATGGCCTCCTTGACCTTATTTGTTTATTTCTTATTGTGCTTTTGTATTTATTTTGGTTATTCAAAAAAATTTATTTATTCATAGTGTGATTGGAGTTAGCGTTGTAGGAACTTGTTTTTGTTTTTGCCCTTGGAAATGAACTGTGATAGTTTTTAGTGTTTATCTTATTCTAGAAAGGTGATTATTATTTTTCTCCTCAAATGAAGGTAAATTTGTTTTTACCTGTCCTTCTATATACTTTTTTATATAATTTTTTTTTTTACTTTCCGTGTTATTTTTGTGTGTTTGGCTTTGTATTTTTAAGTATTCATATATATTTTGAAAGGGTTGTGTTCTTTTCATATTTTTTGCTGTTAAAGATGTTTTTTATTGGGAATAACTTTTTCCAGGAACCCCCTAATATACATATTTTTAAATTTCCTTTAGATTCCGCCGTAGCGTGATATTTTATGTTAGTTTGCAGGTAGTTACTTTTTAGTAGATTATCGTACTTTGTTCTGCATTTACAGGTGAAGATTGTGTGCGTTTGTTGTGTACTGCTAATTTTTCTGCTGTTTTTTTATGAATTGCAACATGTTTTAGCATGTTTTATGTGCAGCTATACCTAATTTTTCGAGTATTTAGTGCAGTCTGCTTGATTTGAGGAATCGTTTTTTATAAATTTACTTATATTTAATTTCATATTTTTAGATGGTTGGTTGAACCATATTCTGTTTCTATTTTTGTAAGGTTTTTTGTTCTGGTAAGTGTAAATATGAATTTCCAAATAAAGCAATGTCGTTAAGTGCCTGCTTTAGCATCGTTAAAAATGTTTTCGTGTGAAGAGTTGTTAGGTTATTTGACACTGATAGAGAGTGGGATTTGATTATCTTGGGTGTATCAATGGAGCGGGTTGTCGTTTGGTTTTCTGAATAGTTGATATATATACCTTTGTGAAAATTCAAAGTTGCCTCTAAGAAGTTTACTCACTTTATATTAATTTTGAATCCAATTTTTTTGAATTTTTTTATTTCTTTTCTGATTTTATGTGTATTAGGATTATGAGTACGTTTTCTCTGTACAATTATATGTTTTGTTTTTTGTTTTATTTTTGTTAATAATTCCAAGGAGTCTGTGTATATATATATATATATATATATATATATATATATATATATATATATATATATATAACGACCAACACCCAAAATTGATCCATCATAGCTTCCCATGGTTACGTCAAATATTTCCTATGTTCCCGTCATTAACTATGATGCTAGTGATTTTCAGTGGTCTTTTATTTTTTTTATCTGTTAGTGTCTTCCTGTTTAACGGAAAAATGCAATAAAATTTTTAAAGAATTTAAATTTACGATTCTCTGTTCAAACGCAACAAAAACGAGCCATTTTTTAAAAGGACGGTTACTGGAAATGAAAAATGGATTGTTTATAACAGTGAGGGCTAAAAAAGGTCCTAGGAAAATTGAATGAACAACAGTAGTGTTGTAGTTGGCCGTTTTCTCTTTTTTTAATATATCGATTTCTTTTTATCTGTTGTTTGTGCTATATTAGTAATTAAAGAAGTTTTCACTGTTTCCCCCATATATTTATGTCCTGGGTGTGAATATAAACTACATCCGGCAGCAAGGCCTCTGATCGGGGGGTTTTGAGGAGCATGAAATCACCTTCTAATTGCTTTTGTTCCCAGGTTCACTCTGGTCCGGGGTGGTAGGACTTATTAGGGTCTCAGCTATGGGCAAATAGTTACCCACAAATTGGGGTCAAAACACCATGAAAGTATAAAGATTTTTATAATAAAAATACCTGAAATACATTATCATAATAAAAAATTTACCAGCAATACATTTTTGTAAAAAATAAATTTAAAAAGATTACTAGCAATGCATTTTTGAAAAAAAATAATTACCAGCAAAAATCTTTTGTAAAAAAAATTATTAAAGCTTCCAAGGACAGTAAATTTAGGCATTAAATGACCCATAACGTGTTGAAATGCCGCTATATAAACATACCCATAAATTTTACACTGATTCTAATATGAATTGTTTTGTTTGCAGCGGGGAAAAGGATAACATCTGTCATTGGATATAAACTCGGAAAATGTATACTACTCTAATCCGGTACCCTGTAATCCGGTAACTCTTATCAATCGGCAAACTTTGAATCGACAGCGATTAGTTTTTCAATCTGACACTGATGTTTTTTGATTCCGTTTCAAACCGCGGCTAGGACCTTAATTAAACAGTGTATTAAACAATTCTTTAAGCAGAATGTGCAAAAAGCTAATCTCAGTTCAAAATCAAATCGAAGAAACTTTAAATTCGAAAACTCTCTATCTTTATTTAAGAATAGAATTAAACGCGTATTTATTTTTTCTGGATTTTGTAAATTTCTTTTTAACGCAATCAATTAAAATTAAAATCAGGCGAAAAATCCTTAAAGTTCAATTAATGGCAAATCTTTATGAAGTAGCCTAATGAAAAAATAATGTTACCTTGTGACCCGGGCATATTAACTTCATTGAACGCTAAATGCTAATCATGTTTATGACGATAGGCTACATGCGACATTAAGGCCTCTGATCAGAAGAATGGGGGTCTTGGAGAGCGTGGAACCATCTCTTAATTACTGTTGTTCCCAGGTCCACTCTGACATGGCGGATCTCTTGGTAATTCCCAGATTTCATGGTTCCTCTGATACGGTCAACCCCACCAGTATCAAATACAGCTAAGCAGCCCCACAACATTATAAATCCTCCACCAAACTTAACTGGACGTAAGGGGTTCTTTTACTTATAAGCTTCATTTTTCAATCTGTAAGCCTGATAGATTCCCTGCTATGGGTAAATAGTGATACCGACCCCCACCAAACAAGAACAACCCCCATGAAAGTAAAAAATAACAGAAATGTAAATTTATATAAAAAAATATCCAACAATACATTTTATAGGAAAATGACCAACAATACATTTCATCTGTAGTTGAAGGCATAAAATTGCGTTCAAAATATATTTAATTGAAACCGTAAAATTGTGTTCAAAATATTTAGATTTCAGCATTAAGTAACCCATAGAGGTGTTGATAAGCCGCTAAAAGAAATCGACGTCGACGCTAAATGCAAGTCGGATTCCATGCATGTTTTTTGTTTTTTTTTAACTTCTTCCCCGGATTTACGATGGTCAGGTCTGAATTAAAGGAGGTATACTGGTTTTCAGTTTAATTTTTCGCATCGTACAACAAAGTAATATACTTAGTTTAATTTGGCAGACGACTACATCGAATGAAGGAAGATTGTCTTGCGCCAAACTTTTAAATCAGGATGGACTAATTATGCAATTACTCTGCAAGCAAAGCCACAGACATTCCGCTATTGACATAGATTTACTGAGCTCAGCTAAATAAGTAAAATAAGTCAAACTGAAGTGGGTAGATTATATTGCACCAAGCACTGATTTGCCTACCTTAAAAAGAAATCAACACCCAAACTTGATTGGAACATCGATTATTGGTGTTGGTGGGGAGGACGCAATAACCTTGCTTCTTAATAGTATTTTCTGAGACTAGTCTGGCACAAGGACAAGAAGAGCAGTAAGTAGGATAATTTTGATGCATGTACCTTTCAGGTGAGATAAGCATTTGAAAATTAGCTTTTTGAATTTCTCTTTTTTTTACGCTGATTGAAATACGTACGACTTCCGACAGTCGGAAATGCATACCTACATCAAGCAGGCTGTCGGTTGCTTCTGACATAGATTTCGATTAATTTAAATGTCTCTAAGCAAACCAGCTAGACAAAAAAGCCACGCCTAGTGGGGGGGTATTTTTTTTAAAGAGCATCTCTAAGTGGTAGGGTGGGTTGAGTGGGCTGGAACAAGAGCTTAAAACTCACGAAGAGATTCGATTTGTTGTTGCTGTTGTCGGTACTACAGGTGGGGGGTGAACAAGAAGAAAAAAAACAACACTAACTTTTATAGATTTATTGATTTTCCATTATCCAACTCGGCGCCTTTGCAATTTAATCAGTATGGCGAGGATGATATCACTGAATAATAAGCTTGTTGAACGCACCTGTGTCTGTATGTGATTTTGGTGACCGTATTGAGCTTTCTAGTGACGAGGACAGTAACGCAGGTTACATGATGATGTTAAGCCCAAAACAGTCTTACTACAGCTAACTGCTTAGGCATTCTATCAATAAAAGTACGTATCTTCCTACGTTAACCTTAACATTATCAATATTTATAAATCTTAGCGTAATTTGAAACAAGGACAAACATGTGAAACATCCAATGATGATCGGCCTCACTACAGTAGTAATTTTCTACGTAAACTTACCATAATTTCCAGACCCCAATACAACTTAAGACTCAGAAGAAGCCCTTGAAAAGAGGACCGGTCCAAGCGAACGAGGACTCTCCAAATTGAACCGAGGGACAATCCCAATCAAAATATTAGATAACTCTGGAAAAGGAACAGTGTCAATCGAACCAAGAAGGGCTCCTGTAAAGAGAACTGTCCTATCGTACCAAGAAGGGCTCCTATAAAGAGGACTGTCCTATCAAACCAAAAAGGGCTCCTGTAAAGAGGACTGTCCTATCGAACCAAGAAGGGCTTCTGTAAAGAGGACTGTCCTATCGAACCAAGAAGGGCTCCTGCAAAGAGGACAGTCCCAACCAAACCGAGAAGGGCTCCTGTAAAGAGGACAGTCCCTATCGAACCAGGAATAGACCCCTGAAAATAGGAGAGTAGAAACCGAAGTTCAGCAGGCCTCAGTAAAGGAAACAGTCACAAATGAACTGTGACATTCTTAATTGTTTCTACGGTTTCTATCTATTGTTTTTGATTTCCAGGGTGATTTGAACATAAATTGCCCAATGTCTTCTCGTGGCTTTCGGCTTTAATATGTTTTATTATCAAAGCATTTTGTGTTTGTGTCGATAAGGTCATGTCTATTTTTATGCAAGATGTTTTCTTTCGTAGTCTACAAGTATCGCGTCTTCACACGTCTGTCGTTGTCTTATCAATTACTTTGCTTGTCAGTTTGTGGTGTCGTCTCTTTTATTTCTTTGTTTTGGTTTTGATTTTATGTCTGTTTTTGAAGAAATTGTTTTAAGTTTCTCATGACCTCAGCCATAACTCTAACTTAGTTCAATGGGGTATATATATATATATATATATATATATATATATAGTCGTAAGGAAATGAGTTTGTAACCCTGAGTTTTCACGTTTTTTTTGCGATCACCAATCAAACTTTTGTCTGACGATCGCAAAAGACAAACTTATCGATTCCACTTGTCTATCATAGATTGATTTCCAAAATAAGTACCCCCATATATATATATATATATATAAACTATATATATATATCAAAATTTTTAAACCTAATATTTGTTAGAAATAACAACTGTGAAAAGCTGAAATTTTGACAACTGGTATCGTTATCATCCATATCCATATATATATATATATATATATCGTATTTTCTCAATCTAGGCATTTATCCATGCACACCAACATACTAAAATTTTGAATCATTTGCAAAGGATAGAAAAATATAATTATAACAATTATTTATTTATTTTCAAATTTTTGGAACATCCAAAAACATACTAAAAATCATTTGCAAAGGATAGACAAAATTGAGAAAAAAATTTGGAACGTCCAAAAGTAAACAAAATTGAAAAAAAAAAAAAAAAAAAATAAAAATACATGTACAATCAATATTTAGTAAATGAGCCCTTGCTCTCAATGACAGCTGCACATCTTCGACTACAAGAACGAATCAGTTCTTGACAATCCTCGATACTAATTTTAGACCATTCTTCTTGAAGCTTCACCCACAAATCCTCCGTGTTAGTGGGATTTCTTTCCATAACTTTCACTCCTAAGGTCTTCCAAAGATTTTCTATTGGATTTAAGTCAGGACTTTGCGGTGGCCAATCCATAATTTCCAAATCTTGCTCGCTAAGGTAACTCATTACCACCTTTGCCTTGTGACATGGGGCATTATCTTGCATAAAGGTAGCCCTATCGAAACCTGAATTCTGTATGATTGGCACAACATGATCTTGAACAATGTTTTTATAGATCTGCGCGTTTACACGAGTTTGTAACCGGACAAGAGGCGTTGTACCTTGGCTAGAAAACATTCCAAATACCATGACGCTTCCGCCCCCAAACTTGACAGTTTTCTTAGTACACTTTGCACTTAATCTTTCACCAATACGTCTCTTTACATTGTTTTTTCCATCATTTCCAAATAAATTAAACTTGCTTTCATCACTGAAAAATACTTTTGCCCAATTTTCATATGTCCAAATTACATACCTGTTTGCAAACTCTAATCTCTTCTTCTTATTCTTCGAACTAACAAGTGGTTTCTTCCTGGGGTTCGATTAAACAGCCCTATTTCTTGCAGTCGTCTACAAACAGTCTGTCTTGACACATTAACACATGAGGTACTATTCATAACCCTTTTTAATTTCTGTGCAAGACTTAAAACGGTCCTTTAATGACATACGCTGCATTATTCGATCTTCTCTTGCCGAAGTTTTGCGGGTCTGCCGGTTTTAAAAGCACTAACTATTTTGCCAGTATCATTGTAGGATTTAACAACCCTGCCTACAACACTCTTGGAACGTTTCACTTTCTCTGAAATCTCTCTAATGGTGTGCTTTTCCTTGTGTAGCTTCACAATAGCTTGTCTCACAGAGTAATCAAGTTTTTGGCGTTTCGCCATGGTGCCGGCTGATGCAACGTATACAAATGACTAAGTAAGACTTATTCTTTAGAGGAAATCAAAAATTTGAATATAGGATACTGTTTACATTGTTTTTTCTCAATTTTGTCCCTTACTTTTGGACGATCCTATTTTGAAAATAAATAAATAATTGTTATAATTCTTTTTCTATCCTTTGCAAATGATTCAAATTTTAGTATGTTATTATGGATGATAACGACTACCAGTTGTCAAAATTTCAGCTTTTCACAGTTGTTATTTCTAACAAATATTAGGTTTTAAAATTTTGTCCCTTAGTTTTGGACGCTACTGTATATATATATATATATATATATATATATATATATATATATATATATATATTAAAATGGCGACATTTTTTCATCATTTAACTTTAATAGATTGGTATTTTTCTCAGATCAATTTTGTGAAAACCTCAGAAAATTTATTATATATATATATATATAATATATATTTAAAAGAACAAAAATATGAACATTATTGATTTTATATTAATTTTATTAATTTGTTCTAGCAAGTTATTTCTGTTAATAATTCTATTAATTAACAAATTCAATCAGTTTAACTCTGAAAAATTAAAATCAAAAGGACAATGATGTTGACAAAAGTGAGTTTGAGCTAATTTTTTTAGCACTTTTTTCCATCAAAATATTTACTTTTCACATTATATATATCTTATGTTGGATTTATATATATATTTATTTTTCAAAATATATATATAAAAATATATTTTTGCTGGTTTTTGTTGTTTCTTTTTTTTATTATTATTATTTTAGAAGAAAAATGAATCTTCAGTGTTTCCTAAAAAGCAATGATCAAGAAAAGAGAGGGATTGATGTCATAATTAGAAATTAGAGAGACTAACGTCATAGAAAAGATAGATTTTGATTCTAAACAGACTGATTAGGAACTTATTATCAAAATGTCTTTTACTGATAGTAATATTGAACAGGAAAGAAAACAATATTTTCGGAATATTATTTTTATTTTAATCTTATTCATTTAATCATTTTTCTTGCTGTTTTAAAGAGAGAGCTTTTAGATAATAGATAAATACGATTTAATAGTCAGATGATAAATTTAAATATCTGGGAATAGAATGTTCTAAATAGATTGATAGGATAGTAATGACGCTGAGATCCGAAAATGTATCGGGATGGCCAAATATATATTCAAAAAGCTAAGCATATTTATATATAAATTAAATTTCGTTGGAAACAAAGAAAAGGGTACTGAACTGTTGATGAAATCTGTCCTCCTTTTACGTTCAAATTGCTTCTATGATTGATGTTATCTCCTCGAAGATTTACAAGATATGAATATGTCAAATGTGGTTCTACATTAGGATGCTAAGGATATTTAATAAATATCGTATTGGGATAACCAAAAAATTTTTCCAAAAGCTAGGTAGATATTATATACAGGAGGATTTCTTTGGTAACAAAATTTAAAAATAGCACTGATTCTTTGTTACGTGACATCTGTCCTCCTTTACGGGAAATAAGAATGTTGGGCAAGATAATCTGAAATCAAAGATGAAGAAGAGTTCGAAAAACGGAGATATTGTTCTACAGAAGGATGCTATTTATTATATCATGGACCGAACATGTCATCATGAAGGTTTTGGAGAGGATGCAAAGAGAAAGAAATACTTAACATCAATTATAGGTTTATAAGAAAAAACATAAATTAGTTTTTTTTTATTCTTTATATTATTTCGTATTTATTTCAGTTTTTTAGTTATATTCTTCTTTTTTGCTTGTTGCTGCTGTTTTATCTCCCAATCTTCTTCTTCTTTTGTCTTCTTCTTCTTCTTCTTCTTTAATAATGTTAATATATATATATATATATATATATATATATATATTTCCTGTTCTATATCATCATTATCATCATCATCATTATATCATCATCATCATCATTTCATCCCCTTGACTTTATAATCGTAGGGGAATTTTTGATTTAATTTTTTTTTAAAATTTCCTCCAAAGGTCTATTTAACGGTAGCCATCAAAAGTTCTGCTATAAAGGAACCTCCCATTCTTTGACATTGTCCAAACCAGTTTTTATGTTGTCATTTTTTCAAAACGTTTTTTCAACAGTTCATTTTGCATGATGTCCTTTATTTGTCGTGCCTTTTAATCTATTCAAATTACGTCATTTTGTCTCCGTTTGACAGTGGCGATAAGAGGTTCCTGTTGGCCCACATAAAAACCAATATATTTCCGCAAATATATTATTTTATATTTATATTCATAGATATGCCAAAAGTTTTCTCAAAAAATTTGGACCCTTAAACTTCTGTTTTTGCCAATTATATATATATTTCACATCCATATTTGGATAACTATATAACATAAATTATTTATAGAGTCTGTATTTTTAAATGTTTGAAAAAAACAAATGCTCCATCAAATATGTAATCAATAAATAAATACAAAAACCATTTTAAAATAGATACATAAATTTCCTGATTGCAGGTCCATCTTTTCCAAGATTTTCCAAAATATTTAAAACGGACTTTGAAAATCCATTCAAAATCCCATTCATGGAATGTTGAATAAGATGTGATTGTTTGTCTGAAAAATCACAATTAATTTAAATCTTTTATGCGTTCACATTTTCATAACCCTCTTCACTTCAAAAAAATATTTGTTGGTCATTGTCATGGAGTATATGTTAAATATTGAATGAGGATAATGTCATCTTTAAAACCTAGGTTATAGATATTATATTTCACCGGTAGAAATTGTTTATCTATTTAATTTTGTTTTTTTTTTTTTTTCTTAAAAATCTGATATAATCTGTTATTTAAATTTAAAAAATTTTTTTTCCGCCTCAACATTTCAATATGTCCTGGTAGTGTCCGATTTTTAAAGCCCATTTTATATAATCACCTATAAATTTAAACTGACCCATCTGATATAACATTAATAGGATAAATTTTTCTAAAATTAAAGTTGTTGCTTTTGCATCATCAGTCCATGTTTATTCTCTTATATCCTTCTGGTTGTCCAATAGATGTCCGCCATCTTTTTTTTTTGATAAATTTTATTTATTACTTTTTTTAAGAGATAATCACAAATATCAATTAATTTAAAAAATTGATAAAAAAACATAATTTTCTCAACAGAACGTTTAAATATTTAATAGGGATATAGGTTATATTCGAATTTTGTTGCAGTGGTTAAGAGGTTTTATACTTTTTAAGATAAATCGTCCAAATTTCTTATTTATCTTTTTTGTATCTTTGTAAAGGTATAGAAATTCAAATATAAAAGATTCTAGATTAAAAAAAAAGATTGAACATTTTATAATATCGAACATTTGATTAATTATTAATTATTTACAATTAAACCATTGCCCCAATGTTAAAAACAATAACAAAATAAATTATTTAATCATTATCACAGAGAAATCATATTCTCCCTTCCCATTTAAAAAATTAGTCAATAATTCTCTTCTTTAATTATTCTTGCCTATGAATTTTTCTTTTCTCTTTTTTTTATGCAGATTTATATCAATGTTTCCTCATTTTCTATTTTCAAAAAAATTTCGGCTCTTCTCAATTTTCTCTTCTTTTTGACTTTTTTAATTTGATTTTGAATTATTTTAGATATATATTTTTTTGATTTAAACAAAAAAAAATTTATTTCTCTGTTTAACTGTAGTTTTTCCATTGAATTGGTATATAAAAATTACTAATACACTAAATTTAATAATTTGTTTGAATTTTTGTTTTTTTTAAAAAAACGTTATTTTATATTTTTCTTGTCCAATCTCTAAAATTTTTCTCTCAAATAAGTTCATTTCATCATCATCATCAATTGTTTCAAATGTTTTTATCGAAATATTCAAATAAAAAAAAACTAAAGTGTGAGAGAATATGAAAAAAGAAGAAAACAGTATTAAATTTTGAAGATCATTTGATAATATTAGAACAAAAATTATTAAGATCTGAGATAACGATTGAAAAACACAAAATTTTTTGAACATCAAAGATAATAAAGCCATTAGGAAAATTTAAATTTTGAGATCAAATTGAGAAATATGAGAAAAAAACACTATTAAGGAGAGAAGACAATAAAAGAACAAGAATTAAGAAGACAGAAGATAACGATTGACATTGCATTTAAATTTTTGAACATCAAAGGCAATAAAGCCAAAAAAAAATACTATTTAAAAATATTGAAAAAAAATAAAGAAAAACTAAAAGAATTTAACAGAAGATAACGATTGACATTGCATTTAAATTTTTGAAGATCAAATTGAGAATATGAGAAAAAAAAAACACTATTAAGGAGAGAAAACAATAAAAAACACGAACAAAGAAGACAGAAGATAACGATTGACAATGGATTTAAATTTTGAACATAGAAGATCAAATTGAGAATATGAGAAAAAAAAAAACTACTATTAAGGAGAGAAGACAATAAAAGAACAAGAATTAAGAAGACAGAAGATAACGATTGACATTGCATTTAAATTTTTGAACATCAAAGGAAATAAAGCCACTAGGAAGCAAGGGGTTTGAGTTAGAGAAATGAGAAAAATTTATTAAGAGAGAAGAAAAAATACAAGAATTAAGAAGACAGAAGATAAATTGACAATCAAAATTTTTGAACATCAAAGACAAAAAGCCAATAGGAACGATTTAAGTGTTAATTTAAACACTATTAAGGAGAGAAAATAAAAGAAATTTATTAAGAAAACAAAAATTAACGATTGACATTGCAGAACAAATTTTTTTTTTAAGGCAATAAAGCCACGAAGGACAAATATAGTGTTAAAAGAAAATGAAAAAAACTATTTAGGAGAGAAGACAATAAAAAACAAAGAAAAAAGAAGACAGAAGATAACGATTGACATTGCATTTAAATTTTTGAACATCAAAATTAATAAAGCCAAATTTTAGGACGCAAAGGGTTACTTCGAAAGTTTAAGAATATGAGAAAACTACTTATTAAGGAGAGAGGACAATAAAAGAACAAGAATTAAGAAGACAAAAGATAACGATTGACATTGCATTTAAATTTACCAGGAACATCAAAGATATTTAGCCACTAGGAAGCAAAATTGAACTTTTATTAAAGAATATGAGAAAAACTACTATTAAGGAGAGAGGACAATAAAAGAACAAGAATTAAGAAGACAAAAGATAACGATTGACATTGCACTTAAATTTGTGAACATCAAAGGCAATAAAGCCAATAGGACGCAAGGTTACTGAGTGTTAAAGAATATGAGAAAACTACTATTTAGGAGAGAGAGGACAATAAAAGAACAAGAAGAAAGAAGACAAAAGATAACGATTGACATTGCATTTAAATTTTGAACATCAAAGGCAATAAAGCCACTAGGACACAAAGGGGTTACTGAGTGTTAGAGAATATGAGAAAAAAAACTATTAATATAGAGAGGACAATAAAAGAACAAGAATTAAGAAGACAGAAGATAACGATTGACATTGCATTTAAATTTTTTGAAGATCAAAAGGCAATAAAGCCACTAGGAAGCAAGGGATTACTGAGTGTTAGAGAATATGAGAAAAAACTATTTAAGAGAGAGGACAATAATAGAACAAAAATTAAGAAGACAGAAGATAACGATTGACATTGCAATTAAATTTTAAAGATTAAAGTTGACCATAAGAGGGTTCATAAGTTTAAGAAGAAACCCAGTGCATAAAACTTACGGTTACATCTAGGTTTTCAACAAGAAAATGATTTTTTTAGACCTAAAGCTGAAATATAGTACATATATATTAAATTCCTTAAATGTTATATATATAAATATTTTATGCCATATAGGGTGGGCACTGAAAATTTCATAAACTTGAAAATGAAGGAGTGATGCTAGAACTGTGTAATCTTGCAGGCATTAATTTCAACTCTTTTTATTAATAACTGCACTTTTTCTTTCCAGGTAAACTGACATCTGGCTGTTTAAAGAATACTTCAAAATGAACTAGTAGGGACTTTTGAAAATGGACACAACTTGGCAACGGTGTGTTATCAGTACCTTAATTAAAAAAAATTTATCATCCAAGACATTCATACTGACATGTTTTTCCTATATTTAAAAAATATGACAATCCAGTTTTATCAAAAAAAAAATGCAAATGTGGGCAGCTGAATTTCGGAGGAGAAGGGAGAGTATTGAAGATGACCAAACGTCTGGACGACCTGAAACTGCCACCACCGAGGAAAACGTTGACGGTGATTATTACATGATAATGGATGGCAGGACATTGACTATAAATCAATATAATAATAATAGTAATAATAATAATATAATAATGTATTATAATAATAATAATAATAATAATAATAAGATTAATTAATAATAATTTAATATTATAATAATATTATAAAAAAAAATATAATAATGATAATTTTTAAGTGATTGATATAACTGTTTTTAGTATTTTTGAATTACAATAAGAAATTTTTAAAAATAAATTTTTTTTTTAAAAAAAAAAACAATAATTGGTCAAATTGAAAAATTTAAAAACAATGTTTAACAAAAAACTAAGAAAAATATATTTATCTTTATAATATTTAAATATATATATATATATATATATATATATATATATATATTTATGAAAAAAAAAAATAAAAAAAAATTTTTGAAGTTTTATTGCCAGACATGAGCAAATGGCAACACTGCGAGACAGTGACCTTGAAAAGTAAACATTTCGCCATTTAGAATTCAAGATGAAATTCACAGTATCCCAGCTGAGATGTTGCATTTTCAATGAGGAATCTCAACAGCAGATTTCAAGAATGCATTCGTACAGGAGGACGCCATCTACAGGACGTAATTTTTAAAAATGAAAATTTCCATCATTGTTTCTTAAATGGCATGTTTTAAGGTTTCAATTACTATGAATAAAATATTTTTCTTCCATCACTCTTGGTTTTATTGGATTGTTAAAAAGTTCCCGTTTTTTTTTTGTTTTAATTTATATATATATATATATATATATATATATAATATATATATATATATATATATATATTATATATTTAAAAAAAAATTTTTCATTGATGCATAATTTCATTAAATAATATTAAATAAGTTTTGTCTATTTATTTTAAGTAAGTCTTTTTAAAATCCTTTTTATATTATCTTTTTATAAAAATTTATTTTGTTGATAAATCAATGATTTTTTTTTAATGTAATCACCAATATTGATAAAGTTTAATTTTTAAAATAATCTATTAAAATCCTAAAATATATTAATTTATTTTAAACTGATTTCTGTGAATAAATAAACAATTTAAATAAACAATTTTTTAACAAAAAAAACATAAATAAAATAAAAGTCTGCATGAAAAAATTTTTAAGTAACGACAAATTTTAAAATAAACGCACGCAAAAATTAATTAATTATAAATTTCTTTTCATTTATAACATAATCCTTGAATATCAAAAAAAAATTTTTGTAATTGGGTTAAAAATTGATATGGTTTAATTTATTATTTAAAATATATATATAATTATATTTATTTATATAATATTTATATTCTTTTATAAATAATTTTTTTTCAGATTCTTTTCATCAATCGTTATATGTAAAAAGAATTCAAGAAATTTAATTTTTTTTTTTTTTTTTTTATTTTTAAAATTTTTTTTAAATCAAAAATTTAAATTTTTTTTTTTGATGTATTATTGATTATAAATATTTTTAAATGGCATTCTATTTTATTTTGTAAAAAAATCTAAGCGAAAATATTTAAAAAAATATTTTAAATATAATGGCATTTTAATTAAATAATTTAAACAATAAATTTAATAAATTTATATAAAATTTTAACAAAATAATTTCCCATTTATATAATTTTTTTTTTTTTTTTTTTTATTTGCAAAAATATTTTTTCAAATAAAAAACGGGTTTTTTTTTACAAATTGGATAAAATTCAGGAAAATAAATATTTTTCATCATGATTATATTAAAAATGATTTTTTAAATCAATAAAAAATGTTTTCGTATAAATGATCTTCATTTATTTATAAATATATATATATATATATATAGTCTTATATATTTATATATATATATATATATTCATTTTTTATAATTTTTTTTTTCCATTTTTAGGAGTGATTAATTAATGGAAAAATTTTTAAAATGATTTTTTATTTTTCAAATTTGTATAAAGTTTATACTTTTTTCTTTATGACAAATAATTATAGAATTTATAATAAAAGTATTTATATTTATATATATATATATATATATATATATATATATATAAAAAATATAAAATTAAAAACTCAAATTATATTTTTAATCAAATTTTTGTTTTCAATTAATTGCAATTAAGTTTGGATTTTATTTTTTTTCGTTCCAAACGTGGATTTTTTTATTTTATATTCAAATTTATCTTTGAATATTTAAATATATATATATATATATATATATATATATATATATATTATTTATATATTTCAGATTTTTAAAATTTATAAAATCAAAATGAATAATTGAATTTCATATATATTATTTTAAAATCGTTAAAAAATATATTTTTTTTTTTTATTTATTTTACAAAAATGCAAAATTTAAAAAAATAAATAAATATTTATAAAAAATTTTAAAAAAATTTTTTTTATATTTTTTTTTAAATTATTTATTTAATATTATAAATATTTTGAATAATTTTAAAATATTTTTTTTTTTTTTCAATTTGTATTTCATTGAATTTTCATATTTTAAAATATATTTCAAGAAAAATTTATATATATAATAAATATTTTTATTATAATTTTTTTTTTTTGTTTTTACATTTTTTTTGAATTCCAATTTTTTCTATTTATATTCTTAAATGCTTTATTTATAGATATAAATTTAATTTTTTTAAATACATAAAAAATATGAAAAATGAAAAAAAAAATTTTTATATATGTATTAATTCCCACGGAAAGGAAAAAAAAATGTATATTTATGTCTGCATTCATTTATTTTTTTTAAAGTGATGAATGAAATTTTTTTTAAATTTCCCCACAAAAAACAAATATTTTTAAAATATAATTTTTTAAACATATTTGAAAATTTTTATTTAATGAAGTTTTTTTAAATTGTTTAAAAATTTATATTTAAAAATCATAAAATGCATCAAAAATATAAAAACATTAATATATCCATATTTTATTTATATATATATTTATCATTTCAATATGAAAAATTTTTTAAAATAATTTTCATTTTTACGATAATATTTAAAAAATGTTTAATTTCAACTTTATTTTAGATTTATTTTTTTTTAATTTTTTATTTATTATATATATATTATATATATATATATATATTTTTTTATGTATTTTAACAATTAAAATGTTTATATTTAAAATGTAAATTTTTAATATAAAAAAATATAATTATATTTTTTTTATTTTAATTCAAAAAATTTTTTTCATGAAAATATAAAAATGAAAAATTTTTTTTTTAATTTTTTTTTATTCTTTTAACGTTTTGTTTTTAAAATCTATTTTATATATTTTTAAAAAACACCATTTTCAAAAATTAAAATGAATATTTTTTTTATTTATTAAAATCTAATTTTAATTTTTATGGAAAATCCTAATTGATAAAATTTATAACCATTAAAATTTTATCTATAAATTTTCAAATTTTTAATTGATCCAATTTTAATGTCTGATTTTTTTTAAAATAAAAAAATTTGAAAAATTTTTATTTTTTTATTTTTAATTTTTTTTTTTTGATAAATTATAACAACCTTTTCAAAATTGAATTTTATATTATTAAAAAGGAAGAAAAATAAATATTAATATAAATATATATAATATATATATATATAAATTTAACATATATTTATATTAATTTTATATATTTATATTTTTTTTAATGTTTATATTTCATATTTCATTTTAATAAATTTTTATTTGTATTGAATTTTTCTTATTGATATTTTATTAAAAATTTGTTCAAAAATCAGAAAAATTATTTTTGTTTTCAGTGCAAATTTTGTAATATTGGGAAAAAGGTAATAATCATATTGATATTTAATGATATCCATAAAGTTCTATAATTGTTAAAAATTAATAAAAATATAAAATTCAAATTATAATTGCATTAATTTAAAAAAAAAACATTTTCATAATTCAAATTCATAAATTTTATTTTATATTCAAGTTTTTTTTATTAAAATATGTTGGTTATAATCATTTTTAGTTTAAAAAAATTAATGGTTCAATACTTAAATATTTAAAATATGAAAATTTGTTTGTTTATATTATAATTATTATATGAATATAATATTCAAAATATTTGTCCATTCTTGGAAAATTGTATAATTTGAAAATTTTTTTTGATTTTTTTTTTTCAATTTCAATTTTTTGATTGAAATAAATATAAATATATATATATATATATATATATATATATATTTAAATATATATAAAAAAAATTTAAATTTTTCAAAAAAATAAATTAAAAAAAATAAAAAAAATATGAAAAAAATAAATTGATAAAAAAAAAAAGCATTTAAATATAAATTAATATTGCATTTTTATATATAATATTTTATATATTTTTAATGAATAAGTTTTCTCAAGAATGTAAATTTTTTATAATTTTCAATGGAATAATTTAAATAATCAAAAAAAACGGTTATTTCAAAATTTTAATTTCTAAAAAAATCAAATATATTTGTAAAATTTATCAAATTATATTTATATATTTAATATTTATATTTATTGAAAATGGAATTTTTTTAATTTTTTTGTTTTTTTTTATTTTATATGAAAAAAAAAAATAATGATTTAAATATCAAAATTAATATAAATATGTTTTTCAATAATTATATATATATATATATATATATATATATATATATATATATATATATATATATATATATATATATATATATATATATATAAATTGTCCAAATCGTGTAACAGCAAAATTGTCCAAATTGTCCAATTTGTTAGATTAAAATTTGAACCGTTGTATCTTAGAAATGATTAAAGATATCTTACTGGAATTCTCCGAGGTTTTTTTTTAACACTATTGGACTCTACTTTGAGCAATAAGAATGTATAATTACTCTCTCAAGCTTAACAGAAGAATCGTGATGAAATCGATCATAAACGAAAATGACATGTTCATCATTAATTAATCATAGCTAAGGATCGGAAGCTCATGAAGGATTGAAATAAAGTTCATATATATATATATATATATATATATATATATATATATATATATATATATATATTCCATATATATATATATTTTTCAAACTTATTCAAGATGATCTTCGCCCTCTCTAACCTTTAACTTTCTGTCCTGGAGTAACAAGGTGCCTCACAGGTTTCACATATTTTTCATTTTCAAGTCTTTTTTTCACTGCTCTTTGGACTGTCATAGCTGAAACTCCTCTCTCTCACGTGCCAAACGTCTTATGGATTGAGTTGGATCTTTTCTAATTGATCTCTTTAGCTCTAAGTTGAAATGATGATCCCTCTTCCTGTTGTGACCTCCTGATCCAGTTTTCCTCTCTACTGTTCCCCTTTTTAAAAACTTTTCACCGTTCTCTTGATGGTTCTTGAATGGACTTTGAAGATGGAAGCCAGAGTATGAATGTTGGTACCATTACTGAAGGCCTGAATGATCTTTTTTTCTCTCACCATTGCTCATTTGGGAAGACAGTGGGGCTGACACAAAAAAATTTTTAACCTGTTCTCTTTTTAGCTGAATAACTCAAAAGGTTTTTCAGTGATTCTTACGAAAAATGGTGTCAAGATGGCTAAACGTCTTATCTGAAAACCTGGAAAAAAAAAAAATTAGTTTAGTTTTTTTTTTTTTTTTTTTTTAATTTATTATTTTTTTTGGTTTGGACAATTATTATGCTGTTACACCCGATTTTATAATTTTGTATATATATATATATATATATATATATATATATATATATATATATATATATATATATATTTTAACAGAATATTTTTTTTTATTTAAAAATTTTTTTTGAATTTCATATTTAATTATAAATATAAAATTTATCATTGAATTTTTTTTTATATTATATATATATAAATTTTTTAGATAAAAAAAAAAATATTAAAAAAAATTATAAATTTTTTTATGAAAAATAAAAATATACATTTTGAAAAATTAAAATAAAAAATTGTTATACAAATATAAATAATTAATGAAAATATAAATTTTATTATTTTTATATATATAAATTCATTATTTTTCTATATATATTTTCATTTATCTTGATTAAATTATAAACATTGATATAAAAATTTAAATTTTAAAATTTTATTCCAATTTTTATAGATAATTTAATATATTTTTTTTTTTTTATATTTCAATTTTTTAAAAATGAAATGAAAATAATATGATTTTAATAATAATTTATTATTCCATAAAATATTAAAATCTTAAATATATCTAATTAATTATTTATTTAAAATTTTTTTATAAAAAAAAAATTTTATAAATTCGATTTTTTTTTCAAAAATTGATTATTATTTTAAAAAAAAAGACTTAAAAAAAATTTTATAAAAATAATATTCTTTTTTTTTTTTTTTTTTCTTTTTAAAATAAAAAAAAATTAATTAAATTAAAATTTTTTTATTATTAATTTATTTATATAAAAAATATATATATGATTATATATAAGATTTTTATATATAAAAATTTAAATTTAATTTTTACCAAAAATTTAAATTTGTGTATAAAAAAACAGGCATTTTGTGTTTATAAGATTTTTAAAAAATATTTATGAAAATTTTCATGAAAAAAATTATTTAAATAAATTAAAATATTTTATTTTTATATTTTTTTTTTTTTCATTTAATTAATATATTTTAATAATTTTTTAATGAAAATTTATTTTTTTTTTTCTTAATCAAATTTAATATAAATATATATATTTTAAAATAAATATATATAATTTATAATTCTTTTTTACATCTTCTAATAATTAAAAAATAAATTTGAAATAAAAAAAAAAATATTTATTTTTTTTTTTTCTTTTTCAAAAATCTTTATTATTATATTTTTTTATATTTCTTTATACATCATTTTTTTTTTGCTTTTGTAATATTAAAAAATTATATTATCAATTTAATTTTATAATTTTGTAACATTTATAATAAATATATAATATAATTATCATTTTTAATTTATTTATTCAATTTTATGAAAAAAGAAAAATATGAATAAATTATAAATGATTAAAATATTTTAAAAATTTTGATTTTTTAATTCAAAAAGTAATTTTTTTTAATATAAATTTTTCTTTTTCTGTCCTTTAAAAAATGAAAATTTTAATCAAATTTTCAAAATAAATGGAGAATTTTTTTTTCAAAAGCTTTTCTTGTCTTATATCCATGAAATTTTCTTCTAAAAAAATATTTCTTAAAATTTTTAAAATCAATAAAAATTTTTTTTATTTAAATATTTTTTTTGAAAACTGTTGATATAAATTTATCTTTTATAAATTTTTATGATATCTTTTTTAAATATATATTTTTTAAAGGTTAAAAATCAAAATTTTTATTTTATAAAATAAATTAAATGAAAAAAATGGTCAATTGTTTCAAAAAAAACATTTTATATTGTTTTTTTTTTTTAAACTTTAATTTTTAATATATTTTTTATAAGGACATTTTTTTTCAAGAAATAATTCTCATTTTTGGATAAAGAAATTCCTAAATAATTTTTGAAAAAGTTTTTTTCAAAATTTTCCAATTTTATCGAAAAAACAATTTTTTTTAATAAATCTTTATCTTATAAAAAAAAATTCATTTTTTTTTTTTTTTAATTTTTTTTTTTTTTTATCATTTTTTTTTTTTTTTTTTAAATAATAATTTTTTTTATCAAAAAGAAAAATTTTTTCATTGAAAAAAAATTTTAATTTTTTATTAATTTTTTTTTTTTTTATTCCAGTTTTTTTGATTCAAAAAATTTTTGTTCAATGGAATATATTTTTTGAAAAATTTTTATTTTACAATTTAAAAAAAAATAATTAAATTTTTTTTTGAAAATTTTTTTTTTTTAAAAAATAATCAAAATGATTTTAAACAAATGTAAAAATGTTAAATTAAAAAAAATTTAATTTTTATTTTTTTATATTTATTAATTTTTTTGCAATTATTTTAAATTAATTTATATTTAAATAAAATTCTATTTCCAAATTTCTTTTCTGATTTTTTTTGTAACTTTAAATTTTTATATCATAATTAATATTTTTAAATATATTTAAAAAAAATTTAAAATATTATTAATTTAGTAATGATATATTATTATCTTTGATATTTTTTTCGATAAGTCAAAATTTTTTTTTGTTTTTTTTAAAATTAAAAAAATTTAAAAAAAAAACATTTATATTTTTCAAATTAAAATTTATTTTAAAATCATTAATCAAAAAATAAAAATCATTTATTCTGATTAAAATTCAATTATTTTTTTTTTTTTTTTTCATCTATATTTATATTTATATATTTTGAAAATAAATTCAATTTTTTAAAAATTTTTTTTCTGGACTTTATCCATAAACAATTTGTTTTATCATAAAACAAAAAAATAATTAAAAATATTTTTTTAATTCCAAATTTTTCAAAAAAAATGAAATTTGTTCTTTTAGTAAATAAATATAAATTCAATTTTTTTCAATATTTCTATAATGAAAGATTATTTAAAACATTAAATATATGTTTAAAATTTTTTAAAAATCATTCCAAATCATTGAAACAAAATCCATTTTCAAATAAAATTTTTAAAAATACAAAATAATAAAATTTCAAAAAATTTTTTTTTTATAAATGTTTTTCTTTTAATTTTTTTCTGTTTTTTGTTTTTTAATTTTCATTTTTATATAATTTTTTTATATTTTTTTTATTCCTTATTTATTTCCTTTAAATATATCAAAATGTTAAAATATTTTCAATCCAAAAATTTTGTATTTATTTTTTATCAAATCAATTCTTTTTATTTTTTGTTTTTTTTCCATAATCTTAAAAAAACGGATTTAAAACAACAAAATATATGTCCTGTTTTTTTTTTTTAAACAATTCATTCAAAAATTTTTTTAAAAAAAAATATTAGATTTTTTTTCAAATTTTTTTTTACATTAAAAATTTTGTTTTAAATCTTTCCAATTCTTTTTTTTTTTTAAAAAATTTTGAAATAAATTTATGAAATTTATTTTTAAAATTTCTTTTTGCTTTAAAAGAAATTATTTATTATAAATATATATTTAATTTAAATTTATGAATAAAATTTATTTATTTTATTATTGTTTTTAATTTTTTGTAAAAAAATATGAAAAAATATATTATAAAATTATTTTAATATAATAAAAAAATTTTTATTTTTTTTTATTTTTTATTTTTATAAAATTTTATTTATTTTTATTTCTATTTAATATATATTTTATTAAAAAAAAAAATATTTATATATAGATTGATAAATTCATATATATATAATAAATATAATTTTGAAAATGTTTTTTTTAATTTGAATTTAATTTTATTATATTAATATTTTGACATTTTTAATAATTTGATGTTCTTAAATATATCATTATTTGGCCAACTTATTCGAATTTTATATAAAAATTTTCAATTTATTATTTTTTAAATATATTTTTTTATTTAATTTTTTTTGTATATATATATTTATTTATTATATATAAAAAAATATAAATATATATAAATATATTTTATATATGTAATTTTATTTTTTTAAATTTTATTAAAAATAAATATATTATATAAATATTATATAAATATGATATATATTATTAAATAATATCCTTATTATTATATGTTTATGTAAATTCCTAAATTTAATAAATATTTTATTTTTGTTATATATATATATAATCTATTCATTATATATTTTTATTTTTTCCAATGTTATTTAAAATGTTATATCTTATATATATTAAATATATATATATATATATTTATATTAATTTATATTTATGCATATATATTTATATTTATATATATATTTAAATTAATAAATATTCCTATTTAATAATTTTTTTATACAAATTGTTTTGATTCAAAAAAATGTTTTTTTTTTAAATTTAAATTATTTTTATATAAATATTTATATATTTTTTTAAAAATTTTTTCATTTTTTAAAATTAAAATGTCCAAAAAATTTTTCATAGAAAATATTTTTATATAGAACAGAAGAAAATGAAAATTTCCTATAAGTTACAACATGTTTTATAACCTTAAATAAATGGCTTTTTTTATTTCGAAACGTTGTAATTTATATATAAAATTAGATTAAATATAATTTACTGTTTTTAAAAATAATTTTCCAAAAATCTCTATATTTTCTCTTTTATATATATATATATATATATATATATATATATTAATAAATGGACATATCCGACATATTTATTTATTAAAGACATTTTTTTTTTATGTTTAACGTTGTTATTTTATAGATACAAGTATTTAAGCAAATGCTCTGTTTATGATAAACAGTATTAAATAACATTTACCGGCCTGAATGTCCGAGAAATTTTCATAGAAAATATTCGTTCTTTGACAGGATTCGAACCTGCATCCTATACGGAACCGTCATATACGCTGACGTGCCTTTTACCTCTAGGCTACAAAGAACCAATCGGTAGACAAGGTCGAATTTACTGCTTATAAACTCCAATCTTCCATGAATCTCGTACATTCATAACTGCTCTGGCGTATCGAATATAAACAAATGACGTCATATGTTAAGAAATGGACAAGGTCCGACAATTTGACATTTTTTTGTTTAACGTTGTTATTTTTATTTCTCGGACATTCAGGCCGGTAAATGTTATTTAATACTGTTTAATAAAAGAAAATTTTTTAAATAAATTATCTATAAAAATAACAACGTTAAAAAAAAAAATGTTTTAATAAATATATATATATAAAAATTGTTATATTTTGTGTAATATTTTTCAATAAAATGTTTTTGCTAATTTCAGACGATATTTTAAAATTGAATAATTTTGTTTCAATTTGGATTAAAAAACTTTAAAACAGCTTTTTTAAATAAATTTTCATAAACGCCCTGATAGTTTTGGTTTTCATAAAGAGAATTATTTATGTTTTTTGTCAATATGGATGATAAGGCAATCATAGGAATTTCCGCTTTTTTTGGTTCTCACCTGCTTGCCTTTTTATATAGCCCATATAATATCATTTTCCTTCATATTCTAGTGAATGTCTGATTGCAACAGACGTTTATCTCTGCTCGTAATGAGTGCAATTTATTCAAATCAATGAATCAAAGTTGTTTGTTGATAGAATGAAACAACGTTATTGCATCTTTACAAGTTTGGTTCTAAAGATTATTGGCGGATCTAAAAGAGTGTTTTTACAACAGCAAATCCTCAATCCCTCCTTTATTCAATTAATTCGAAATCCTAAAATCCTCAGCTGATAAAACTGAATGCTTTGCTCGGAAATTCTCATCCAACACAACACACGACTCATCTGGAGTACCCACACCTGATTTTGCCCCTAGACCCGAGGTTGTAATGAGTGAGATGTGCATAACCCCGTCGATGGTATTAGATATCAGCTCTAAATTAGATTCTCATAAAGCAAGTGGTGGTGACGAGATACCAGCCGTAGTCCTAAAGAAATATCCCTTGAGCTGGCCCTAGTTCTCTCGAAACTATACAACTATTGCCCCGTCGATTCTTGCTTCCCAGCCTGTTGGAAATCCTCCTCCTTGTTCCGAGCTTTAAGAACTCTGGAGACCCTTCTGACCCATCTAACTACCGTCTCATCAGTCTCTTACCACTCTTCGGCAAAGTCTTCGTGGCTTTAATCAATGCCAAAGTAGCTAAACAACTCACCTCCCACTATCTGCTCTATGACAAACAATATGGTTTCCGCTTTACCTGGTCTACTGCTGATGTGCTTACGGCCATAACTGAATATGTATACCAAGCTCTTGATAATAATGGCAAAGCTCGATCTGTTGCTCTAAATATATAGAAGGCGTTTGACAGGGATTGGTATGCTGGCCTTCAACGTAAGCTTCAGGGATACGGTATGACAGGACGATTATTTGATTTAATCCAATCATTTCTTTCTAACCGTGAAATGAAGGTTGTCATGAACGGGTCCTCGTTCAGTTCCTTCCAGACAAACACTGCTATTCGTCAAAGCTCTATACTTGGGTCTACACTTTTTCTGATCTTCATCGATGATCTTCCTGACGTCATCAGTTTTCAAGAGTAATTTTAATGCATCCATAACGTAACTGATGTCATTTATTCACCATAGAGAAACTTTCCTGCCACCTATCAGCATTCTCAATATTCTTGTTCCAAGCTGTTTCTCTGCAATATTCTTGGTCTCACGTTTTCCCCTGATCTGAGTTGGAACAACTACATTGAAACAATAGCTGCATCTACCAAAGTTGGTGCTCTGTGTTGCGCCAGTTTTTTCTCGTCTGAGTCCATCCTTCCCATCTGCAAATCTATCATTCGTCCATGCATGGAATACTGTTGCCATATATGGTATGGTGCCCCCACAGTTCATCTCGAGGTTCCCGACAAAATCCAAAGACGGATAGGCAATGTGATTGGTCCTGACTTGGGGTTTCGACTCCAGTCGCTTTCTCACCGACGTAATGTGGCTTCCCTCAGTCTTTTCTACAAATATTTTCATGGCTCTGACGAGCTATTTTCACTGGTGCCCCGACTACATGAATTTAAGCGTGCTACTAGGTTGGCATCTCGGCCCCACTCTTTTACTATCGAAACAGTTAAATGTAACCACTTCTACTCCGACAGTTTCTTCCGTCACACTTCCCGACAATGGAACTCCCTTCTTCTTACTTGCTTCCCTGATAGCTATAATCCTCAAAAATGTAAATGTAATGTCAATCGACATCTTCTGTTGCCTTGAACACCGTTCTTCTTTTTATCATTTCCTCATTCCCCTCCTATCCCCAGTCTTAGTTACACTTCTGTAGTAGGCCCTTTTAAGAAAGTGGCACTCCTGCCTTGCTTTGAAAAAAAAAAAAAAAAATATCGAAATAGAGAATATGTAAATATAAAAAACATTGAAGTCAACATTTTTTATTGACAGGCTGTTTTAGAGACACATTCGTCAAAATATAATGTTATCGTTTTTTTTTCAACTATTTATATATACGGATCAGTGGCATTGTGGGTAGTCCATTCTGACCGTTATTTTTGGCCAAGATCGTTTGTTTATTTATTTATTTAATTATTTATTTATTTTGGGTTAATTTATTTTACTTGTTTTTTATTTATTTTTTAATTTTATTTTATACGTATATTTATTCTTTTCGGTTTTCGGTGTTTTTAGTAAATTTAGTAAAGTATTGGATAGACTACAGCAATCAATCCAAAAATTGGACGAAAAATAGCTATAATCACCTTCCCAGACCAAACCAAACTATTAAATAAACGATTTGAACTAATCTCAAAATTTTTTTACTAGCTTACTAAAACATCGAAAACCGAAAAGAATAAATAACTACTTAAAATAATAATAAAAATGAAAAAAAAAACAAGTAAAATAAATTAACCGAAATAAATCAAAAAACCATTCCCATCAAAATAACCGTCAGAATGGACTACCCACAATGCACCACTGAACCGCATTTATAAATAGTGGAGAAAAAAGACAACACACGTGGCCTGACGATTTCGTCTACATGAAATAGCCTGTCGCCTCTGAGTGTTGACTTCAATGTTCACTTATATATATATATATATATATATATATATATACTTACTTAGAATGTTTATTTTAGTAGTACATCAAACGTATTGCACCAGCATAATGATATACCTATTTAGCTTATTATTTACTACATCATGGTGAGGTACCCAAAATCTTCTAAGAAGGGAAATTTTGTTCTTATGTTAAGCTGGTGAACCTCTTTTTTGACCAGCACCGGTATTTTGTTGTGTCCTATACAATATCTCTTACATTTGTCTGCGTCATAATTGTCGTTTAAGAGAAACGTTTCGAACAGTGTGTGTGTGTGTGTGTGTGTGTGTGTGTGTGTGTGTGTGTGTGTGTGTGTGTGACAAAGTATAGCCGTTTGATTTTTTGACAAGAGGTGGGGGGAGGATTAGAAGCCGAATCGGATCGACAGTTTTAACTGATTCGAACGGAACACTCTCTAGCCGCTGTGTCCTCGGTGGAATTATTTCGACAGGGTGTTTCCAAACAGAATTAATATTCACAAACAATCGATGAACCGACAGCAGAAAAGTCAGTTGGTGAAGGGCATTGAACAAAAAATGATTATTCTTTGATAGTTGCTTGTTGTACCTCAATCGTTATCGATTTATTTATCGATTGATATTCATGACCATCAGAGTTTCTTTTTTTAGATGTTGCCCGTCTGCAAATCGTTCACTCCATCACAGTTTGTTTTTATATATATATATATATATATATATATATATATATATATATATATATATATATATATAAATTTTAAAAAGGATTTTGGGAAATAAATTATTGTAATGGTACCTTAAAGTGTCTATTTTTAAATTTAAATATATATATATATATATATATATATATATATATATATTGAAATGGACAAAGTCCGACAATTATTTTAAGAATTTTTATGTTTATACATACTTTTTATAGATACAAATATTTAAAATAAATGCTCTGTTTTATAACAAATAGTATTAATGAATATTTAAAACTGAATGTCCAGTGCCTTAAATTTTCGAAGGACGAATATTTTCTTTGAATATTTCTCGGACATTCAGGCCGGTAAAACAACATTTTAATACTGTTTATTATAAAATGATAGCATTTATATAATATGGTACTGGAACAGTCTACCCCATTGAGCGAAATAAAGGGTTCAGTTCGACATTCCAACCACCTGCAGCCCGAAGCGTACAACGGCCGAAACGTTGTAATAAATATGGCAACAAAGATGAGGACAATAGTCCGAATAATGTAAATAGTGTACATAATACCTCCTCACAGAAATATAGACAGATACTGAAAGGCCGAAACGTTGTAATAAATATGGCGACAAAGATGGGGACAATAGTCCGAATAATGTAAATAGGAACAAATAAGTTTATAAATTTACCATGTTTCACTTTTATTAAACTGCATCAGAGAATGAATTTTTAATTTTTATTTATTTTTGTGTTGTTTGATTTTCATTGGTTAAGCAGACTTCACGTGCATTTGATTAGTCAAGTAGCGTTTATATGCATAATTTATGTATAGGTGAATCATAATTCTAGTTTGTCTATGTGCGGTTCGGATTATAATACAGGATATATGTATGCGTCTGTTTGTCTAGTAGGCATTATTTTTGTTTGGGAGGTTGTCCCCATGTTGATTTGGAGACTTGTACGTCAGCACGAGTCGTTGTTGTTAAATACACCTTACATTCTTTAAGAGTGGATTTAATAAACGTTAGTAATTTACTATAGTGTTTTTGACGTATGTTTACAGTTGGTAACATTTTTATCATGATTCTCTCGGGGTATATTTGATGTAAAGTATTGTTCTTTTTTTAATTAGGGTGGCATTTGTAAATTCAAAGATATGATCCTTCTTGTTCGTGTGTATTACAAGTCTGTTTAAATGGTTGTCTCAACATGGGCCTCTCTTGTGTTCACAATTGTGTGTTTTTAGACATCGAGACGTCTCACCAATTTAATTGTATCTACATTAAAAGTGCGTTTCGTTTAAAACTGGTTTTATTCGTTGAAATAAATCGCTTCATTACATGTTATTGAAGGATGCACCCTACGGACACCAAAAAACAATCGCACAGATGTAACATTTGTCTATCAGTTTTCTTAAACGGAGATTTTTACTGTATTTTGGTCATTTTTCGAAGTTCGGTTAGGTCGATTTAAAATTTTTCCAGTGTGTTGAGACTTCAAGAGCATTTCTGAAATGTCACTTGACATTCTAATTTCCTTAGCGACTGCACGCTGATTCATATTCTTGGCTATCTTCAATATTTTCATCCTGGTTTCTTTCGAAATTTTCGCCATGATTTCAAGTAATGACAGGATATAAGAATTCGATGTCCGTTATCCTATATATACGAAAAAAATCGGTCCTGTTCCGAAAAAAAATGTCTTTTAGCGGTGAAAAAAAAAAGAAAATAAAATGGTGCCGATAGTCGAAGAATTTTGCACGACTATTTTGACGTGTCGTTTCGTATCTTCTTTCCTCATTCAGGACCTCGAATGAAAAATACGATGAGGAGGCGTGAAAATTACTCATTGACATGACCAAAGTTTCATCTGTAGACAAAAAAATAAAAGCAGCCACTTAAAAAATGGCAATTATTAGAAATTTAAATAGTTTAAAATGACCCAAGACTTTTGCACGGTATTTAGACTCAAGTATTTGCACAGTATCTAGACTCAAGTTTAATTAAATTCAAATCCTGAGTATGACGATAAACTACACCCGGCAGCAAACATTTTTTAATATATTTCTCCTCTTCGTGTAAATATTGAGGGCTGCAAATTCTGCGTGCTATTAAACAGAATCCAATGAAAATACATTCAAAACCCTTCAATACCCTATTTCATATTCAATGCGAAACAAAAGGCTTATAAGATATTCCAAAATAAAAGAGCAGTCTTTCCTGACAAACCCCAAAAAATATATTATTCTACCAACTCACTCCATCACAACTGCAACCAAAGAAAAATTATCTAAACTCAACACAAAAATTGTCCCAACTACATCTAAAACAATCAAAGACTTAATCAATAAAAAACAAAACAAGCCAAAACTTGTAGGAGGAATTTACTCTACCAATTGCATGAATTGCCAGAATGAATACATTGGGAAAAAAGCTCAAGAAATTTAAACAAAAGTCTATATGAAGACAAAAGAGACATTTTAAAAAAACAACACAAAAAACGAATTGGTTGTTCATTGTAACGAAACTGACCACAATGTTGACATAGGGAATGCGACTTTGATTAAAATAATCTACTAAGACAAAAATGTCTGGAAAGTGCAACCATGGTAAATTTGCGTCCAGGCTCTTTCAATATATCACCATTCTTGGTAGATTTCCTGTTGTCGCAATGTGGGAAAATCAGGGACAAAGAGAATGGAGAGAAAAAGAATACAAATGAATTTGCCTATACTGAAAAAATATTATTTCAAAAATATTCTTTCGAAAATATTCTTTCAAAAATTTTGAAACTACCAGCATCTCTCGCATATGTAGATGTGGCAACAAACAAAATTATATAGTCCGATGAAATACTAACTGGTGAAATGCGTCGTAAAAAATGTTTTTTTTTTTCCAATTTGTCATAAAATTTAATATATATATATATATATATATATATATATATATATATATATATATATATATTTCTGAAATTATATTATGCACAGTATTATGGATTTGACATTTAAAATCTAATGAAAAATATATATATATATATATATATATATATATATATATATATATTTATATATTGTGTGTGTGTTCAAACATATATTGTTAAATATAACAGACAACGAGTCTCTATTATGTTTGATCATGAGCCGTTCAAAGTTTCGTATGGTTGCTTTAATTTCGAGTGAAAATGAAGACAAAAATTGTCCAGCATTTGGATATTTTTCATTAGACTGTTTCTTGATCTAAGCTTTCGGCTAACATGAGCCATCTTCAGAATGGTTATACAGACATTTAAACAAATATATTCACCATGAAAGATAATATTCTGTTATGTTGACATAGAAGATGGCTATGCGACGATAACGGTCGCGGGATAGCAGACGCATGTCGTAAATTAAGACGCAGGTCGTAAATTCGTGATGCAGTGCTATAAAACGTTTGTTTTCTCCCGAATTTAAAGCAACTATACGGAATTTAGAACGGCTTGTAATCAAACATAATAGCCATTGGATAAATGGGATTTATTTCTATTAAATCAATTTTTTTTCTGTTTTCTATACATATTTAGTTAGTATGCATCTGTGTACAGTAAATTATATGAAAAGTAAGTTTATTCATTAGTTGCAAATAAAATAAATTCAAAATTTGTATGTGTACGAATATTTGTTTCCCCCCTGATATATATATATATATATATATATATATATATATATATATATTCATTAATATCTGCTTTTTGTCCTGCTCCTTCTTTCGCCTTTGACCACACTTCATGTCGTGCGCTCATTTATTTATTTATTTAAAATATTGCAGTTTATAGTTTTTTTTAAACTATTTTTTAAATGAAGCGTTCAGAAATCAATTGGCTATAAATCGCCTGAAGATATATATATATATATATATATATATATATATATATATATATATATATATATATATATATATATATAGTCATTGGGAGGAATTAGTTATCCACTATTGGGGTGCTTATCGACATTTCTTTGCGTATAAAATGAGTCCTATGTTGGATCTGAAGAGACATCCTCAGCCACCGCATGATAGTGTAAGAGGATTCAGGGAATCTGGCCTTTCTTTGATCTCTCTTCGTCTCTTCTATTCGTCTTCTGATGTTTTCCAAGGATGTTATTCTTTTCGTGGGCTGCTCTTCTCCAAATGGTTCTTCCTGCAGTTTTCGTCTCCCAATTGACTGAACCTGTTTCTGGCCTCACCCATGTGTTTTTGAGCTGATCCTTGAATTGACGATGAGGGGCTCCGCGTGATCTCTTGCCAGAAGGGTGAAAAGAAAAGCCTTTGACAATGAAAGTTTTTTTTCGAACTGTTTGCGCTGGTTCATTGGTTGCCACCCATATATATATATATATATATATATATATATATATATATATATATATATATATATATATATATATATATATATATATATACAGGTGTCCATAAAGTTCATGTGCACTTTAAAAAAATTATAACTTTATTTGTATTTGCGATAGAAATAATTTGTAAAAAGGATTAGAAAGAAGTAAATCTCTATTTTTTTAAGGTTTTATTGAAATTTTATTTAAGTTTCCACATGTCCTCCATCATTAGCAATACAAAGGCTAATACGATTTTGCAGTTCACGGAAAACATTTGCCAACTGATTAACAATAATGCCTGAAATCACATTAGTTATTTTAACTATACTTTAAACTAGGTACATTAAACTTTATAACATTTTTTACAGATTATTATATAATATATATGTTTTTGTCCGGATGCAAATATTTATAATAAATTATTTATGGATATATATATATATATATATATATATATATATATATATATATATATATATATATATATATATATCGTTTTAAAAACGGAGGTGCAATTGACAAATAAAAGTTCCATGACGAAATGTGTCAAATTGGATTTATAAATTCGATATGGATTCTTCTTGTTAGAGTATTTCTGCTAAAAAATGATGCAGTAATGTGGTGTCGCAAATCAGCAAAAGGATCGGAGCAAAATGAGAATTTTAAGGGCTCCCCTCAAATTCTCTCGATTTTCTACGATTACCAATATTTGTGATCTGAGGTGGGTGTGTAGATAGATAGATAGATAGATAGATAGATAGATAGATAGATAGATAGATAGATAGATAGATAATATTTAGAGACACAGACACAGAAACATGGAGCATAGAAGAATAAAAAAAATATGCTTGATATGAACAGAATAGGATAGATAGATAATAGATAATAAATAGATAGAATAAAAGGTAAAACGAAAGTAGATGAATTTGTTATAATTTAGGTAGATTGACATATACAAAGCTAGAAATAGATATGAACAGAGTAATTTCTGAACAGACACATACACATTCACACACAATACAATCCACACACCCACACACATATATATATATATAAATAATATTTAGAGAGAAAGAGAGAGAGTCTAAAATGAAAGAAATAATATAAGATTTAAATGAGAGGAAACAGAAACAGTGTGGACATACAAATAAATAAAATGATGACTGGTAGTATCAGGTTTTAAACGATCATGAAACCATATATTTCCAAAATTTGTTGATGCCTGTTCGGTCTTGATGCCTATCTACAAAATATTAGACATTATCTCTCAGTAAGAAATCTAACAAATTTCATATATATATATATATATATATATATATGCCTTAAATATATATATAAACCTTAAATATATATAAGCCTTATATATATATATATATATGTGTGTGTGTGTGTGTGTGTGTGTGTGTATGTATATAAGGCTTATATAGACGTATTTGAACAGGCTTAGATATGAACAAACTATGATTGAGATGAAGATTTGAATAGGCTTATGTAGATGCAATTGTTCAAGCGAAGACAAATATATATTGACAGTTTGAGTAAGATATATCGTGGTTATTTCCAAGCGTTCTTTCAAAATATTTTTAAACTGGATCAAGTTTTACACTCTATTTCGTGATTCACTCCTTGACAAAATTGATTCTACAAACTTAATTGATTAAAAGCCTTCTTTTTTTACATTCTGAACCATTCCTAATTCGAAAACCATTTTATCAAATCGTGCTGGACAGATGAATACATGTTCTTGCATGATTGTTACTGACTGATTGCCAAAATATATATTTTTTAAATTTCTGCTTTTTTTTTAAATAATCGTTCCGAAATGAAGAAAGCCTACAGCCATCGCAACATTGACATCAACAGAAATAACTTTCTTTTGCAACAAATGGCTGTTCATGAAGAGGGAAATAAATAAAGACACTTTTAAACAAAATTTTATATTTATCAATTAAAATAATTGTTCCGCCAAAACCAAGGCCTATAGCCATTGTTGTCAAGGTTGCAATTGCTTGTTACGAAGTACTTTACAATCATTAACACACTCACTTACATCCATTAGGTTGACTCACATCAAAAAGCTGTAATGAACAGAAAATAAATAATTTTGTAATAATTTCGCCCCAAGCAAGGCTATAAAGCGACTAAGACTCAAGAAGTTGCTGAGTGATAGAGATATGTGGAAAAAAAAACTATTAAAGAGAGGACAATAAAAGAAAAAGAATTAAGAAGGCAGAAGGCAAAAGACAGAAGATAACACTGCATTTAAATTTTTGAACATCAAAGTTGACTGGCAAGCAAGAAGCCGAAATAAAGTTCCACAAGAGAGAAGTGTGATAGAAGAAGCATAAAACTTACGGTTTCATCTAACCATTTCAACTGTAAAATGATGAGACCTTGCCGTCAATTTAGTACTGCGCTTAAATTCAAGGTACCATAGCGGAAAGTTCATCAGAACAATTACTATGAACGTATTTATAGAGAAGACAGAGGGATGATATGTTACAGCGGTAGGAAAATGGTCTTATAGAACCAATCAGACCTCCTATCAAGATAGGAGCAGATAGTTGCGTCATCAGCATACATACCGAGTTGTTAATTAATGCAATCAGGAAGGACATTTATGTGAATCAGGAACAATGAAGTTTCAAGAATAGAAGCCTGGGGGACACCAGTATTAATGAAAAAAGATCTAGAAGAATGGCCATGCGAGACAACTTGCATTTCGCTATTTGATAAGTAAAAAATAGATCAAAGTGTATGGAAAACCATAATACTTCTGGGCGCAAATTATATGACAAATTTTTTTAAATTTGCTTTGCTTATTGAAAATCACACTAAAATTGCTGCACAGTATGACATTACATCATAATATAGCTAAATTGTTCAGAATAATTTCCCTTTGAAGTAAATGAAGGTCTGATTTGATGATACAATGATTTAGTAATGCGAATGTGCAGATAAATTCAGAAACTCCAACGACGTTCCATTCATTCGAAAGTCTTGCAGTTCATTATTTGAAAAACCTTCTGTACACGCAGTTCCGCAAATTCCGTTTTCGGAGAGGTTGATCAAATTTGACCAGTGTGTCGTTTCAAAGTTGATAAATGCCATTTTTAAAATCTATTCTTTGATAGATCGCTACATCTGGAAGAAAAAAAATTATTTTTATTGGAAAATTTACCCAGATTCGGTTATAGTTTTTCTGATGTAAACTGAATTAAATTTTAAAACGAAAATTAGCATTACTAATTAAGTATGATAAATGTTTACTTATCAAATAGACAAAAAAAAATTTGATATCAGTTTCCCTTACGTCCAATTCATCGAACTTCGAATTTGAAATAAAAATATTTTCTAAAAGCAAAGCGGAAGAATTGAGCTGTAATTTTTTTTTTTTTTGGTCATATTCCCCCCAGAGAACAAAGCAACATTCTGTATTTAGGTCGACTATTTTTTGTTCTCTGATCATGTTAAAGATTTATATTTGGTGGTTATGGAATTTATTATACATTTTAATTTAAAACCAACTAGTTGCATATATTTTTAAATAATAATTTTATAAGGCTTTCACTGATCACCGGAATTAGATTCCAACACACTAATTATGAGCGTCCTGGGTATGACGATAAACTACATCCGCGTCCTGGGTAAGACGATAAACTACATTCACGTCCTGGGTAAGACGATAAACTACATCCGCGTCCAGGGTAAGACGATAAACTACATCTGCGTCCAGGGTAAGACGATAAACTACGTCTAACAGGAAGGCCCCTGATCAGGAGGCTTTGAGGAGCGTGGAACCACCTCTTAACTGCTGATATTCCCAGGTCCGCCCTGACCCGAGGCGGTAGCACCTGTTAGGGTCCCGGCTATGGGCAAATACTTAACCCAGAAACTGAGGTAAAAGGCATTATAAAAGTGTAAAAATAGGTTTTAATACCAGAAATACTTTTTTGAAGAAAAAAGAAGTGTTACCAGCAATGTTTTTGAAGAAAACTATTGCCAGCAATACGTTTTTGAAAAAATAATATTACCCAGGTCGCGGACTTTGTTTATCGTCTTACCCAGGACGCGGATGTAGTTTATCGTCTTACCCAGGACGCTCATAATTAGAGTGTTGGAATATTAACAGAAATAGATTTTTGACAAAACAAAAATATTACGAGAAAAAAAAATGTTGTCGGCATTAAATGACCCATTGAGGTTGATATGCCGTAAAACATACCAAAGCAAACCAAATCTAATTATGAACCTAAATTTAATCTTTAAAATCGTTTCCTCAAAAAAATATTCTGTGCCTTATTTATCAAATCAAACCCCAACTTTCTTACCATTTGAACAATAACCGTCTACCTTGAGTTGCTCTCGGGCCTTGTATTAGGTGAATTCAGGAATAAAAGATAAGATATTCCCAATGTAACAATTATAACTGATTTGGATGAAAACGTATCGAGCAACGAAAGATATAATCTTTGATAAAACGTGTTTTTTTAACAAAAACTGAATATTCATGCTTTGTAAGTGATACATAAAGAATTACTATTGTATTTAAAGGACACAAATACGAAGTAATGGATTGTGTATGTCCGACAAAAAATGATAACATGTGCTGACTAAATTAATCACACGAAATTTGAATCTTTCATATTTAACATTACCTTTTCTTACGCTCCAGTAATTTGTCAATTACTCTTGGTCGGTGCGTCTGTGCCCCGGGTTCGAAACGTGGACCTTACATTCTTGTGTGCTGTGTATGAGAAACTGCCCAACTCGTGCGATCGTTTATATATGCGACTAGTAGCGTGGCCCGGCGTTGCCCGTGCTTGATTCAAAAATCGTACGACTCATACAGCAATCGCTATCGCTTGACTTAAAATATTTTTGCCCTTCCTTGCCTTTAAAGGAGTGCCCTTTGCCGTGCTGATGTTGCTACATGCCTTACTTCTTGCCTATCTCACACTGCGAATTTTTTCTAAGCTCTATACTAAATATTAAATCTGTTACGAAAAAAGAACTAAACAAAATGAACACAAAACGATCAGCTTTAAAAAAAGGACTCGTAACTGGAAAAACCAAATGAAAAAAGAGTGTTAACAACAAATACTTTTTCACGCCGAACCCAGTTCTGCTGAATCAGAATCAACGTTGAGTTTAAGCAAGCGAATGAGCCGATTGGAGTAAAGTGCCATGCAGGTTTAAATTTTTCCCCACTTGTGACGAATGCAGCTATCGATATTTTTTTGCATGGTAGCATGCTAGTTAACATTCGTGTCAGTCAGCTGTTGGCTCTCACGCTGGCCAATAGAATCTTCCTGCCTATTCGTGGCAGCCAGCTATAGGCTCTCACTCTGGCCAGTAGAAAATGGCCGCAAACTACATGAAAACTGCCCTAGAAGCATGAAAAAAATCGATTATTTCCACTATTGATGGGAGTTGGGAAATGCAAAGGCGGTTTTGGCCTTCCCGCTAACTTGGAGCATGTGCATGTAAATTTTGGTGCAAATCCGTCGAAAATTGCGGCCGTGCATTCGTTACACACACACACACACACACACACACATCCTGCCTTTTATAGATAGAGATTCTCCTATAGTTTTCTCACGGACGCGCAGCCTTGTCTACAAATGTCTACTCTCGGCATCACCACTGACAAAGAATGACTGGCGAATCTCCATCCTCGGTTAGGGAAACCTCAAATCAAACCAGAACCTGGCTTCCATAGCTTGGTGTGAAAAGGCTATGACAATCATCAGGCTCTAGGGATATGCACAACCATTTGGTCATAGGGATAGATACAAAAGTATCTGGTCATGGGAAGAGATGCAAAACTATATTGGTGTTTGGATATATACACAGTCATGTGACTCAAGGGACATGCACAACTATCTGGCTCTAGGGATACATACAGAACTATCTGGCCATAGGGAGAGATACACAATTAGCTGGATCTGTGGATACAAACACGACTATATGGCTCTTGGAGTAGATACACAAATATCTAGCCCTGGGGAGAGATACACAACTGTCTGGCTCTGGGTATAGATGCACAACTATCTGGCTCTAAGGAGAGATACGCAATTATTTGGCTCTATAGAGAGACACATATATCTGTCTCTAGGGAGGGATACACACCGATTCCAGACATAAGTCTTGGGACAAATTCATAAATCTCTGGCCATAGGAATAGATGCACAACTACCTGGTTCTAGATTAAGATGCAGGACTATCTGCCGCTGGATAGTCACAAGTATCCGACTCCTCTGGCTATAGATCGGCAACTATCTGGCTCTGGGGATAGAGTCACAAGTATCCGACTCTGGCTATAGATAGGCAACTATCTGGTTCTGGGGATAGAGTCACAAGTATCCGACTCTGGCTATAGATAGGCAACTATCTGGCTCTGGGGATAGAGTCACAAGTATCCGACTTTGGCTATAGATAGGCAACTATCTGGCTCTGGGGATAGAGTCACAAGTATCCGACTCTGGCTATAGATAGGCAACTATCTGGCTCTGGGGATAGAGTCACAAGTATCCGACTCTGGCTATAGATAGGCAACTATCTGGCTCTGGGGATATATACACAACGATCTGGCTCTAGAGATAGATAAACAACTATGTGACTCTCGAGAGAGATCCACAACAATGAGGTCATATAGATAGATACTCAAATATCGGGCTCTTGGGATAGATACACAACTATCTGATTCTAGGGGCAGATACACAACTATGTGACTTTAGGGAGAGATACACAACTATCCAGCTGTAAGGACAGAGACACAATAATCGGGCTCTCGGAACAAATACACAACTATCTGGCTTTAGCGATAGATACACAACTATCTGGCTCTGGGGATAGATACACAACTATCTAATCAAGAGAGAGATACACAACTATCTGGCACTAGGTATGTATACACAACTATCTGACCATAGAGTGAGATACACAACTGTCTGGCTCTTCCAGCTGAGAGGCAACTATCTAATTCTGGAGATAGACACACAGCTATCTGGCTCTATGGATACATACACAACTATCTTGCTACAGCGACAAATACATAATTATCTGACCATAGGGACTGATACACAACTATCTGGCACGAGGGAGAGATGCACATCGATCTGACTCTAGGGATGGATACACAGCGATCCCGGACATAAGGATAGGGACAAATACACAATTTTTCGGTCAGGAATAGATACACAGCTATCTGGGTCTAGGGATACATATACAACTATCTGGCTCTGGGTACACACAACTATCTGTCAATAGAAAGGGATGCAGAACTATCTGTCAATAGGAAGGGATACACAACTATCTGTCAATAGGAAGAGATACACAACTATCTGTCAACAGGAAGAGATACACAACTATCTGTCAATAGGAATAGATACATAACTATCTGTCAATAGGAAGAGATACACAACTATCTGTCAATAGAAAGAGATACACAACTATCTGTCAATAGGAAGGGATACACAACTATCTGTCAATAGGAAGGGATACACAACTATCTGTCAATAGGAAGAGATACACAACTATCTGTCAATAGGAAGGGATACACAACTATCTGTCAATAGGAAGAGATACACAACTATCTGTCAATAGGAAGGGATGCAGAACTATCTGTCAATAGGAAGAGATACACAACTATCTATCAATAGGAAGAGATACACAACTATCTGTCAATAGGAAGGGATGCAGAACTATCTGTCAATAGGAAGAGATACACAACTATCTGTCAATAGGAAGAGATACACAACTATCTGTCAATAGGAAGAGATACACAACTATCTGTCAATAGGAAGGGATACACAACTATCTGTCAATAGGAAGAGATACACAACTATCTGTCAATAGGAAGAGATACACAACTATCTGTCAATAGGGAGGGATACACAACTATCTGTCAATAGGAAGTGATACACAACTATCTGTCAATAGGAAGAGATACACAACTATCTGTCAATAGGAAGGGATACACAACTATCTGTCAATAGGAAGTGATACACAACTATCTGTCAATAGGAAGAGATACACAACTATCTGTCAATAGGAAGTGATACACAACTATCTGTCAATGGGAAGAGATACACAACTATCTGTCCATAGGAAGGGATACAGAACTATCTGGTCCTAGGGATAGATACACAACTATCTGGTTCAACGATGTGATGCAGGACCATCTGGCTCTTGGGATAGTTACACCACTATATGGCTCTAGGAATAGGTAGAGATCTGGCTCTAGCGAGATATACACAACTATCCGGCCATAGGGAGAGATACACATCGATCTGTCTCTATGGACAGATACACAACTATATGGCTCTGGGGATAGATACGCAACTATCTGGCTGTGGGGATATATAAACTATCTGGATTTAGGTATAGTTACACAAGTATCTGACTCTGAACATAGATACACAAATATCTAGCTCTAGGTACAGATACACTACTATCTGGCTATAGGGAGAGATACATAACTATCTGTCCAAGTATCTGGCTCTAGTGACAGATATACAACTATATGGCTTTAGGGTTAGATACACAAGTATCTGGCTCTAGGAAGAGAAACGCATCTATCTGGCTTTACTTATAGGTGCGCCTCTGGCTTGCTCTTGTGATAGACAGACAACTATCTGGCTCCTGGGATAGATACACAACTATGTGGATCTAGTCATGGATACGCAACTATCTGGCCAGAGAGAGAGATACACACTTCTCTGACTGTTGACATTGATGCACAACTCACTTGCTTTGGGATGATATGCTCAACTATCTGGTTCTTGTTACAATTATGTAACTATCTGGTCATTGCCAGAGATACGGAACTATCTGGCTGTAGAGAGAAATACAAAACTATCTGGTCATAGAGATTGTTGAGATGTTGGGGGTGTTACCGCGTGTGTGTATTCAAATAAAGACAAACATAGATGTAGGGAAAAAATACTGGTATATTTGAAGAGGTATGTAACAACAGAGTGATTAGTAGTAACGAACGCAGGTTAGTAGTAACAATCAGCAAGAGTCTAAAGTCCAACGGTAACTTCCGGTAGAGAGACGGAAGTGTATTGGTCACCTGATCACCAGATCTCTCTCTCTCTCTATCTCTTCTGGTCTCTCTAGCACTGTCCTATATCGTAGAGGGATCAGTCCATTCTTAGTCAGAAGGTGGGTGCGCCCCAACAGAGATAGATACACAACTCTCTGTTTCTTGGGATTGATACTCAACTATCTGGCTTTGGGGATAGATACTCAACTATCTGGATCTGGGGATAGATACTCACCTATCTGGCTCTGAGATAGATACTCAACTCTCTGCCACTGGGGATAGATATTCAACTATCTGGTTCTAGGATAGGGAGATATACACAAGTATCTGTTTCTAGGAATACATACACAACTATTTGGCCAAAAGAACTTATCTATCTCTAGGGATAGATATACAATTATCTGGCTCGAGATAGATACACAACCATCTGGTTCTAGGCACAGATACATAGCTTTCGGATTAGATACGCAAATATCTGGCTCTAGGGAATCATACGCAACTATCTGGCTGTAGGGAGAGATATACAACTATCTGGCACTTGGGAGAGTTACACAACTATCTGTCTCTGGGGATATATACACCACTATCTGGCTGTAGTGTCAGCTACACAACTCTCTAGCTCTAGGGACAGATACACAACTATTTGCCCATAGGGAAAGAAAGACATCGTTCTGGTTCTATCGATAGATACCCAAGTATCTAGGTATAATGAGAGACACACAACTATCTGTCTCTAGGGACAGATACGCAACTATCTGTCTCTGGGGATAGATACACCACTATCTGGCTGTAGTGGCAGCTACACAACTCTCTGGCTCTAGGGACAGATACACAACTATCTGCTATAGCGAGAGATACACATCGATCTGGCTCTATGGACAGATACGCAACTATCTGTCTATGGGGATAGAGACACCCCTATCTGGCTGTAGTAGCAAGTACATATCGATCTGGCTCTAGGGACAGATACGCAACTATCTGTCTATGGGGATAGATACACCTCTATCTGGCTGTAGTGGTAAGTACACAACTATATGGCTCTAGGGACAGATACGCAACTATCTGTCTCTGGGGATAGATACACCACTATCTGGCTGTAGTGCGAGGTACACAAGTATCTAGCTCTAGGGACAGATACACAACTGTATGGCTCTGGGGGATAGACACACAATATCTTGCTATCAAGTCAGTTGTAAGATGAAGGGCAGATTTCATGACTTATCAAACATGATCAAAATAGGTGTGCCATTAGGCAAATAGGCATTTTAAGATGCTGAGGCGTATGTGGAATTTGATATACTTCAAATTCTTGTGTAACAGTCCAGTTTTTAAGACTAACTTTTTAAGTGAACTTTTTTGAGGTTGGCCTCTTCATGGGTAATAGTTTTCTAGGTTGGCTTTATATCGGATTATAAATAGACACTCTGCCTCATTGTAGAGGTCTCCAAGTAACCAAGTGCATGGCACTACAACAAGGTCAAACCACCTGCTTCATTACAGCCAGCAGAAACTGGCGAAATGTTGGGTGAATCAGAATATAATAGCTGTAGCATTGTGTAATAATTGAACTTTACTGACAGGTTCGTAATTTTTTTCTTTCTCTTTTTTTTTGGGGGGATGGGGTGTGTGTTATGGTCTTTAATATAAAACAAGGTTGACAAATTCTGATGAACCTTTTTTTCACCTTTTCTCTCTCTTTTGCAAACTCTCTCGCTTACGCCGTCCATGTTTTTATCTAAATTTTATGCAAACTTGGGTTACTTTAAAGCAAGAAAGAAGAAGAAAAAAAATTCGCAATTATCTCTCTCACTCTCTCTCTCTCTCTCTCTCTCTCTCTCTCTCTCTCTCTTCTTCTCTCTATTTATATATCTCTATCCCTCTCTCTCTCGCTTTCTCTCTCCTTCTCTCTCTATCTATATCTATCTATCTCTATCCCTCTCTCTCTCGCTTTCTCTCTCTATCTCCCTCTCTCTATATCTCTCTATCTCTATCCCTCTCTCTCTCGCTTTCTCTCTCTCTATCTCTCTCTCTCTCTATCTATATCTATCTATCTCTATCCCTCTCTCTCTATCGCTTTCTCTCTCTCTATGTTTCTCTCTCTATCTATATATCTCTATCCCTCTCTCTCGCTATCTCTCTCTATTTTTATCTCTATCTATCTATCTATCGTTGCCTCTCTCTCTATTTATCTCTGTCTCGGTATTTCTCTATCTATCTATCTATCTATCTATATTTTACCATCACGACATACATTATGTTTTTTTTTATATCCAATCAATGAGATTTTCTATCTGTGCCTTTTCTCTCCATCCTTTCTATTCTCTCTCTCTCTCTCTCTCTCTCTCTCTCTCTCTCTCTCTCTCTCTCTGTGTGTGTGTGTGTGTGTGTGTGTGTATATATATATATATATATATGCTCATCAAAGCAATTACCATGAAAATATTTCTAGAAAGGCCACATGGAAGTTACGTTATGGCAGTGTGAAAAATGACTGAAATCGAGTTGCCAGGTCAGGACCGATAACATTTCAGATTCTTCTTTGGGTTTTCCACAAGAATCTCTAAATACATAGCAGAATCATCAGACCAGATGTGGTAGCAATATTCAATGACCAGAAGAAAAATCAATATTTACTTCTTGCGTGTAATATTATTAGTGGATAATGGTGAATTTAGCTGTTTTCATACAGGAAAGCATTAGGCATTTCAACTGTAAAATGATGAGACCTTACCGCCAATCTAGTACTGCACTTAAATTCATAAAGTCTCAGGTACCATTGTTGTCATCACAACAACAACTACCATGAAAGTATTTATAGAAAAAGCACAGGGAATATACATCATGGAGAATCAAAAGTGACGCAAGATGAGATGCCAGGTCAGGACCAATAACATTACAGCTTCCTGGGATTTTTCAGAAGAATCTCTAAATTACAGTCACATCTAGCAATTTTAAAATGAGGAGATTTTGCCACGAATGTAGTACTGTACTTAAATTCATAAAGTTCATGTACCAAAGAGGAAAGCACATCAGAACAATTACCTTGAAAATATTTATCGAAAAAGCACAAAGGAGCTATGTCATGGTGATGGGTAAGTGAAGCTGAGATGACAGGTCAGGACTGATAACATTGCAGATTCTTTTATTTTATGAAAAATCTCTAAATACATAGAAGCACCAGACAAGATGTGGCAGCAATATTCAATGACTGGAAGAAAAGTCAAAATTTACTTCTTGTGGATAATGGTGAATTTATAGCCGTTTTCATACAGGAAACGCTAGCCATTTCAACTGTAAAATGATGAGACCTTGCCGCCAATCTAGTACTGCACTTAAATTCCTAAAGTCTAGGTACGATGGAGGAAAGGTCATCAGAAAAACTGCCATGAATGTATCTATAGAAAAAGCACAGGGAATATACATCATGGCGAAGCAAAAGTGACGGAATCCGAGATGCCAGGTCAGGACCAATAACATTGCAGCTTCCTTGAATTCTTCACTCTAAATATATAGCAGAAGCACCAGACCAGATGTGGCAGCAATATTCAATGCATGAACGAATGGTAGACTTATAAATGTGTAAGCTAGATTCGGGTGATAAAAATTGTCTAGCGCGATCACAGAAGAACCAACTTTGTTGGCATTCACTAACATTTATTGCATGGAAATGAATTAAGAAAATTCATGTCATAATATATGCGGTCCTTATTTGACAGATTGATGATGCTTCTTAAAAACTCTATCCATGTACAACTTCAAATATTTATTCAAAATTTTTCCTGTTAAAAGTAACAGATATCCGATAGATCCGTATAGTCCCGGAACCATTCTCCTATGGAACAGACTCCCAAGAGTATGTTTTCCCGGTCACTATAATCTTAACCTTTTCAAATCTAGAGTCAACCGTTATCTTCCCCTCCTATCCATATAAACATTCCAATAAACATCACGAAGGTATTTATAAAAAAGAATCGAACATCGATCCTGACAACAGGAGATATTTTCAAATTTTCAACAGGAGTTACAGTCAACGACAAAATTATTCACTTAGAGGAAGACAAAGGAGTATTTACTTGAGACAGAGAATTATTAACTTCCACAAGTCGAGAAATAGTTACAGCTCTATTTCAAACCGGTTAGCTCTCCCTGTATCTACGGTACGGTCCGTTATAAAAAAAAAAAGTTTGCAGTTTGGTACGACAGAGAATTTGCCTGGGCGAGGAAGAAAACACAAACTTTTACCGAGAACTGCACGAAAAATGTGTCGCAAGGTTAGTATAAAACCAAAAGTAGTTTTGAAAGAAATCGCCAAAAGTTTGAATACAATACAACGTTGTTTAAATAGAAATGAGTTGTATGGAAACCGACCATGACGAAACCCTCAGGTCATATTGGTTTAATTTTGCCAAAACGTTCTTGGACAAAAAAAAATTGCTTTTGGGAACAAAATGAAACAATGAAAAAATGAGTGATGAAACAAAAGCTTTTTGGGCATAATGATGAACAAAAGATTTTGCGCAAGAAAGGTGAGGCTTTCTTACCAAAGAAAACATGGAGGCGGATCAATAATGTTTTGGGGTTGTTTTAGCTCAAGGGGGACTGGACAATTGATTGCAATAAGAGGAATAATGAAATCTGCAGACTATATCAAAATTCTGGATGAAAATCTACAACTATCAGAGCAAAATCTTCATCTGAGTCGGCGATTTACTTTCCGGCAAGATAATGATCCCAAACATGTCTAACTCAGTGACTGTATGGCTTCAGAAAAAGAAGATTACAGTTCTGCCATGGCCGTCAATGAGTCCTGACATGAATCCTATTGAAAATCTATGGCAAGAATTGAAAGTTTAAATAAATCGTCGGTCACCAAAAAACCTTCAGGAATTAAAACGTGTAATCATTCAAGAATTAAAGAAAATCCCATAAAAGACTTGTTCAAATGTCATCAAAAATTTAGAAAATTATTACAGCAAGTTATGAAGATGAGAGACCATGCTATTGACTATTAATATTGTGAAAGTTGTTCAATTTTTTCTATTTTTCATATTGTATGAATAATTTAGTCATTTCCTATTTTATATAATTCATCTATCAAATTTATTGTATTTAACCTATTCTTCTGAAAATTGAGTTTTATATTCTTTTTTGTGCTTATTAACATATAAAAAACTGGTATCATATGGGCATTAGATTCTGAGAAATGGATAAAAATATTCAAAATTGATTGGTGAACGAATAATTTTGTTGTTGACTGTCCCTGCAGACGTCTTCCAGATATCTACCTATATAGCTACACTTCTTTCTTCCAAAAATTCAGTATAGTAGCTGCTATTGAAAGGCAGCGTCCCAAGGAAAAGGGATATGAATGCAAGTCATGTCTAAGGATTATTCTTTCGCGTTGCTTAAATGATTATATGAAAGTGGCAATAAAAATTGAAAAAAAAATTAAAATGATATAAATTGAAATCAAAATATTAATCAAGGTTAACAAAGTTTCATTTAATCATTTCGAATAATATTCCTATCATACTTTATATCCCTTTTGAGTCGTAAGAATCGAGATTGGCGTCCCAATCTTTCTGCAAATGAACCCAACATCCTCAACTTATTTTCTATTCAAAGTTTTCAATACAGAACTTGGAAAATATCTGGATCCAACAGAAAAGCTCATCTTGGATTTTCTCTGACTTTTTATCTAGTCTATAAAATGTTTCTGTGGCACGCATCCTAGCCTCTAAATCCAGCTCCGAACCGGTCGAAGGCGGAAAACTGGCACCTCATAACCAGCTGCTTTGAGTAGATGGAGCTCAACAGTCCAGGAAGACAGTACATCTAGGGGAAGGAAAACCTTGATTTGTAAACCCCCTCTGCCTTGCAGTCATATTCAAAAATGGAAAAGGCTATGGAAGTAAATCCAGATAGAAAACCCAGAGTGGAGCCCTAAAGGTGGTTGGCTGTCAACACTGACAACTTTCCAGCAACTCAAATGTAATGCCCTGTATTCCTTTTAGATCTTGTCAGTACAGCTGAGAGTGGGGCCATGTACTCTGGGTATATTTTATCCATATACCTGGAAAGTCTGTCATTCCATTTTCACCATCAAAGGATTGAATTTTGACCAGAGAGGATGCTACTCTTATCTTGCGAGACAAACAGATGCCTACTATTCTATTCAGTACAATTTTCTGAGAAAAACTTAAGAAAAGCTTGAATTGAAACTTTATCAGTAAAATCCATTAATTCTATTTCCAACAAAATGCATCATCTTCTTTGAGTTCAAAATTATATATGTTCCAAAGGTTATCATAGCCAGGAGTGACAGTGGGGACTAGCTCCCAATGTCTATAAATGGAAAAGGCTATGGAAGTAAATTTAGACAGAAAACCCGAAGTGGAGCTCGAAGGCGGTTGGATGTCAACACTGACAACTTTCTGTCAACTCCTGCAGACTAGCCGGCCCCAAATGTAGTGCCCTGTATTCTTTGGATCTGGTTGGTACGGTCAAGAGGTGGGAGATCATGTAGTCTGGTTAGTGTAAGGCGTCCATATACCACCAGCGAGACCTGCGACCTGTCCAGGTTACTTCAGTTTCATCGAATCTTGACCAAACAGGACGCTAACCTTTATCTTGCGATATAAACGGACGCTTAATTTATATAGTAAGACTAAATTTATATAGTAAGTAAGATTCCTAATTATACGAAATTTAAACAAATATTTTTTCACGGTTCTTTTTGAAATATCTCTTTTTTATTTTTTTATTTTTTATTTTTATACGAACATTAAAATTGGTTTCTCGCCAAAAATACTTGGGAATGTCAAATGATTTACGTCAATCAACGAGACACAAAAGTATCATGTTGAAACTTGCACTAACAAATTCTCACACAACTCACACATTGCATTCAGTTCTTTTTCTTTCTTTTTTTAATGTGTTTTGTCTATGTATGTGTGTGTGTGCGCGCGCGCGGACGGGTGCTGAAAAGTTTCTACACAACAAACAAAACTTTCCCAAAAACTTAATCCGTTGTTTGGTCAGAGTTTTGAAAGTGGGTCGAGCCAAGAACTTTTCGGCACTTCGTATTGCACGCATGTACACACACACACATATATATATATATTAGGTTGCTGCACTATATTTTGTAAAATGTTAGGAAAATCTTAAAAGTGTGTTTGATATTTACTAGGTTCTGTGTTTTTGTGCTTGCATATTATTCAAGAATTATGTGAAGAAAGACGTTATTTTCATTTTATTCTGGTAAAAATTGTAGTTGAATATAAAATACACACTCGACTATTCATTCTCCCTGTTTTAATCCGGTAATAAGCGCAGTGGCAGCTCGGCAAAGGAACGGTAATAATGCAGTAAGTGCAATCATGTGTCTAGAATGATTTCCGAAGTTTAAATGAAGATTTTGATTTCAAGAACAAAGCACGATGTACAAAAGATCAGAAGTTGAAAAACGACGAATTGGATAAACCTTTGGAGATAAAACACAAAAAAAATGCATGCGTGTGAGAAAGGTAAAGTCTTTTAAGTATTCAAGGGTGGTCACGATCAGTGGAGTCAGTTACATCCAAGCGATCGTCTGAAGTGGGGGTCACTAGATAGTGATAAAACTGTCTGATCGGGAAAAGAAAAGCAATATTCTGAGAGAGAAAGAGAGAAAGGCGTTGATGATTGTTCAAGGGTCCGTGTCGTTGTTATGCAGATCTGAGCGGTTCAGTCATTTCTCTCATTTCAGAAGAGAATTGGTATTTCTGGAATATCTTCATTTTGATGTTATTATCACAACTTTTCGGTCGTTGTGTCGCCTGGCCTTCTTCGGGTGCCGATCCCGATGATCTTCAGGGAATTTCAAACCGTAGATTGTTGTGCTGGTCATGTCTAGGGATTATCGCGTCCCCGGGTTCATTTTTTCTTTTCTGTTCAGTTATTGATAGTTTTGTTTCCATTCGGTCTTATTTGGTTTGGTTTGTTTTACTTTACGGCATATCAACCTCAATGGGTTATTTAATGCCGACAAAATTTTTGTTACTGGTAATATTTTTTCCTTCAAAAATCTATTTTTGGTAATATTTTTTTCTTCAAAAATGTATTGCTGGTAATAATCTATTGTCGGTAATAATTTTTTCCTTCAAAAGTTTATTGCTAGTAATTTTTTTTTACAAAAAGTATTTCTGGTATTAAAACCTATTTTTACACTTTCATAGTGTTTTGACCCCAGTTTCGGGGTTAACTATTTGTCCATAGATGGGACCCTAACAGGTGCAACCACCCCGTGTCAGGATGGACCTTGGAACACCAGCAATTAAGAGATGGTTTCACGCTCCTCAAAACCTCCTGATCAGAGGCCATGCTGCTGGACGTAGTTTATCATCTTATCCAGGACACGGATGTAGTTTATCGTCATACCCAGGACGGCATTTGGGTCTGAGTCTGTACTACCAGTCCTAGGGATTGAACTCACAGTTACTTTGCCAGAATATTAATGAACCAACGATTTAATCCTATCGGCTATTGTCCCATGAAGCAATAGCCTAGACGAGATACAGATTCTGAGTCGAATAAAAATAACAAAAAAACAAAAAAACTGGAAAATTATTCAAATATGTCGCGTCTTCTTGTTGAATTCTTGGCCACGGTTCTCGGACATTTGGTCGACGGACATTTAACCGAATGGACATTTAGCCTAAAATGTAATGGCGTACTTACATGTATGTCACACTCTTTATTGTAATGTGCTACATATATTTATATTTATTTATTGTATTAATTTTTTTTTTTTTTGACAGGCTTTTTTAATCTATTCTGTATATATTATATTTTGCATCAAATATTGTAAGATGATAAGTATTTTGAGAAAAAGTACATTTAATTAAAAGCAAAAATCTTAAGCTTTTACGATATGAAAGATCTTTCAATTTCGCTTTTAAAGATCATTATCTTAAAGGGATGAAATAGCTTTTATCTTAATACGAATTTAAATAATTAGGTGCTACTTTTTACCCAAATATGCTCAAATATTTTTAAAAATACTAATTTCAATAAACAAATATTGAAATAAGAAAACTTTTAACTTTAAATTTAGATTTAGTAATTTAATCACTTGAAATTCAATGGTAATTATTAGTTCTATTCTACCTTATAATACTGCCAATTAAAATACTTAAAGTATTGCTTGTTACTATTTTTACTTGTACTTTTTTGGTGAAATGTCCGTTTGGCCAAATGTTTACAATAATAAAATTTTGACAATAATATTTACAAATGTCTACTTTGAAGCTGATTACATCCTTGAAATTTGCATATATATATATATATATATATATATATATATATATATATATATATATATATATATATATATATATATATATATATATATATATATATATATATATATATATAAAAAATAAACGGCTTGGATTGAGGAATCGGAGAGCCGTTCAATTCGAATCCACTACATTCCTTACGTGCTAATACTCTTTGGAAAGTTGTGAATCCTCTTCCTCTCCCTCCAGCTATGGGTAAATAGCAGGGCAGACTGGGTTCTATAGCCTTGGATGGCAACTGGTCTAAGAGAAGGACAACTCTGAATTCAAAACTCTGCGGAGGGTCGTTTGTGGACCTTGTGGCATATAGTGCACCAGGTCTCTGTATTCGGCCCTTCAAAAAGTGTGGATGGTCCTGCACGAAACCTTCACCACTATAATCAAATCTCATGTGCTGTTGTCGGGCTGTCGGTTTCCTGGGAACTGATCTGCTTGACCCTCATACGTCGAATTCGACGGGGAGTCGAGTGTATATATATATATATATATATATATATATATATTTATAACTTTCTTTAACTAAAAAAAAGTTTGTTTTTTTTTTTGTTGGGTGGGGGTTGGATACACCTGCGAGACGTTGAAGGATAATAATTATTTTTCTCAAATAAAGAATAAACGGATATATGCTTTTATTTAAGCAAATTTTTGTCTTTAATTTAAAATGTATATATCCGTTTGTTCTTTAATTGAATCGTTTTAGTAGAAAAAAATGTTTCGTTTTATACGCAAAACAAAAAGTCCAGATAACACTGTAAAAAGTCAGGGATCGATTTAACACTTTATCGATATTATGAACAGGATCCCCTCCCTTCTAAAATGATAAAAAAAAATTAATATTTTTTTCAATTATATCAAATGCTGAATCTTGAGAAAAGTCTAATGTTGATATACAAAAATGATTTCCTCTCCTCTCCAAAATTTTCCCTATTTTGCTGTCCAATAAAATATATTTTGAAAAAGTCAATCTTTAAAAAAAAGAGAAATACAATTTTGAAATATGGTGAAAATGCAGACATGATCCAAATGATTTTGAGAGCCGCTGTGTTCGTTATTTCGCTAACTCGACAAATAGTGTTTAGATTATTTTTGTAAAATCTAGACGGCTTCAGGCTTACGGCCACATCACCTTGAAACCCCGGTGCCTTGACGATCACCAAAGTTAAGTAACATCGAGACTGGTCAGAACCTATATGGGTGACCGCTTGGGAATACCAAGTACTGTAAGCTTGGGTGTACGGGTGGTGTAATGGATAACGACTCGGTATTGTTAATAGGAGAGCCGAGTTCCGATTACCTTTGGGTTCGTTATATTTACTTACGCGCAGATATCCTTGGGAAAGGTATGAATCCACCTCTTCTCCCCTAGCTATGGGTTAATTAGTAAGACTTGTATCATTAAACGATTATTATCTCAAAAAAATTTTTTACAATCTAAAAATATCTTCTGGCTTTAAATAACCTGCAATGGGTTGAGAAGCCGTAAAAAATAAATGAACCAATCAATAGGCACTTCTGTCAATGCTTCTTTTGATGTGCCGTGTCCCTTCATGACGTTGGCGATCATGGCTCTCCACAGTTTCCTGTCCTTTGTAGCTCTTAATAAATTTTGTCTTTTTGTTATCTATCCTAAAACCTGGTCTGTCATTCATTTACACAAGTTCAATCGGTAGGTTTTACTCTGTTCCTCTTGCCTTCAATATATCCTGTGAGTTTTGAACTTGCCAATCCCTCTTTCCTCATTATGTGCCCTATAAATTTAAACAGTCTCTTTCTGATGTTAGTATGTGTCCTTTTTGTTTCTATTTTCTTTAAAACTTTGTCGCTGCTCACATGTTCGGTTCATGGTATTCTCAGTATCCTTCTGTAGGACCATATTTCTATTGCTTCAAGTTTCTTCTTCATCTTTGAGGAAATTGTCCAACATCCAACAGCATATATGCCATAACAGTTCGGTATTCTTTTATTTGTTTCTATCGAAATTTTTCTGTTGTTTAATTCTTTGCTTATGTTTTGGAAGGCATCTTTATCTGTCCTAATGCACCTTCGGATTTCATTGTCGCACTTTCCGTCCTCTATTAAAATAATTCCCAGATATTTAAATTGTTGTACTTGTTTGACTACGAACTGTATAAAGAGGTTCATACGTACAAGTTCGGTGAACAATGCTCTTCAAGAGTTATCTGCTCTTGCCACGATAATATACCGCCTTTCGGCGCCCGACTCCATACGCCATCTTTTATGTTTTTTTGTTCCTGAATGTGGTCTTGATATTTTTTCTAATGTCTCACTTTCTTTCATGTTCTCTTTTCTTTTTTTCTTCTTTTTTTGAAATCCCAAAGTATTTTCTGATTTTTGTTTTCCAGAAAATTCTCTTGTTAGCACTGATACCCTTTGTCTGTGTAGTCAAACTCATGTCGAAACCCTAACCCTAAACCCTAAGTAGGAAAAGAGTAATAAGAACAATCTGCCCCCATAGACTGAATAAAGTGTTTTATTCGAAATTCTGTAAAAAGAAACAACATAAGACGACAACACAAGAAAAAAGGTGAAGGTTACAACAGCTGAAGCGTTACGAATATTACAACCAAGATGAGTATACTAATCCGAATAGATAGACGTTAATAATGACCGCATTCATTTGCACAGTTCTCAATGTATGACTACTGCTACCCTCTCATGCCTACTTTTTTTCATTTTTTTTTGTCGGGGATCAACTTGTTATATTCACTGATTACATGATTTATTGCTTCAGGTGGGATCTACACTTTTACTGATAGGTGACAGTTTTCTTTTGATGTACTTTATCCTGATTGTGACACTATGTGACACTGGCAAACAGAAAGAAAAGGGTTAAAATTAAAATATAAAATGGAACAAGACCTAAACGGTTAAAGAATAGGACGATAGACAAACTGAGAGAAAGAAGCGAGATTTCTTTTAATTTTAAAAGTCTATTTTTTTTTTTTTTTTTTTAAGCAGAGACGGCTTGAAGAAAGTAACTTGTTTGTTTTGGGGGGAAGATATTACCACAGAGGCCATCTGGTAAAGCTGAGTTGATAATGATTGATGACGCTACCTTAAACTGAAAGTTACGAAAACAGCTCCGATGAATCGGCCGGGAAAGTAAGCCAATTGAAAAGATAAGATTTGGTACTTTTTAAAGACAAGGCAGAATTTTAAAAAATTCCACCTATCAAAAGTAGAATTCGAGAAAGTAGAATTTCTTTATATAAAGACCCAACCCAAGGTTTTTTAAAATGCGATGACCTGAACAAGATAGGGAGATAACTGATCGAAGGAAACAGCTGGTAAATTTCTGATTCTATAAACAAGACCAGGCTTGGAAAACATTTGCTAACGAGAAATTAAAATTATAGTTCTTATTAATGACCAAAAATTAAGCCACCCGGTTTGAGAAAGGATAACCAAGGTGACAGGCGTAGGCGAAATACCAAGAAGAACGAAGGAATTGCCTACACCCATTGGGTGGTGTTGATACGAGGTACAAATAAGAGAAAGAAGGAGTTATCGGGGTGGATCGATACTATAGATAAAGGAATCTCCCGAAATTTGGAAATATAATTAATTTTCCAAAGCCAGACAACAAAGAGCTCTTGTTGGAAGATGGGGGAAACACCGGATTCCCTAACCACGTCAACCCCTATGCCAGTTTTGGGTGAAAGTCATTATAAGCAGAACATTGAGGTGACCAGTGCGAGTTCCAGAGTGCAGACGAGAGACGACTACGCTG
>CAHIKZ030002243.1:327500-587500 GCA_903632075.3 Acanthosepion pharaonis | reverse complement strand
AATGATTTTCACCTTCTACGCAATTTTTGTCTATTCCTTTTAGAGAGGACGCCAACACACGCATGTTTTACTTTTTTTTTACATATCCAACTTAATTTGTGCTTAAGCACATATATATATATATATATATATATATATATATATATATAACGAGAGCGAGAAAATATATATTATGAAAATGACGAAAGTAGAGCGAGAAATATATATATACATATGTGTGTGTGTGTGTGTGTGTGTGTGTGTGTGTGTGTGTGTGTGTGTGTGTGTGTGCGCTGCTAATTTGAAATTAAATAGAAAGACAGATTTTATAATATAAAAAAGATTTTTCTCGGAATATGTGATGTCTGACCTGTAGGTGGAGAGAATAAATGGACATGTTTCTGTTAGAATACTTTTTTTTTTATCTTAGCCTGGCACAAGTTCATACCAGGAGAGCACTTAGTAAGGTTCGAATTCACTACACAACGAGCGAATTGTCTGCATGGTGAGCTGAACCATAGGGTTTAGGCCAGGCACCGTAATAATAAATATTTCCTTAGTCAGGCACAAGGCTATAATAGCGAGAGCCCGAACACGTTGCAGTAGCCTGTAATTATACAATAATGAGCTTTTTTTTTAAATTTAGTAATAATAGAGATTTAGTCTGGCACAGGGATATCATATTGGAGTGCTTAGTAAGAAGTGAATTCACTGCACAATTAATAAACACTAACTAGCTAGATAGCTTAATAATAAACAATGTTATATGGCAGACACTGAATTCAGATTGTAGGGAGGGAAAGTATACGTGTGTATATACATGTGTGCGCGTGTGTGTGTGTCTCTGTGTGTGTGTGTGTCTCTGTGTGCGTGTGTGCCTGTGTGTGTATGTACAAGTGAATAGTATGAATGTGTATTGTATATTTATGTACATACTGAGTACATTTACGTGCATTTGATGAACAGATGCTTACATGTGCAGTCAGTTGTGCGTGTGTATGTGTGTATGTCTGCGTGCCAGTGCACAAAGATGTATATGTAATGATGGTCTATGTAAAAGCCTAACTCACTGGCACAAGGCCAAAATAGTGGAGTCCCCATCCCCCCCCCCAAAAAAAAAATTAAATAAATCGTGGACATGTCTACGAAAAAAGCTTAGTGGTCATCGCTCTATAGAAGGCGCCTTGATATTTATTCAGCTTCAATTAGTCTGGCACAGGGCCACGTTTAAAACGGCACCAGTTATGAAATGAAACTCATTTGCACCGGCGATTGTTGCTAAAAACAAAACCTGAGTTCAAAATTTCGAATGCTATTTTTTTAATATGCAAAAAAAAAAAAAAAAAAAAGAAAAGGAAGACAACATACAAAAAAGTTCCTCCTCTCCCCTGCGGGAAGATTGGCGCAATGCACTCTTCCAACTCCTCATTCATTCCCGTCTTTCCATGTTTGGCTTGGTGCTATGTGTGTCTTTGTGGTTTCACAGGTCCGTAAGAAGAGAGTTGCTAAATTTCTGGTCGATGTAGAGGTCGGTGTTCGAAAACAGGTAACAAAAAAAAAAAAAATTTCGAAATCTTTTTTGTTTTTGCATCGACCTTTCCCTAGTAACATTGACGCAACACAATCCTAACGCCCCCTCCCCCTTACCCGCCTTTCCTCTCTATCGAAGTATGCTCAAGTGTGTGCGTGTGTGTAGTGCGGCTGACTGAGATAGTTACATACCAGCAGTAGGGGACGGTGTTCGAGCCCAGGTTAAAAAAAAAATAGGTTTTTGAATAATAAAGGTGTTTGATTCTCAAAGTCAGCTGGACAAGTCTCTTTCATCGAACCCCTCCACACACACACAATTAGTCAGGTTGACGCAACACAGTCTTCTTGTCCGACCAACCCCCCCCCCCTCAATCTCTCTCACTCTCTTTTCTTTCCTCTCTGTTTTTGTTCAGCTGTGTCTGTGTGTATTTTGGTTGTTGTTGTTGGGTCGTACAAGTAGTTGTAATTGACGCGGAGTAATACATTTCTTCTTCCTCTTCTTTCTCGTCGTCGATTGCTTCTTTCCTTCTCTTGTCGTTGGTGGTGCTGGTTGCATGGCTGCAAGGTGAAGCAAAGACCAAAAACACAACCCAGTGCATGGTCGCCTGTGTCAGGTGGTGTGCTCCTCCTCCACCATCTCTTCTTCTTCTTTCTCCTTCTCTCTACGGATTTGCATCACCAACCCCCGATCATCATCATCATCCTTCTTCCCTCCCTCCTTCTCTCTCTCTCCCATCAAAACTGATTCTCATGAAGCGTGGGGCGATGCTGTTTAGATGGATGGAGGTGTCTTCTTCTTCTTCAATATTGTTATTATTTTCATCGCCCTGATGGTGGGAGCTTCACACAGTAATAATAACATCGACATTATTTATTATTAGGAATTTGCATATCAGCTTCAGTTTCGAAACGTTGTCGTCGTTGTCAATGCTGACGACTTCGCACCTTTAAAAACAACAACAAAAAAAAAAAAGTTATACACTACAACAACAACAACAACAACAACATTAATCTTCTTGTTTTTCTTTTTTTTTAAACCAGGAAACAAAAAAAAAGGGGGGAAGAGATGAAAATTATTTATATTTATTTCTAAAGTTCCAAACCTTTTTCAAATTTATTTTTGTCGTCTCCTTCTTTCTGGAATTGTTTCACATAAAAAAGAAGACAAATTCGGATTTAAAAGAAAAATCAAGAAAAAGAAAAAAGGAAAATAATACCAAAGAAAGATCAACACGGCTTTTTTAATATATAGATATACATTTCATTTCTGTTTGTTTTCTATATTCACTTTTTTCTCTGGATAAATTTGGAAAAAAAAAGCCCCAAAAAAGAAAGACTGAAAACTTCAAATCGCGACTTCATTGTGACAAATTTCAAGTTTCTTTTTTGTTTTTTTTCTTCTTTCATTCGGTTTGTTATTTTAAAATTATTTTTAAATATAACCAAACCAAATGTCCTTGATTTAAGAAGAAAAATATCAAAACAGTTCAGGGTTTTTATTATTATTATTTAACAACAAAAATAAAACTCCCTTTATCGTGAAATATTTCAATTTTTATTTTATTTATTAAAAAAAAAAAAAAGTGTTTATTTTTCATTTTGGGTTACGAAAGCCAAACTGCAAGGAAACGATTTTATTTTTTCTGCTTTCTTTTACGAGTTTTTTTTTTTTTTTTTTAAAAGTTTAAAAATTATTTAAATTAATCAATTTTCTCAACCTTAAAATCTGTTTGATGTTAGTATTTATTATTATTTAAAAGAAAGAAGAAAATATTTAAAAACACACCTGTGTCATGTGTTGAAGTTGAATTATTTAAAACCGGTCCGAAAAGAAACTTAAAAAAAAAAAAAAAAAATCATAGAAACGCACACACACACACACATTCTTCATTAAAATATTTATTTATTTAGACAATGCAAAAAAAGAATATATATTTATTTTTTATTATAAGGTAGATATATTTACTTCTTCAAAAAAAAATAAGCAAAAATCACAAATATAAAAAGGGATTTAAAATCTTAATTCTTCTCAAAAAAAAAAAAAGTCTCATCTCCAAAAATAAAAATCTCTTTTTTTTTTATTTTTAACTCTGAAATTTCGTTAAACACCTTTTTTAAGTTTAAAAAAAAAATTGAACATTTATCTTATAGTTTTAAATTTTTTTTAATTTATTTATTTAAATTTTGAAATCCTCGCGTGATTTCTTTTTCTTTTCTTTTTCTTTAATAAGAAAAAAAGAAAGAAAAGAAAAGAGAACGAAAGATAGAAAGAAAAACTGAATTAAAAAAAGAAAAAAAAAGCCCCCTCCCTTAAAAAAAAAAAAAAGAGAAAAGAAGAAGCCATGAGCTTCGATATCCCGCCTGGATTAACGGAACTTTTACAAGGTTTTACGGTGGCTGTTCTACGTGAAAGGCCACCAAACCTTGTTCAATATGCCGCCGAATATTTCAACAAATTGCAAAACAAAACTCAGGATTCTCCTTCATTGTTAACGACCCAACTTAAGCCAAATGAATGGAGGACCGGTTTGTCGAAACAGTCTTCGGCCGCCACCGAGGGCAGCGACGAAGATGACGATTTGCCACCAGAAGAAGGTAAGAACAACACAATTATTAATTCAACCAATTCACACACACACACCCCTTATCTTCCTATATATATATATATATATATAATACTTATATAAGTTATGTAGATTGATATATAAATTCTTAATGTCCTCTCCCTAGTAAAAAAACCCACCCTCCTTTAAGTCAACTAACTCGTCTAACCTATGACCTTTCCGACCTTTTAAGGTCCCCTCTTCTCTTGATTATAACCTGTTAATTTTATTAATTCAGAAATCCTTTTTATCTATCTTTTCTTTCTTTTTTTAATGAAATATTTAATTAATTATTTTCTAATCTTTATTTCAGTCATTGTTTCTCTCAAGAATCAATCATACATTTTAAAAGCGCGTGAATAAAGAAGGATTTAGTAAACCGTTAAAAAAAACAGAGTCGAATAATTCCTTAAAAGAAACGCTTGATTTCCGAATGTTGACTTGAGCAAAAATGTTGGTTCTTTGTAGATTCTTGAACATTTTTGAAAATTTATATTAATTTCCGATTCTCAAAAAAAAAAAAAAAGAAATCGATCCATCCATTAATCAATTGAATTGAACGCCGGTTAGATTCGAACCTGGAATCGATATTTTCTTTATTTTGGCCAGAAAGACTCAAGAAGAAATGTAATCTTTTTTCTTTTTTTTAAACTATTCTTTATTGTTTAAAAATTGTTGTCTTATATCTTTTAATTCTAACCATGGAGTCGCGACAAACCCTTGACATTCTTCAGCAGGTAAAAAAAATTTTTTTTTTTTTTTTTTTTTTTTACCTCAGGATTATTGGGTGACTCGGAGATTAAGAAAAAATCGAAGATTTCGATTTTAAAAAAAACAGTAAAAAAACAAATATAATTTAACTAACAAAAGAAATAATTTAAATAGAAAAAAAATAATTTCTAACTCCAATTCTTTTCTTTTTATTATTTTATCATACTTGCCCCCAGTCGATATTTTTTTTTTTTATTTCGAGAGGAAAAGATTTATTATAAATTCAACTTTTAGTCTTCTTATTATTGTCCACTTCATTCCTTCCACGAGAACCGTTAAAACAAAATTATATAATTAAAAAAAAATCGAATTTCTCTCCCTTCCATTGAATTCCATTTATTAAAAACTGTTTTTAGTGGTGTTGTTTTTTGTTTGTTTGTTTTATCATGCAAAAAAATGGTGGGGGGTGCTGAAAAGTTTCCAATCGCACCAAAAAGTAATTTCACCCTCTCTCTCCGCCCCACCTAAAACTATAGGATTGGTTGGTCAGATTTTGAGATGTGGGCCGGGCTGAAAACTTTTCAGCACCCCCCCCCCACACACACACACACACTTCGTAAGGATCTTTTGAATTCAGTTTTGAAATCTTTTGATTTGTTTTTTTTACTTATATTGTTGAACATGTCGAGAAAAACCAATTCATTTAAATTTGACGCTGATGGAAAATATTTTAAAATTTTAACGTTTTAAAAAAAGGTTTTCTCTTTTTCTTTTTAAAAGAAAAGAGCAAATAAAAAGGAAAAATCTAAAAAGGTTTGCTTATTAAAAAAAACTGACTGATGGTCGAGGTCATTCGGGTTTATTATTTTCAGGTTTTTTTGTTTTTGTGTTTTACTTTTGCTAATTAATCAAAATTATTTTACTGGTTCACTTTGACTCTGGAATTGTTTGAAAAAGAAGACTAAGAAGAAGAGTGTTTAAGGCAAGACAAGGAGAAATGACCTTAACTTTTTAATTTATAAAAAGAAAACCACGTTGTGCATTTATAAGTCCAAATTAATTTTAAAATGCTGCTGTTCATACCGCCCCCCCACCCCATTTGGGGTGGGCGGTGTTGATTTCAAATGTCGCCACGTGACTTGAGAGAAACAAGAAAAGTACAATTGACATTAGAAAAGTTGGTTTTTTTTTTTTCTCTCTACCTTTTTCAGTTATGACCTCCAAAAATTGTATCAACAAAACTACAACATTCACATTATTGATGAGGGTGGCTACATTTTGATATGAGCCACCCCGATAGAATTAAATCTCTTTCTCTCTCCCCTCCCCTCCTCCGAATACCAATTGTTTATTACTCCTACCACCCACCCCTTTACAAATGAAACGAACTCGGCATTAAAAAAAAAAAAAAAAAAAAGTTAGCAAATTAAAATATTTCCTAGTCTTTCCTCTTCACTGATGAGTTAAAAATCAATCATTTTGTTGTTGTCAGTCGGATAATAATGTCTGTAAAAAATTTTCTAATTTCACACATTATCCGAGTTTTTTTGTTTTTTTTAACGATTCACAAACTTTTTTCCATTCAATTGAAGCAATCAGAAATTGTTTTTATTTTCTTTTGGGATGTGTAACAACAAGGTGTATTAGTACTAAAAAGATTGTAAAACCTAGAATTTCTTTTTAATACCAATCAACTGATATTCATTTTTTTTTTAGTTGATTTATCATTTTCACATCCAGAGAAACGTTTCACAATTTTAAATTAAGATCAATCAATATTCATAAGTATTTTTTTTAAATAGTAATTAAAAGTATTTCCGGGTTTGTTTGTTTTTTTTTGTTTTGTTTTTTTTTTTTTTTTTTTTTTTTTTTTTTTTTTTTTTTTTTTTATCAAAAAAGCAAATCCCCCCGTTTTATCCTCAAAGTCGTTTATTTCATTAACTTAGCATTTTTCTATATATAAAAAAAATGTCCTCAAATTATCTTTAGTCTGACTTCTGCTGAATCAATATTAGTCTCTCTCTCTCTCTCTCTCTCTCTCTCTCTCTCTCTCTCTCTCTCTCTCTCTCTCTCTCTCTCTCTAATAAAAGAAAATTCAAAATGATTTTTCTCTTGATGAAAATTGAAAATTAATTAACTATCCTCTTCTCATAATCTTCTCTTCAAATGAGCAATTTCGGTCAAGATAACTTTCTTTCTTTAAGTCTTTTACTTTAGGTTTTAGTTTTTCTTTTTTTTTTTCTTTTAATTCAAAGTAATGGAATCTGAGTGAAATGATAGATTAGTAGTAACATTACCTTTTTTTTTTCTTTTCTTTTTTTTTTAATTGATTTAATCAATCAAATCTCCGATTTGTTAACATTACTTTTTTTCTGTAATTCCAATTTGACTGATGATTAGACAATTTTCGACATATTTCGTTTTTTGGGGGTTGTGTGTGTTGTTTGTTTTTTAATTCTATCTTTAAGAAATTAAGTAACTCTCTGTAGGTAAATTCAATTTGACTGCAGTCAGTCTTTAAGACAGTCTTCTGGTCATTTTTACTTAATATGAACTTAATACTTTTTTTTTTAGTATTATTATTGTTATTGTTCAGCTTATCATTACTATTAAGTTCCTTTGATAAAGCTAAAAACATCAATGAAAAGGAACAAAAATTCAATGTGTAAAGAAATTCTGAAAATGGTCAACTTCAAAATCTTTTTCTTTACCATTTACGATTTGTAGAACTATTTATTTTTATGACAAAATTGTTTATGCATTTGACCAACATGAATGAAGATTAGGTTTTCAGAGTATCTTTAAAAATCCGCGTTTTTGGTGTCTTTGAATTCTAGAACTTTCCTGAAGCTTGTAGATTTATTTGGAGATAAACTTGTTTCTAGTTGTGAGCTTTTTGCTTTCCCAAAACACCTTAAACATACTTCAATAATTTTTGCCTCAAATTATGAATACAAAAAAGTTTGCATGAATCAAGTTTTGATTACAGCCTCAAAATTGTATGAATTAGAAATCCCCCCCTAATGCCTTGCTTACATTGACAAGATTTTTCATTTATGCTCTTCATCTTGAGGTTTTAACTTTCCACTTCTCTATTATGAATCATAGTAATAGGTATTTGTACCCACCTCGTCCTGATTAATGGACATCATTGTGTCTTGTATTCTTTCATACTGTTCACACATTCTGCTGTAATTGTTATCTTTCTTTTTGATTTTACCTTACAAATGCTCTGGTGGAATAAGGGCTCAGCTGATTTTTTGTAATAGAAAAAGTAATCTTTGTTTTGGCACATATGGTGAGGGACTGAATACAGTTAAAATTGATGAAAGAATTAAGGTGTTCAGTCTAAACAACTTGCTGGCTGAATATATATACCATATGGTTCAGCTTTTTGGCATATTGAAGGTTTTGTGGAAGTCATCAATATAAAGACAGAATTGTCTCTACTTTCAAATCAAGCACTTTTCTACTTTTAATAAATTTACCTTTTTATTTATATTCATCCTTTGATGATAGCTTAACGACCAAATTGCTCAAGGTATGTGAAATGTCTAATAAATTATCAAATCCTTCAGCCGTACAAAATTATAGTTTCCAAACTTGGTGCAGAAGGCATCACAAGTTTTAAAATGTTTAACCAAGGTTTTCTTTGTTTTTTTTTTTTTTTTTTTTTTTTTTTTTTTTTTTTTTTTTTTTTTTTTTTGTTTTTTTTTTTTTTTTAACTAAGATCTCCATCTTTTATGAATAATATCTAAATGAAATCAATAAATGGCACAATGTTCTTTTTTGTGTGTGTGTGTATATATATATATATATATATATATATATATATATATATATATATAGGGCACCTCGGCGTGGTGTAATGATTAGAAAGCTTGTCTTGCTAGATCAATTACGACTGAGTAGTGAGTTCTTTCAGCCTTGTGCCACATCTAAGCCGGGCTTAGAAAATCACACACATATATATATATATATATATATATATATATATATATGTGTGTGTGTGTGTGAGTACATTTGATGATCATACCTATTCCATTCCCAGATATGAATGTCTTCTTTTTTTCACTGCACATAAGAACTTGTTTTAGTTTATATAGTCAGGGAGAAATCTACCTTAACCTGGATGTGCCAAAATCTGTTACATTTCATTTAAAACCATAGCATGTTGTTTTTTTGTTTTGTTTTTTTTTTTTGTTTTTTTCCTGCTCTAAAAATTTGTCAAGACTTCTATCTGTTAATTTCTTCTAAATAAGGAATTGGTAAGTTTCATAAAATGCACCATTCATCTGACTATTTTGGTTTAGAATTTCAGGCAAGCAACTGGGTTGAGAAAAATCAATGAAATGATTTGAAATCTATAATGATTATTATACAACTGAAAGACACTTATGAAAATACAGCAGAATTACTAGAATTTAATGTATTCTAAGGCTGACAGAATATTTGTCCTAAACTGCTCGAGTGATAATAGTCAATAAACTATAAAAAAAAAATCTTCAATGGACTTCTCTCATTTGACCAACTCAAGAGTCTCATGTAACACACGACTCATCAGTCAAATAATCATAACCTTCTGAATGGTATTATGTGAAATCCTGGAGCCAATCAAATAGGATAACTACACTGAAAATTTATTTCTTTATTGAATATTTATATAAGTACAATTTTCTATATGAACCCTGCTAAGTTAATCATCTAGAAACATTTCAGTATACATTGAAGCAGTATCTGTGGGAAGCTGAAAAGATTATTTGACCAAATGTTAAGAAATTGGGTTGAGCCGAGAACTTTTCAGCAACCTCATACTTCTGATACAGTGCAACTTAGCTTTTGTTTCTCTGAATTCAAAATTACTTTTCTGTAGTAAAACTAAGAACCCCCAAAAATTAGTTCTTTTTTGGAATGAAGAATTTTTGTACCTTTTCAAATGACTGAAGATCATTTCTGTTGGCAACAGTTGAATAAATTCTTGAATAAATTTTTAGATTTTTGTTTTTTAATAGAATTATAGATAAGGAAGTTTCATTATCTTGTCAATTATGTAACTATTGTATGGTTTTCTTCTGAAATACAACCACATACAGAATTTATTAATCAAGTCCTTACTCAAATTATTAAGTAACATTGACTAATACTTGCTTTGCTTTGTGTAGAAGAAGCTTCGAGTGGGACATTATAAATGTTTCAAGAAATTTGATTTCTATTTGCTTAGCACCAGCTTACAATCCAGTGGCTTTCTTTTGTAACTAATGTCAGTTTTATTATTAAGAAAGTTTTCTTTGAAATTTCTGTCATCTGTATTTAACAATGACAACGTTTCAATTCCATTTTATAACACCTGCATAATCATAAAATTATCTCCTCTGCCAAATGTTATCATTTGACAAACAAAATTAACTTTTTTTTTCTGTCTAGTAACTTTTGACATTGTAGAATAATGGCAATTTTTAATAAAAGTTGCCATCAACAACAAAAAAAAAAAAAATGAATTTTCATTTGGCATCTGTAAATGATCTCAAAATGTGATTTTTTTTAAACTTTCATTATTGTATATTTTTAAAATAACCCCAAAATATGAAATAATTTCTGAAGAAATGTGTTTAAACCTTGTTGAAGAAGGGATGCACATGAATTGAACTCAATTCCAAAAGTAATTATTAGCAGACAATCATCTAAAAATTCTACAGATAGAAAATAGAATGAAGAAAAACTGTAATCTACTCTAAAGTAAAAGTCAGATCTCAATTTTAATCAATACAACAAAAATGAGGATGTTGGTCAAAATAATGAAATAATTAACAAGTGAGTTTAATATTGTTTACTAACTGCCACATAATTGTGACCTTATGCCAGACTCTGCTGAGCTTGTTCAAATTTCTTTAGTCAGTGCATAATTGATTCTATTCTTCAAATTTTGACTGTAACATTTGTTAATGTTGTTCTCCTCTTGGACTAAACTGTATTGGTCATTGCTCTATTTGGTCATTTAGATGACATAGTTAAAATATTTATTTCACAGAAAATGTAAATCTTTTCTCTCTAGCTGCTTCCAATTTTTGATAGAACACAAGCTGATAATGGCTGTTTTCAAATGGAATTGTAAGGATCAATTAATGAACTGACAAGTGGTTTAAAATCTCTCTCTCTTCTTCTTTTCTCTCTCTTTCTCTTCTCTTTATGGAGGTTGCTTTCCTTCATAAGTATTGTTATCTTATTTACATGTTATCTTTCTTTTCATTCTGTAGTTAAGTTACATTGGCTGAGCTTGGAATGTTCTTTGCTATCTACTCAAGACTTTATTGACCTAATGAACTCCTCTTTCTTGAACATCAACTGACAATCAGTCCAGGATTGGAAAGAGCAAAAAAATATCCCCCAGATCAATGCATCACTTACTGTTGCTTGTCAGATACTCTTTCTTTTCTTTTCATTCTTTTTTTTCTTTTTCTTTTTTTTCTTTCTAAAATATTCTTCCCAAGTACCATAATGATGAATCCTTCCTTGCACAAACCAATGAGCTAAATGCTTGTCTGTTAACAAATTCTGATTATTATCTTGCATTTGCATATAGCAAATAGAAGTGGCAGTGGAACTAGATAAATATTATGACAACTAATTTCACATCTTGTCTTCTTGGCTATGTTTTATGAAAGCATCCTCTGAGCTTCTATGAATCTCATTTAAAAATCGATTCTTAGTCTTTGAGGAAACATTAACATTTAAGTTGCTCCTAATATTTATTTGAATTAGCTTTTTTTTTTTTTTTTTTTTTAATTATTCACCAGTTATCGATTTAAAAAAAAAAAAAATTATTCTCGTAATTTTCTTGAGCCATGACCAGCCAACTAGCCTCACTAATGTGGAGTTTGATTGTTTCTCTCTTGACATTCCATTATTGTAGCATTGTGCCAAACTCTGGTAATCTATGTAAATATCAACTGACAACAGCTTGTGTAGTGATATCAATACACTGTGGACCTTAATAAATATACATACTAAGTAAACTTATGGAAAGTTGATATTTTCTGCTCTTCCGTTACTTTTTTTTTTTCTATCTTCTTCTTCTTCTCTCCTTATCCTTTCAAATGGTCATTATCCATGTTTTGTCTATTTTGTAGAATTAAGGAATCCGCAATTATTTTCTATTACATCCTCTTTTCATTTTGTTCACTCTCTCCATCAACAGTTTTCAAGTATCATAATTTTTGTGCTTTTAAGTCCTTCAATCACTACCTCATATATAATTTAAGCAGCAAGTATTCATCCAAACAAGTTTAATTAAATTAAACTGACAAAATTTGTCTGTTTAATTTTTGTATTGTATTTTTCAATGTTTGACTAAGATATTGTATATCTGGATTGAAATTGTGGATAAATTGTCCAAAGTTCATATTTGACCAAGATGGCAGAATGTAATGTATAAAGAGACCCGTGGGGGTAGGTGTGTGCTCTTGCTCCCTTTTAACCATTATACATGGCATATAATCTCTCACCTGGTTTTCTGTCTGTTTATCTCTTTCTTTCTTATGTTTTACCTTTCCTTCTTCATATCTACTTCTCACTTCCTCACCCTCTCATTTAATATTATTATGGCAGGACAGTTTGATTCCAAAAGGGGCTGATCATTGGTAGAAAAGTGCAATAGCCATATACACAAACAATCATAGTATAGGTTCTCAGCCAAAATGTATAACTGACTAGCAGTAGAGCTTGGCATTGCCCGGGGATGTAACAGAGATAGATCAAGTATCGACCATCATAAAGACTGAAAAATAAAATTGACAAAGATTATTGTTTTAGGTTGACGGACACGCATGTCTTAATTAGTTGTTTTTTTTTTTGTTTTTTTTTTTACGAATTGGTCAAACAAAAACATTGTTTTCAATCGTTATGAGTCTACCGATTGAATAGAATTTTATTATAAACAATTGTCTCGTAAATGGAATTTTTAAAGCATTCTGAATGTAAAAATAAAGAAAAAAGTTTGCAAGACAATAAGAAACACTACCTGCCAAAAAAAAAGCGGAGTTTTGTTGAAATCGGTTGAAAAATGTAGGAAATCTAATCCCATATATAAACGAACACACACACACACACACACACAAACCTGGGTTTTATAATAAGTAGAACTCGATATGGGTTGTCCCCCTTTCATTCTCATGATAGCGATGCCTCTTAATCATGTTTTCAAATTGATTTCGTGCAAAAAAAGAATTTTTTCCAATTTTTGGCGCTGTCAGAACCACCGCAGGGTAATTTTACGTAGTGCTGTGAAGTTTTGTTGAAATCGGTTGAAAAATGTAGGAAATCCAATCCAATATATAAACGTACAGACACACACACACACACACAACCTGGGTTTTATAATAAGTATGATTCCACTTCAGAATGACCAATAGTAATATTCAGATACTACACTCTGAACTTGAATAGAAAAATCATACATACTACTAAGCAAAATAAGTTTATGTATTTAATGGTTTTCTTGTCTTATAAATTTAGAATTTGAATTTACTTGTAAATATTTTTTTTCTTCTTACCTTGAAATGAAAGTGACTAAGAATGTAGGGTATTTGTTAATTTTTGTAGGAAACTTCAAGATAGTTATTCCTTATTTTATGGCTCATTTGTCTAAAATATGAATTTATGATTTATATAAACATCTGTATTAGTTTAAACAAAAAAAATGCATATGTAAATTTTCAGATAGTGGGGATAGCTCCAAAATCTTCTTAGCAATTTTCTATAAGAAAGTTTTTATTACAAGGAATAAAGTCAGCTTCCTTAGAACTAATCACAAATAATCAGTTATTGACAGTCTTTGAAATTTTCTTTGATCAAATTCGGAAAACTTGTTACAAGCAACAATTTTTCTTTATTTCTTTTTTTTAATCTTTCAAGACATAAAACCTTCAAAGAAAATCCAGTTGAATCAGCAGAAATCAACGTCCAAGAAAAAAGAATTTTCTAAATTTGCAAATTTAGTCAACTTTTCTTTGAATATAAAAGAGAAAAGTTCTTTTTATTGAATGATTAAAACAGATCAGTTCAAACCCAGGTTAAAGCCTGGATTTCAGATGCTGATTTTCTTAGCTTTCTTGTAAGATTGTGTCACACCAGGTTTCTTCTCCTTATTCTCTTGACTTTATACAAGATTAGACTGAGTAAATATCAAAATGGCTACATCAGATATTCTTTTGAATCTCTATTGACAAAATGGAAGTGGAGACTAGTATAGAGCAATGATTATCGTTTGCTAATGTAGTATGATCCTTAAACATGTCCCCAACTATTTTTGCCTTGTACTAAACTAACTTAAACAGTTTAGTAAATATCTATTCATAGGCAGTTGTATGTGTGCGTGTGTGTGTGTGAGATTATATATATATGAGAGAGCAAACCAATAGATGTGATACACACTGTTTAAAATAAAAAGAAGGCATCTATTTTAAACACAGGTATCCACTAAAAAAAAATAACATCTGAAGTAATAAAAAAAAAAATGTTAAATTAAAAAATAATCTGTAAATTCTTTAGAAATTGTTTTGTTTCTGAGCAGATAGACTTTTGAGAAAAACCTCAACATAAAAAGTGTGCATTCCTTAAAAGGAGAAAATAGAACCTTGCTGTGTGTGTGTTTATTAATGATAAAACTTTAATTTTAAAGAAATTTTATAATTAATAACATTACAATAAAATCTAACTCTAAAGTGAAAACTAAACTTGTTTTTCAAATGAAAATCTGCCTTTGTCAATCAAATGATGATAAACTTAATTACTAGGTTTTAACTTTAAAATTTATTATATTTTTTTTCACCAACCAAAGAATGTAAAAAATGTTTTTTGCAATATGGAAATATTCCCTAATAACTTTCTGCAAGTAATCTATAATCTGTTTTCTTTTTCTCTGATCTGTCTGATCAAACTGGTGAAGATTTCTCTGCATCTTAGTGATTTGTTAGAATTATTGTTCTATTTGTGAAAGCAAATGCTCTAAGTGCAGCCTGTTAATCATTTTCTGCTCAATGTTTTACAAAAGCTTTTAGTTCACGTAAGCTACTGACAAAAACATTATTGACAAGTGTCTTTTCTTTCTTTATAAATACTGTATATTGCCTGCAATGACAGATTTCATTCAGTGATGGAGATTCTGCAAATGGTGTAATGCAGATGAATTGTTACAGATCTCATCACAGATGGAGTGTTCTTTTTATTTTTATTTTTATTGATTGATTGGGATTATATGCATTCATTCAACCGGGGCAAATAGAAGTACTTTTGATATAGATTCATTTTACTTATCTGGCAGCATTATTCTACCAAATTATAGCAAAAAAGAACTTTTTTTTTTCTTTTTTTTTTTTTTCAGTAATTTGCTTTGATAAACAATAAGAATATATTACTTTATATATAGATTAGGATTCATACATTTTGTGCTTGTTTCCATCTTCATGGCTTTTCATGAACGCGTTCTAGTTTTTGATTTTCCATAATTTAATTTTTCCTGTCTGTAGACAATAAAATTACTGGATTTATTGAGAATTGTTGAATTTTTGTTGTTAAAGAAGAAAAAATAAATTTTACCTAGGTTCATATCCTTCCAGGGACTCACAAAGAAGAAATGAAAAAAATTTTGACAATACAGTCATATCACTCACTTCTAAAGACCATTTTAATACCCTGAAAAAATAAGCAAAAAACAGGTTTTCTGCATATTCACTATACTGTAATTCCATTTCCTTCCCCACTCGTGCTCATCATGTTCCATATTTCCATATTATTTCACATGACCCCGACCCACCTCAAATTGGTCATCTTCACAGATTCTAAATTAGTATTGACTGCCTTAAAAACAAACAAACAAAAACAAAGATACTACTAATCTATTAATCACTTTTTTTATAAAAAATTGACCCAATTTCCAGCCACATCTATAGAAATGAGAAAGCAGCTAAAAAGGCCCTAAATAATATCCTCTCCAACATTAAGATCCCATATACTGATCTTAAGGGAATCATTCATAAAAACATCTTTAAAAAAAATAGCAAGAACATTTAAATAAATGCTCCAAAAAAAACAAACTCCAGAGAATCCAACCTAATATTGAAGAATGGAAGCCAGGATATAGAATGATAAGAAAAGATAAAACTGTATGAGCCAGACAATGCATTGACCATACTCATCTTACACATTCCTTCTTGCTTAAAAGAACAACATCCTCCAATATGTATAGCATATCAAATATCATAGACAAATTTTTAGTCAAATTAACCCAGATTATATACATCATGAAACAAATAAACCTCTATAAAAAAAATACAATCAACCACACAAAATCTTTATAACTAGGAGTTAACTTGCAAGTGTTCAATAAAGTATAATCATTAGACATTTTTCAACAAAAGGTTGATACACCGTAAAAAATGGCCAAAGAAATACCACTCCAATCTAAAACTTGCTGTACGCATGGAGAAGTTAAGGAAAAAGAAAAGAAATCAAAACTAACTCTATTTTTATTCATGTTTACTTAGGATTAAACAAATTTTTAATTATATCTGTTATCTCCTAGTCAATTTGTTCAATTAGATGGACATTACACTGTTATCTTGCCTCTTCATCTTTTTTTTTTTTTCTCATCATCATTAGCCTTTTTATCAAATCATAAGCTGACAATTCTACAAATATCCAGAAAATGATTACTAAGATATTCAGGGAATGAATTTGAGTTGCCCATCTTCAATGCCATTGAGATATGCAACTCTATATTTAGAGGCTTTACCTACACTTTGTCCCCAATCTGATTAGATACAGACCCTTCCTACTTGTATGCATGGATCACATTTAAACAATTACTATGTCAATACCATCAACAGTCATTTTTTTTATTTTTTTTTTTATTTATTTCCAAGCACACAACGTCAATCACTATCTTCCGTTTTCTTGAATCCCGTTCATCTTTTATCTTTTCTCAACCCCCCACCACCACCATTCCTGCCTTGCTTGGGGTGAAATGCTTTTAAAAAAATTCAGTGACTATCCTCAAAACAATATTGGAAAAATTGGATAGTGAAAAGGGACCACTAAGTTCTATATGAATAATATATATTGGCAGACAAAACAGGTGATAAAACTTTGATAAAGTATTAAAAGAAATTGGGCTGAATGCAAAACTCATGGGAACCACTGAAAAGATAAACAAAAAAATTTTTTTTTTTCTCCAAAAGACAAATGAGATTCCAGAATTGAAAGATAATATCTGAGTAGTGGGTGTCGGGAGAATGTTGTATTTATGCTGAATGGATCAGGAGTCAATTGAGAAGATAAAGCAACAACAAAAAACAATTGTCATGCTGAAAAGATAATGATTTAGAGGAAAAAAGAGAGAGAGAGCTGGTATGTACCTAAATCAGAAAATTGACTTATATGATAGGAGGATGTTGCATGGCTTTAATGAAAAAAAAAAAAAAAAAATGAAACTTATTATTGTAGCTGTGTTGTGTGCTATGTAAAATGGCACCAAATTAGCTTTAACATGGTGATTGCATGAGATTGAGATCTGAACTGTGTTTCAATACAAATGGTGATTACTGCTAAGAAGTAGTATTTTCAACAAAAATTACAGCAGAGATGAATATTATTCAGTGAAGTCTGGGGTTCCTTACTAACTAAATACTGAATTTAACATTTGTGCCTTTAGAAAAGAATATGCTTGATGCCCTGACCAGGATAAGGAAAACCTTGTTGGGATAGCAGATGGGAAACTTGGATCTAAGGAAATTGCACAAGATGCATCATTTGGAGGGGGATAAGATTTATTACCGGCCAGGAAAGGTTAACTCTGATATATTGTTTGTCAGATGATCAGCAACTGTGATTGTTGCCAGTCAATTGACTCCGCACTAATTGTGCATAATAAGGGAGAAATCCAGATGAAAGGCAAGTGGATTGGCTGCAGATGTGATACATTATTGGCAAACGTCGTATCTTTTTAGTGATTTCACTGTACATAGAGAATTTCTTTTTCCATTTTGGATTTAAGCATTTTCATTTTACAACTAAGTTTCACTATACTAAATATTATATTCACATTGTGTGCAATATTGTCATATTGTTACAGTAAAAAAAAAAAATCTAGTTGGATCAATTTTTCTTTTTTCTTATTACAAAAATATTTAAAATGTTTTCTTGGTCTTTATATGTAAATGCTGGTGTGTCAACCATAAAAATGACTAATCATATATTGAGAAGTCCTTCAGTTTTTTCAAAAAGTTAACCATGTCAACCTGGCCATTGGTCTCAAAAAGGACCTCCAATCAGTGGTTGGCTGGGGCAGGAAATGACTTGTAAATTTTAATGCCTCCAAAACGAAACTGCTCTCATTTACCCAAAATAGAGAAACCTCCCTACTTCCTATCAACATGGCTGATGCTCAACTTCATGAGAGCATCTCTCTGACTTCTTGGTTTCATGTATCCTCTGACCTGAGGTGAAACAATTATATCATTTCCTTGCAGCATCTACTGCAAGGAAAGTTGGTTCTCTGTGTCACTCCAAAAGGTTTTACTCATTTGAGTCCATCCTTCTACAAATCTACCATTCATCCTTGCATTGAATACCGTTGCCATATGGTGCCCCTGCTGTTCGTCTCGAGGTTCTCGACAATATTCATAGATATGCGATATGATAGGTCCTGACCTAGCATCTTGATTCCAGTCACTTTCTCACAGATGTGATGGGTCTTTTCTACAAATATTTTTATGGCAACTGCTCTGATGAGCTATTTTCACTGGTGCACCGTCTGCATGAATTTAAGCGTGCTACTAGATTGGCATCTTGGTCCCACCCAACTGCCTCTTTTACCCCAACAGCTTCTTCTCTCACACTTCCCAACAGTAGAACTCCCTTCCTCTTACTTGCTTCCCTGATAACTATAATCTTCAAAAACTTAAATGTAATGTCAATCGACATCTTCTGATACCTTGATCTTGATCCCTGTCCTTCTCTTTATTCTTTCCTCAAACACCCCCCTCTTTACTCTTGCTCTCACTCTCTGTAATCCCCTTTGTGTGCTAGTGTCACTCTCGCCTTGCTTGGGGTGAAATGTTTTATAAAAAAAAAAAAAAATTTATAACTTACTAAGTATCTTAACAAGGAAATTGAACATAGAATTAACTGCTAGTTTTACCTAACATCACAAATTGCTACAAAACCAAAATATTAACTGAAAACCCTCTAATCTTGTTCTTTAAACTGAAACTGAAATCACATCACTTGAGGACAACCAACAACAGTAACAACTCTTGAAGAGAAAATAATGACATAATCAAGATGTTGACATTCTACACTATTTAAAACAAAAAGTTAGGAAAGAAACCCCCCGTCAATAATGGAAAGAGCAATAACAGTGATCATGAGAGAACCTGTTTTCCTGAAAAAAAATGTTTTAATAGACTGATTTTTATATATTTCAACCAAAAGCAGCCCTGATTATTGCCTTTATAAGGAAACACTTAATATTACCATTTACCCACTCTGGTTCTGATACAACCACCATAAACTCATCTCTTTCTTTTTTTTTTTTTTTTTTTTTTAACCTACTCATGGGAGAGGTGTTTTAAAAAAAAAAAAAAACAAACAAATTCATATGTATGTTTCACTAAAAATAGACAATTAATTTTTGCCATACTTACATGATTATAGTCTTTGTAAATGTGTGTAAGTTGCAAAATGCTATCATCGTTGAAATATTTATTTCTTTCAAATGACTTCTCTAGATATTTTTTTTGTCCATAGCTGATAAATTTATTCACACTTGAAATCTTGAATGTTTTTGATTGATCAGAATTTGAACTTTTCATTCTTTTTTATTTTTTTTAATAGGCTTCCTATATTATAAGGATCCAATGTTAACAGCACACATGGTAGCAAGATTTTGTTAGGCCCATAACATTAAAATGCTTTAAATTGAAGAAAATGAATTTCCAGTTCAATTTACAACTTAATGGTCGGTGGGGGTCAGTGTTGTTTTTTACCATAGCACAATAAAAACACCACGCATAGTAGCTAGATTTTTTTGTTGTTATTAGGGCTTTATCATTAAAATTGTCTAAGTTGAAGAATAACGCAATTGTCAGTCCAATTTGCAACTTAATAATTGTGTGTAAGCTGCATTCTTGCTCACCCACATAATGATTAGACTTTTTTCTTTTTCTTTACTTTTTTTTTTTTTTTTTTTTTTTTTTTTTCTGAAAAAAAATATTAACATTGAAAGCAGAAATGAAAAACGTTACAAATTGCTTCATAATGATACCCTTGAAACATCTTTTTGTTAAAAATTTTCACAGGTCACATTTTATACTAAACGAAAATCTTTTTTTTTCTTTTCTTTTTTTCTCTCTCTCTCCTTTCCATCATAAATGTTTCCACACTTGATTATAAAAGCAACTTTTAAACTATTTAACTGTAGACTCCTGCTGATTACAGATTAATAGAAATAAAAGGAAAGCAGATTTTAAATGTTAGTATTTAGCTAATTAGAATATTTCCCTTTTTATTTATAAATAATTTCAAGAGAAATCAAAAATTACTTTATACCAAGCTTAAGAGTAGGTAGTACCTTCACAAAAATCATGATACATAAGGTTTAAAATTAATTTTTAAAAATGAAAAAGCTTTCATTTTAGCTTTAATTGAAAGCTAAAGGATTAAATTTACTATTTCCTGTAAATAAATTACTCTGGTGTATTTCAAACAGATATTGATTGGAATCTTTTTTGTTCAGTAACATCAACAAAGCCATCCATTTTAGTGACATTTGTAAACACAAGTTCTCAGTCTTAAAAATTTTGCAAAAATAAAGTATGCTTTTTTGAAACTTTATTTAGGAATATTAGCTGATTTAAAGTATAATTAATCTGATTTAAAACAAATATTCTTTACTTTAAGTTTAAAACATTGCTGAAATGCATTTTTTAACTCAACTGTAGCTGTTTTTATCCCAACAATAGCTGACTTGATGTGTTGATAAACCTGATGGCAGCTCTAATGTTGTTTTACAGAGACTTTATCTGTAAGACATAATTTAAGCAGATTTTCAGTAGATAGTGTTTCTGTTTGACAAAAACAAATTGATAATAATTTAGATTTAAATTCTCCAAGGAGTCCTGCTTTTAACTAATATATGAACTGGGTGGTATTTTAATTTCTCAAATTAACAGATGTTTAAAAAAAAAAAAAAAAAAGTTTTTACCAAGATTCTCTATATAAAAAAAAAAAAAGACAATATATTTCACAAATTTCATTTGATTTTTACAAAAATCCCAAAAAATGTTTTTATCTAAAAAAAAATACCACTAAATTTTCCATAGTAATTTTTTTTTGCTGATACAAAACATAAATATTTTTTTTTTTTTAATCAAAATTTCAGCACTTCAGTTTTTTTGTGTGTTTTTTTTCTCCTCTCTCTCTCTCTCTTCCACTAATGCAAAGAACATTCCCTATTCCACCCCCACACTCACCCGCCTGTAATATTCTTGCTGGTCAATTTTCTAAAGAAATATATCTTTAAAATCATTTTTTTTTTTTTTTTTTTTTTTTTTTCCTCCTCTCATACAACAAAAGGATTTATTGTCTCCCTTACCACCCACTTCATAGATGAAGCAAATATGAAACACAAATTGGATTTGTTTCAACTGATTTATTGGAAATAAATTTAAAGTAGATACCTCCATTAATTTTTAATAACAATGGTTTAAAATGTTTTTTTAAAAAATGACAAAGTTTTCTTTTCAGCTTTAATTGAAAGCTAAAGGATTAGATTAACTATTTCCAGTAAGCAAAATGTGTATTTCAAAGAGAAATTATATTGATTGGAATCTTTTTTCTTTTCTTTTTTTCTTATTGAAATCACAAATTAGTGCCCTATTTTTTTTTTTTAGTCAGCTTTCATCACAAGGTGATTCTCTGTAAAAAATTTTCAAAAGATAAAATGTACTTTTTTGAAACTTTATTGAAGAATATTAGCTGATTTAAAGTATGAAAAAAATTTGAAAAAAAATAGTATTTACTTTTTAAGTTTAAAATAACACGATTGTATTTTTAAAACCTAATAGTAGCAGTTTTTAACCAATATCACCTTGTTTTACGTAATTGATTAGGCGATGTGTTGTAGAGTAGTTTCACAGTGGAGGCTTGTATTTAACTAAGTCGGTCCTAAAATAGGTTCGACGTACAAAACGTTAGGAAATAGGTAATGACGCAGAAAAATCTAGTGGTGATCGCTGATACTTTTAGTATCCGACTAACGGTCGTCCGACATCGACTGACTGACCAACTCCCTGGGCGACTGGCGACTGCTACTACTCTTACTTATTATAGGTGGGAGAGTCTATTAACAATAGAATAGATGTGTTCCAGTATAACATCCCCCCCCTAAAACTTTACTCCATAGGAGTAAACGGTTTTCTTTATTTTTCATTTTTTACAGAAAATATGAAGAAAAAACAACAAAAAAATTTTTTTTTTTTTTTTTCTTTTAGCAACATCATAGCGTATTTCCTACGTTTTTTGATCCACTTTTAAATGATCAGTTGCCTTTCTTTTTTCTTCTGGATCGGCATACCTCTGGTAAAATTATTGCAGGCGTTGTTAGATCAAACGTATTGAAAATCACCTCCATCAGGGTTTTTTTTCAAGGGACCACTGTCAACCACATCTGAAAAACGTCGTCTGATTTGGTTACTGCACGTAAATTTTTCGCCTTTCACCAAGTACATCATATAGCCAATCCGCTTTTTTATTTTTTTTTTTTTTTTTTTTTTTTTTTTAATACCTCCATAGTGTTACCAGAAACAACCTTCCACTTTGAGCTTCTTAAGGATGGGGTCACAGTTTCTGTAGGTTCTTCTTGTGGTTCTATTTGTTCAGCCTCTAGCTTCCCTTTTGTTGATCTTGTGCTTCTTAACGTTTTCTGTGGTGACTTCAGTTGACTTAAATCATTTAATAATACTGCATGTCCTTGGCTGCAGGTAACTCGCTCCCCAGTTTTTTTAAAAGGTGTCGATTTCATCTTTTTTCTTTCTGGAGCTTTTTTTTTTCACGTATATCGTCGGTGTTACCCATTCAACTTTTTTTTAAATACACCATAATTTCTCTAATCTGTCCAATTCTATCTGTTCAATTGAAGCAAACAGTACATTCCTTTTCTTTTTAAATACTGCCTGAGCATTTTCTTTTAGCTGGAATTTTGCCTCCATCTTGGTACACGTTCCCAAACCTGGAGAAAAAACAGTAGGAAATGTTCCCTTAAGTTTCTTTGCTAATTTTTAGGCTTCGTAGTTTAAAAAATCTACCTTGTAACAGAGAGAATATATTGGTAGATCCCATAATTGGAATTCTGTTATCCAATTCATACCAAGTAAGTTCGTGGTATTTTCTATGACAAATAGTTTAGCTTTTCACGTTTTTTTATTTAACGTAACGTTTGTAATGTGTCGAGTTGCATTTTTATTTTTTATCACTTATTTCGACGGTAACAAATTGTCTGGTTATTCCATCGTTCACCTTGTCGGACTTTAATTTTCTTATTTTATTGTTTTTATTTTTTGACCTGCAGTGCGTGCTTTTATGACCCACGCTTTTACAGTTGATTCCTAAAATTGCAATATCTGTACCAGTGTAGTTCACCGCAAGCAAAACATGGATCCGGGAGTTTTTGTTTATTTTTCTCTGGTATTTCACTTTTTGTTTGATAATCCGCAATTTTATAATTCTTTTTGGTGGACTGACTTTCTTTTTTGTAGCATATTTTCCTTACATACAAAATGCCAGACTGTTCTATCTTTTTCAAATCTTTCTTTACGCTAACATATCTTGTGCAGTCTTCTGCCAAACTCTGTATCGTAATCCTTGGTTGGTTTTCCAGTTTTGTCAGTACTAATTTTCTCAACTCTGCGCCTCTTTCCGATACCAGCCCTTGAACAAATACTAAGCACTTAAAGTTGTCACCACTTAACTCTGCTAGCTTGAATTCTTCACAATGCTTATTCACGTTGGCTGCATACGTTATATAGTCTTGTTCGTCATCTTTCATCAGATTCAAACATTTCCACCTCTTGTGAAACAAAGATGTCTTTTTACTAAATAATTCACTTAATAAAAAAAAAAAAGTCAACTCGCTAGTTTTTTCGGTAAAATGTAGTTTACCAATTTGTTATGCTCAGCAGTTCCTAATTTACCTAAAAGAAGTCTTACCTTCTTTCCTTCAGACCACGAATATCAGTCCTCGTTATACACGTCCGTATATTTTTTATAATACTCCTCAAAAGTTATCTTCATCTGGACCGTACATGAATATTTCAATTGAATACCATATTGTCTTCTCTGGGAAAAAATCATTTTGTAGATTTTTCTCTTTCCTCTTCTCAGTTATTTCCAGAATTTTGTTTTGAAACTCCTTATGCATCTGTTCCATTTCGCGTTGAAACTGCATCCGTCTATTAAAGGTTTCCTCCTGTAGTTGTATCCGGAATGTTTTCTGTTGCTCTAATATTGTCATCTGTTGTTTCGTCTGGAACTTAAAAAATTCCTGGAATATATTTTTGCATTCCTCCATCTTTGCAAAAAGTTTACACAATGCTTAAATATTGTAGAGCGGGGTCCAAAATGAATTTGAATTCATGACCTATTTGAGCAAACTGTCTTATCGAGAAAAAAAAAAATTCTTTTCTCAATTGCGAATACGACTGATTTTTTTCGTCACTAAGTTGACATCTTGTCTTTCGGAAAACTTTACCAAGTTTTTTTTTTTTTTTTTTTTTTTTTTTTTTAATGTGAATCTGAGATGTTGTCGCCAAAAATTGTGACGACCAAGTTTTTTTTTTTCTTTTTCCTCTGTATGAGTACGAATTTCATCTCCAAATAATGTGGCAAGCAATTTTTTTTTTCTTTTCTTTCACTGTATGAATCACCAAGTTTGTTATGGCGGAATTTTTTTTTTTTTGAATTCCATCAGTAAGTTTGTTATGGCAGGTGAATTTTTTTTTTTTTTCTTCCTCCATATGAATCCGAATACGTTCGTCGCCAAGTGTTGTATATGGCGAATGTTTTTTGTTTTTTTTTTTTTTTTTCTCCGTATGAGTTCAAATCCTCGTCATCAAGTGTTGTTGAGTAGTTTCACAGTGGAGGCTTGTATTTCACTAAGTCGGTCCTAAAATAGGTTCGATGTACAAAACGTTAGCAACTTGATATAATAGGTAATGACGCAGAGAAATCTAGTGGTGGTCACTGATACTTTTAGTATCCGACTAACGGTCACCCGACATCAGCTGACTGACCAACTCCCTGAGCGACTGGCAAATGCTACTACTCCTACTTATTATAGGTGGGAGAGTCTATTAACAATAGAATAGGTGTGTTCCAGTATAACAGGATGACAGGTGGCATCATAATGATTGTTCTATGGAGGCTTTATCAGTTAAAGCATAATTTAAGAAAATGACATGACCACCTTTTTTATATAATTTTTAAATACTTTGTAATCTTAAAAATGATGGAAAATATTCTCCATAATCTAATTTTAGGAATGTTGAGTTTAAATTTACTATAGCCATTGCTCTTCTTTTCTGAAAATGTCTTGTATGGTCAACCATTCTTTCAAAAATGGGCATGCTACATAATATTTTATATACATAAAAAATTTTAAATTGTTTTAAAAATCTGGATGCAAAATGATTTGTATAGCTTTTTCAATTTTTGATTAGTAAATAGTTTTCACTTAAATGTCACCTAATAAGCTTAAATTAATGTTGAATTTTAAGATTTAAAAAATTATAATAAATTATTATCAAAACTTAAAACAAATTCAATTCTTGTAAAAATTCATTATTCATTGAAAAAAATTTTTTTTTTCTTAAGACAATAGTGTCCTTAATAAATCTTATTCATAAAAGCAATAAACTTTTAATGAAATGTCTGTTTTATTCCTTTTTTTTATTTTACAATTCAGAGCTGATTTTCAGGAAATGAGATGCAGTTTTTAAAAAAAAAAAAAAAAATTAATGAAAATTTAATTTCTTTTTTTTCATGAAATTAAGTGTGGTTATTTTGTTAACACACAATTTTCCCCTGTATATATATATATATATATATATATATATATATAACCAAGTTTTTTCAAAACAAAAAAAATGTTAAAAAAATAATTTCATTTTTATTTGTGGATAAGTCCTGAAAGTTTCATTAAAATCCAACAATTATTTAATTTTTGCAAGAATTTCCAAATCACTGTTTTTCACGGGGGGGGAAAAAAGGTTCAAAAACACTAATCATAAATATTATGTTGACTGCTAACACAAAAAAAAAAAATTTTAACCAAAATTTCGAAGATGCTCGGAAGGATTAAAAATTTAATAATAAAAAAAATACTTTGGTCTTTCCCCTTAATAATAACATAAATATTTTGACAATTTTTTTTTTTTAAGTTTGGTGCCTTTTTTTTTTTTTTTTTATCATGCTAAACTGTTTTTTCATCAAAAAAGTGGATGTACTTAGTGTTGAAATAATTTTAAATTTTTAGTTGCATTTGAAAGAGTTTAATTTCATTGACATACTAAGTCTGATAAAAGGAAGGTTTCATAAAATAAGTTCATTAATTTAGGAAGTTGTACAGAAAATAATTCTCTTCAAGTTTTTCTTTTTTATACATTGTCTTAAAAATTGTGACAGATACAAATAATATATTAAAATGCTTGTTTTAATAGGTTTTTATTTTTTTTTATTGCCAATTTGAAAAAGCTGATTGAATGTGTTTTTCTTTCATTCACTTTTGCTAAAACAATTTTTACTACTATATTTGCATTATTAAAATTCATTCAATTTAACATTATTTTCATGTTGATTTCGTCTTTGTTCCAAATTCATTCTTGACATAAAACCTTTCTTTAAAACCAGGCCAAGGCTTCCTACAATGTCTTTGTAATGAATGCATATTTTCATTCTGAGAACTGAACTCTAAAAAATATTCTCAACTATTCAACATTTTTTTTCCTACAAAATGGCAGTCTGCTCCATTCTATCTTCTACAAATCTGAATAGTTTGGCTCCTAAATATTTCATGACTTAAAATATTATTTCCTTTCATTTTACAATTGAAATTAATCAAAACATGATTTACCCAACCTCTTCCTACCATTGTACTTAGGTCAGTGATAATTTTTGTTTGTATCAAGTTCTTTCAACTTCTAAGCTGTTGGGTGAGTGGCTTCTCTAATGCCTTGTTAGACAAAGTTTGAAGTCATTCAGGTAAACTAAATAAAACTTGTTGACTCTCCTTCCTAGAGGATAGCGAAACTCATTCTAAAGAAAGTTTAGACAGTACTTCTACAACAGTGAATTACTTGTTATTTACCCCTGAAATTTTATGTTTAAAAACTCATGTGTTTGCATTTTTTTCCCAACCAATTAAAAAATGAGTAATTCAGTATTTCCTGATATTCATTTTTGCTTTTATTTCATTGACTGTTTCTCTAAAGGATTTAGTGTTGTCTGCCTTCTCAAAGTGTAAAGGTCATTTTAATGAAATCTGCTTTTAATTATATTTGTTTTCTATATTAAATTTCTTAACCTCTTTTTCTACTTAATGCTAATAAAGTTTGACTCTGTCAACCTTTTACTTCCAAAATCATTTTGGCTGCTGTAGATCTTTTTTATCAGTTATGGTTGATAATAGACGCATAAAGACCACGTCTATAGGGGTAGATCATTCTCATTCTGCTTTTTATGAGGAAATCATTTTCTTCTCTCTAGTCTATTCACCTTTGTATCACTTCTTATCCATATGACTTTATTGCACTAAGCAAACCAGGAATTGAAACCACAACTGACAAGGAACTAGGTGTGTTGCTTTAACCAATATTTTAATCTACTCAGCCATGTGTCTCTTGAACAATGGCATCATTTTTGGAAAGCTTAAACCTAATGTCTGTACTCTGGTAGTGGAATTTTTCAATGTTCTTTCTTAATCAAAGGCTCCCAGATAGTATTCATTTCTATTCTAGGTCTACTGAGCCAGATGTTAGAGCCTAACGTGATGATTCTTTTGGTTATCAAAAAATACATGACCTAATGAATTAAAGTATTGGTAACAACATATATCATTTCTTATTAATTGTGAGTTCAATCCTTGGGTTGAGTTCAACATTTCAAGAAGGTTACAGCATACAACTTGTATCTGAAGGTCAGCGGGTACAATGATAGAATAGAAACACAAGTACAACAACCAAGATGAGCATACTAGTCAGAATAGAAAAGCAGATAATAATTTCTCATTTCAAAGATTGGCATGTAAAAAAAATCTTTCCAAATATTTTACATACATTTGCAGGTTCAAGTCAAATTTCATTTAAAACCATTACAGAATGAATGTTCCTTGTTGAAAAAATGAGTGTATTATGAAATTTATTTATACATGTTAATCGCATATGAAACAATCCTTCATCAGGAAGTGAACTTGACTGCTTAGGCTTGTTAGTTGATAAGAGAACTAGGCTTTTCATAAGTGCCAATTCCTGTCTAATTTTACCAATGATATGGGATCAGTTTTTAGGTATAGAACAGCAATGTGGTATTTTACAATACTCTACTCATGTGCAAATATTATGACTTTATACACACACACACTTTATAAGGTAACCAAAGATTCAAACTAGGACATGTATTGCAAAAAATATACATACTATTGAAGATTTTAATTTTGTCAGTTGTATCTAGTCTATCAGAAGGATATATATTTGTAGATTGAGTGCTTCAAGTAGACTTGTTAAAAGAAAAAAAAAATGTAGTGAAGAAAATTTGTATCCTATAGCTTGTCATGGTTTTGTATCCAAGATTGACAATACCTTAGCTTACTCTTAAATTCTTGCATGAGATCCTAAAGACAAACCAAATATGTCTTGAAACTTTTGTCAAATAAAGAAATAAATTCTCTATTTTTCACCTGTGAGATAAAACTTTGCTCTTGGTCTGTGGCTCTATTTAATTTGGTTGACTTTCAACACATCTTTTTACACACACACTGTTTTTTCTAACTTATAATTGAAATACTTGCTTTAATATTGACCTTTCTTCTTCTTTTTTCTTTTTTTTCTTTTTTTTTTTCCCCTAAAAATAATGATTTATCAACTCTGCTCTCTATTGCAGTTTTTTTTTTTTTTTTTTTTTTTTTTTTGGCAAAAATGAACTTGGCTGTGCTCAGCATTCCAGGAAGATGAGCTAGAAATTTATTAAGCTGGCATTACTTTGGCACAATGGCTAATTAGTGTGTTCCTCTTTTAGTGAGGATCAAACTTGCTAACAATGGCCTTTTTAAAATTAGTTTCTTGTTACCAATCTCTGAAGGGCACTTTCAACCATTTGACAATCATTTGAAATTGAATACTGGATATAACTTCTATTTCAAAAGAGGTTGAAATGGCTGCTACCAAATTTAAAAAAAAAAATGTTTATTTGCAACTAAACAATATAATAATGGCCAAGGTAGATGCATACACTGTTTTGAAACCTGAAGGCAGGCAACTTTACAAATTAGTAAAACACAATACTCCCATTTTAATTATTCCGAATTAAATTAAACTTGGTAAATATTTAGCCCTGCTAAAAAGATTTTTCGTGTTTTTTTTTTTTTTTTCTAATTTATACATTAAAGTACAGAATACATTCTGACCTATTTTTGAAGAAATATATTGATTTAAATTAATTTAGTTCAAACTAATTCTAAAGTAATGATCATGTGGTTGTATCAGTTTCTAATTGAAACTGTCCAATTTGGAAAAACTTGGCAGCTGGAAGTTTCCACATCTATGGAAATATGTTACATTTTACATCTTTAACTTCTGAGCAGACTTTGATAAACTAATTAACTGAATTGTTATTAGAACAAATGTTTTTCTTTGTCTTTGATTCTTTTTTTTTAATTTCCTGTTGGTGGGAGACATTTCTAATTAGGAATTTTCTTCACTCTTTAAGGCTCATTATCCCTGCTTTTCAAACTACTGATTTAATTACATTGCAGCAAAACTATTTTGGATTATGAAATTGATGTTAAATTTTTTACTTTGGCCTACTTGGTGGCTGAGGTAGTTGTACTGATTAGGTTTAGAAAGAAAGAAAGGCCAGTCTTTCAAGTTCAAATTTTCATCACAGGTATGCCCTCCCCACTTGGATTAACACAAGCTTCATTTGACCTTTTAATGTTAGGCTGAATTCAAATTATATCAGAACACATTAATCCTTTAGCCACAGTGCAACAGAACCATATTAGAAAACCAGCCAAGATTGTGATTTGTGTTTTGGATGCATAATGTGTAATGCTTAGTGTCAGTTTTTTTTTTTTTTTTTTTTTTTATTGTAAAAAAATTGGAATAGTTATTTTCTTTCTTGATCTATAATTTGTATGTGTATCACTGTATGCATGAATGCTGCTTGACAGGACAGATGTGAGACGTCTGCTTAACCAATGCAAACCAAACACAAAAATACCAAAATTTTCTTCTCCATATTTAATTTTCTGATGCTTAAATAAAAGTGAAGCATGTTAAATTTATCAACATCCATTTATTTTGAAACTATAAATGTGTAGATTTTATTTTGCTAGAATAGGTCTGAAGTTATTAAATTCCAGCAGAAATGTTAGCCTCTTCAATTAAAAACAATAGGCATGAAAAGATAAATTCTTTTTTTTATTTTTTTTCTTTTGTAAGTGGAGGAAATGAAAGAAGCTTGTTTCCTGCTATAAATGATAAAACATTATCAAGACCCTTTCTGAATCTCTGTATACCAACATTAAATAAGCTTTAAATTATCATTAATAAAGTTGTTTTGTTTTCTCTATTGTCACTATTATTAACTTTCCATTATTTATATCTAATAAAATGACCTCATCAGAAAACATTAATTTTGTCTGTTGCCAATCCCAAACAGCTGGCCTATTCTCTTTGACAGTCAAAATAAAATTTTATAAAAACTCTTGTTCAAAAATCAAATCTATTATTTGTTAATCCATCCTCTTTTCTTTTCTTTTTACATTCTTTTACATTGGCATTATTTTATATGAAATTAAAAAAAAAAATTCATATCCCTTATTACATTCTGTTGTTGTCTTTTAAAAGAATTGGATTTGTTTGTTTTGATTAAATTTACTTTACCTTTACTAATTCTATTTCCTTTTGCCAAATTACGATTTGAAATACTTGTAATGCACCTTGGCTTCAAAATATCTTCTGATGAGGTTCTACTCTCCTCCACCAATTGATAAATGTACATGTTACAATTTTTAAAATAAAGCAACTTGTTCCATATTTTTAGAAAATAATTCTTCCATAAATGTCAAAAGTCCAACTGAAAATAACTGCATAATTATGTAAAAAAAAAAAAAATGTTGATTTATCTTTAGTGTTGAAAAGTTACTCAAGTTCTTTCCATTGTAAATGAAAACCATTTCCCACCTGTTTTAAATAATAAAAAGTACAATTTATGTCTATCAAAAGAATTTCTATGATACTTTCATTTAGGAATTCCCCTTCATTTATTTTTCAATAAGTCATCTTTGTTTTCACCCCAAGAAAAAAATACTTTGGTTGACTTACACATACACAAAATGTTAAAAAAATTCCATAGAAAACGTTTTTCCCCAACTTAAATTAAAATGTCGTGAAACTTTATTCTATAATTTTGCTTTCTTAAAACAAATAAAAAACAAAATTATGATACCCCAAATTCTTAATTTTCCACATTAATCAATGGCAGTCCATTAATTCTTTTGAGCTAAATATCCTTTTGTTAACTCTAATCTTTTAAAATTTAGAAAGCAGTTAATCAAATACTGCAATATTCTGAAGTAAATAATGAAGTCATTCTCATGAATTCTACTATTCTCTCAGCACAAACAAAAGCATATAAGAATGATAACATTTGAATAGAATTATGATCATTCATTTAAAAAATGTAAAATCTGCAAAAATCACCCACCCCCTTTTTTTTCTTCTTCAGCTGAGAGAATCAAATCTAGAAATGTCTTGTTTGTTTCTGAAGTTCAGATTTTGAAAATGAAACCCACTCTTTAAAATAATTTGTCTTTTTAATATCATTTGAATTCAGTTTCTTTTTCTAATGAAAATCTTTTGAAACTTATTTTTCATGTTTTTGCCTGATTGCTTACAGAAATTTGATCTTGTCAAATAACAAAATAACTTTAAAAATCATTCCAAAGGAATTATTTGCTTCCTGACTTTTCTTTCTATATCTTGACTTTGCTTGTCTAACCTTGTCGCATTTCTCTCCTGATATTTTCTTGTCTTACAACTGATAACATGTCCTTGTTTTACTCTTTAATCTTTCACCCCCCCCACCTCAACACCAAGTAAATGCCATGGAAAGGAGAAATTTTATTTGTAGATAAAATTGGCAACTACCTTAACCTTTTTTTGTTTTTTATTTCATTCGGGGAAGCTGTCTTTTTCTTTGGCATGTTTTGTGACTCAATTACCCAAGTAGAGCTGAATTTCAGTATTAAAACATCCAACCAGGCAATGTATTAATTCAAATAATCACTATCTGTTGTTGTTTTTTTTTTTTTTTTTTTTTTTATCCCTAGATATTTTGCTGTAATTTACACATATACATGTCTAAATACTATGTAAGAAGTCCATTTTATTGTACAATACATAAACTCTGAAAAAAGAAGAAAAAAAAATTAACTTTGTTCCCTTTTTCTGTGTTTTATGATGAAAATATTTCAAATTGAGATGATATATTGAAAATGATTTCTTTTCCAGTGTAACTTTTCTCTAATCATTGTTTTCTGGTTTGTCAGAAATGAATACCTTGAATAAAAAGTACTGAAGTTAATTTCCATGGGATAAACAAGTTTCCAAATTTGCATGTTTTTAGTCGACAACCTCCTTTGATAAAAGACAGGTGGAGATCAAGTTTTGGTAGAAAGACATTTTGGATTAACAGGGTTCTTGGCTAAAGGTTCACTATCTACTTCCTATTTTTAACACTTTAGTCATTGTTATGAGAAAAAAATTTTTTTTTTTTGTTTTTTTCAGGCCTTTTCCTTCATAAGACCCAGTTTCATAAATACATGATTTTTGAGAGGTATCACATTGCTACACCCTTTGTTCAATTGACTCCAAAACAATTATTAAAAATATTTCTTTATACTTTACTAGATCCACAAACTTGAGTTCTAAATAAATTCTCGTTCTGTTATAATGAATTTTCTCAGTTACTCTTTCCGATAGTAAATGTCTATTTTATCAATCGATTATCGATACATTGTGTTAATTTCTTTTGTTCAGAAGGTCTTGTTTTGCTAAGCTTAGCATAATCAGGTAGATATGAGAAGATTGTGTTGCACCAATGTTCCAAGTGTATAAAATCTTCTTGCTTTGAACCATGGTTTGAATGGTGTGCAAACAGACAATAACTTAATCACAAGCCCCCACCCCACCTTAGCACTACCCCCTCTCCCCGCCTTCCATTCAAGTTGTCTGTGTTCTTTATTTTCCTTTAATCTAAAGACGCTCAATACGATTCCCTCCACACAAATAATAAAAAGGCATAACAGAAAAAAATAACCAACAAGCCACCCACATAAATCAAATTCACCTGTAACTGCAGAGTAACAAACAAATGTCCCTTAAATGGCAGTTGCTTGGAAAACAATGTAATATACCAAACAAGCAACAAGCAGATAACAAAGAAAAAATACATATGAGTAAGTGGAGAGCCCTGGAAACAGAAACTATGCACACAAAATCTCCTTTGCAAAATAAAGAAATAGCACACTCCTTTCTAAGTGTATATATGGGAAATTAAAAACCAAATTACAACAAAAAATATCATGGAAAATAAGGAAAGCTGCATCAGCCTACAACAGTCAATCCAAAAACTGTAAATTCTGTCTGGAAGAGAAAATAGCTATAATCACATTTCCAGACCAACAGAAATTAGTAAATAAACAATCAGAAGTTATCTATGCATATACAAAACCAAACATTTAAGCAAAAATTGCAAACTAAAAACAAATACCTTATAAAATATCATCGATGTAACATATTATAGACAAAAGCCAATACTTTAAACTAAACAAAGATGACTCCCCCCAAATAAAATAAACAAAAAATATAAATTAACTACAAATGTACTCATGAGTAAATGTAATAATTATAATGAACAACAAATAATTAAGTTATCAATAAATAAGTAAAGTTAACAAACAACTCTATACAATGGCTACAAACGAGCACATTTAGATTGACAATTATTTCTACTCGGTAGCCTCTAGAATAATTTTAAATATAACCATTAACACCTCCCCTATAAATGTAAAGGATTATGCAATAGATTTTGCTACCTATAATGCACCAATGACAAACATAAACACAGCACACATGGCCTGAATATTGTGTTGACCTCAGTGTCCACTTTTATATTTACATATGCTCTATCCCTGATATTGAGCACTTTTAGCCATAAATATAGCATACCTTAAAACTATATTTTATCGTTATATATAATTATATTGAATTGCTACTTAGGATTTCTTTCAAACTCTGTGAACTGAACCTCGTTTACTGATTTTATTAAACAGTTATATAAAGGGGAAAAGGGGAAACGTAGACATTAACAGGTGGCTGGGGAGAAACTACTTTTTTTATTTAATTTTTTTTTTTTCCTCCCCAAATATGTTATACATTCTGACGTAATTTTTTGGCTTCAAGCTGCTGTTGGTGACATTTTCTTTTAGAAGAAGAAAAAAATCTTGTATGCTGTAATCGTCAACTGCTATTTTTATTGTATCATGTTTTGGCTTTGCTTCTTTAAACTTCGATCAATATAAACAAATGATATTGTATATGTTTGAATAGATCAGGAACATGTTTTCTATCCCCTTGACTAATCAAGAATTGAGGCCTTTGAAAAGACTAAGAGGATTTGTCATATAAACAAATAAGTGTCTAGTTTGAGCAAAAGCCTTCAGATAGAGATATATATATATATATATATATATATATATATATATATATATATATATACACACACACACAATGACTCCACAATGACAATCACATGACTCCACCTGCTTAGGCAAATCAGTCAGAATTATAAAACCTTCAGTTAGCACTTGACTATTTTTAATAAATTGATACTTTTGTTGAAGTAGCTTTTAAAGACAATGTATAAGTGGGGGATGGCTTCATAAATTCTTTGATGCATTTCCTTGATAAGAGAGGTGTGTGTTTGTTTTTTTTTTTGTTTGTTGTTGTTGTTTTTTTTGTTTTTTTCACCTCCTTCCATCTGTAAAGTAATTAAAGAGAAAGGTAAACAGGTCTTAAAGTAAACATTTTTCAGGCTAGAAATTGGATAATAGAGAATTCACTCAAACAGGCACTTAACAAAAACATATCAAGTATAAAACAAATAACCATCTCTCCATCCGCATAATACTGCAATTATTTGTGTATAATTGGTGCTTTTTAGGGATAATCCATAACTAAATATTAATTTTTCTTTTCTGGCCTGGCCACATAGGTGGCCATATTTGGGATCATATGACCTAAAATAAGTTATCTCTAGGGTACAAACTAGTGTGCAACAGAGTTAAATTAACTCAGCACTACATTTGTTTTTAAAGAGAGAGATATATATATATATATATATATATATATATATATATATATATATAATCAATCATAATGTCTCTGACACTATGTTGTCAGTGTCTTTTATGTGCCATGTCCCTTCAGGACGTTGGCAATCATGATTCTCCACAACTTCCTGTCTTGCAGCTCTTAACAATGTTTTTCTTTTTTGCCATCTCTTCTAATCGTTGTTCTGCCAACCATTTACACAAGCTCGTTAGGCAGGGGTTATGCACTGCTCACCACCCCACCCCACCCCATCCCTCTTGCCTCAATATGTCCTGTGAGTGTAAAATTCTCAAAGTCCTCTTTCTTCATTATGAACACTAGAAATTTCAACTGGTTTCTTTTTATTTTTATTTTATCTTTTTTTTTTCTCATTCTAAGTATAAGTATCATTTTTGTCTCCATTTTCCTTAAAACTTTATCATTGTTGCTTACATGTTCAGCCCATAGTATTCTCAGCATCTTTCTGTAGGAACACTTTTTCTATTGTCTGAAATCTTTTTTTCATCTGTGATGCTTTCCCAGAATTCACTGGCATATAGTAAGGCTGATATACATGAGGAGGCACGGTGGAGTAATGGATAGCGGCTTGGATTGAGGAATCGGAGAGCTGAGTTTGAATTCCATTCGAATCTATTAGATTCATTTACGTGCTGATACCCTTGGGAAAGGTGTGAATCCTCTTCTTCTCCCTCCAGCTATGGGTAAATAGCAGGACAGACTGGGTTCTATAGCCTTGGATGGCAACTGGTCTAGGAGAAGGAAAACTCTGAATTCAAACCCGGAGTGGAGCCCCTAAGGTGGATGGACGACACTTTGTGCTACCTTTTGGAAACTCCTGCAGCCACACTGGTACCAAACCCTTATTGGTTTATCCTCTCCTTTGGACTCTGCTAGCAAGGCTGAGAAGGGGTAACTAGACGTCCGGGCAGACTTGTTCTCCATATATCCCGCTTATGGCGCACCGCGCTACTCCATCGTCTCTCGAGACAGACACACAGACATATGACAATAGTAAGACTGATATCACATAATAGTTTGATACTCTTTTTCTTTTGTTTCTAACAAAAATTTTCTGTTTCTTACTTAGCTTAATTTTTGGAAGGCACCAGTGTGCTACCAGATTTTGGTGTTCCATTTTCCATGCTCTGTTAAAACACTTATTAGGTATTTAAATTTTTGTACTTGCTTTATTTTGGTGTCTCCAAATCATAGTTCACATCTTGGGCCTGTAAACAAATAGAAATTCTTGCTGTTAAGTGGACATAGTGGATAACATTCACTTCTGTTTTGCACCACTAATTACGGCAATGTGCTTGTTGATAATGTTGTTTCTTTTCGTATGAGTTCTTATTTATGCCACCAGATTGTTACATTTTTCTCTTAACAAATCTCTATTTGCTCTAAATATTTGCTTTGAGACACAAAATTTACAATGTAAACTGTATAGATTATTTTTAGTCAATACAAACCAAATAAAAAGTTGAACAACTAATAAATATAAGTGCAATAAATCTATGAAGTCACTGTATATTATACTTGAGACGTTTCCACCCTAATTAACTACCAGAATTCCATAGCCCAGATTTAGCAATGTGTATTATTCACAAATAATAATTTATAATATTTCAAAGTTTATCGATCAAGTTTATTTTATAGTTGTTTTCTAGAATCTGTTTAAAAATAGTTTCTCCTCCTTACCTTTTTATGAATTTTTATTTCTAATCATTAAAAAAATATTAATTTCTTATAGGTTCAACTTTTTTTCTTTTTTTTTTTCTTCATAAATATTGGTGTCTTAAAAGAAAAAATAAACCCAAAAAAAAAAAAACATTGCAGAGTGAATTTAATGACTAGAATGTATAAATGTCTATTTGCATTGTTCAGACTGTATTCCTCATCTTTATTGTCTTATTCACAACATTTTAGCTGTTTTATACTTTGGCCTTCTTCAACTGATTGGAATTTTGAACTGAACCCTCTATTTCCAATCACCTGAAGAAGGCCAGTGTGTAAAATGGCTGAAATGTGAATATGGCAATAAAGATGAGGACAACAGTCTGAACAATGTAAATAATTACAATACCTCATCTCAGAAACTTAGACGGATATTAATTTGTAATGTAATTTTTTATTTTCTGCTATACTTAGAACTTGTTTTCATCCAATTATTAACCATAAAACATCTTTAAAAATGTTTATGTGGATATATTTATCATTGAAACTCATACAGATTCATATCTTCACCTTCTGTTGATTTTATTGTATCCTTTATATTACCTAACGATAATCATTGCTCTCCACTTTCATTTTGCCAATAGAGATTCAAAAGAATATCTGATGTAGCCATTTTGATATTTACTCAGTCTAATCTTGTATAAAGTCAAGAGAATAAGGAGAAGAAACCTGGTGTGACACAATCTTACAAGAAAGCTAAGAAAATCAGCATCTGAAATCCAGGCTTTAACCTGGGTTTGAACTGATCTGTTTTAATCATTCAATAAAAAGAACTTTTCTCTTTTATATTCAGAGAAAAGTTGGCTGAATTTGCAAATTTAGAAAATTCTTTTTTCTTGGACATTGATTTCTGCCGATTCAACTGGATTTTCTTTGAAGGTTTTATGTCTTGAAAGATTAAAAAAAAGAAATAAAGAAAAATTGTTGCTTGTAACAAATTTTCCGAATTTGATCAAAGAAAATTTCAAAGACTGTCAATAACTGATTATTTGTGATTAGTTGTAAGGAAGCTGACTTTATTCCTTGTAATAAAAAGCTTTATGTGGAATAGAAAATTGCTAAAACTGCAAAAAATATTAAAGTAGGTTTATAGAAGATAAATACAAGATCTGTAGCCATACAGGTTTATTAAGATTGAGCAGTCGAATCAAAATTGTATATGGGATAGGATATGCCATAAGTTTCTTAATCATTTTTTATTCCTTTGATATTTGAGATGGTATTGAAAAATTATCAGCTAAATTAACTTCCCGAAGCTTAACCAAATATCAAAATTTTCTTTTTTTCTTTTTAATTTCTTCTTGGTTGGTCTGAGAATGTTTCACCATACACAAAGGGGTGTTGAAAACCTGTACACATCATGAGTCTGACATACTTTTCAGCACCCTATCATATTTAAGAGGAAAACTTAATTTCATGTTAACATATACATTTTATCTTTTTAAAATACCTCTCAACCTCTATTCCTCCCAACAGTTTTGCTTTTTTTTTTTTTTTTTTTTTTTTGCTACTAAAGATATTCCTTCCTCCTCTACAATTTTTGTGAGTTTGCTATTTTAACAATTTTTACCCTGCATTTTCTTTTACTCGTATTTGGATCTGGGTCACATCTTTTAATATTACTTTCTTCCTAAACATGATTCTTTTTAAATGGTTTAAATTTGTTGAACTGACTACCATTTACATAGTTATTTTTAATTCTTGTTTTAAGCATGAAAATAAATGCTAAGATTGTTGCTAAAATTATTTAGAATTTTGCTGCTCTGCATCAATATTCTCTTGTGTGTTTAAAAGTATTAATTTTAATTTTTTTTCTTTTTTTTATCATAAAATATAAAATGATTTTGATCAAATTTCCCTGTACTTACCTAAAATATTTAGAATAAAAAAAAATTTTAAAATTGAGACTTAAATTTACTGAGTATTCAAATTGGAGACAATGTATTATCAATGTTTCTGCAGAAAATATTTTGGACCAATTATTGACATGAAGATAAATTTTAACTGAGAAAAGTGTATGTTTCTCCAAGATGAAATTTGGTCTCCACTGCCCAAATTTAGAGATAAATGCTGCAAAATAAAACTGATCCATACATTACATAGTTAATAATCTGACATGCAAATAATAATCAGTGTCTGAAGACATTTGATAAGGAACCAATCTTGATATTGTTCCTCTTGAATAGCAGTGTTGCAGACGAACAGGTCTGAAAATATTTTATCCACTTGTTTTGTTGATTCATTTCATTCATATAAAACTTTTTTTTCTCTCCACAAATATAGAAATTAAATACTAATGACTATCAATTCGGGTAATACTTCCCAAATATTCAACAAGTCCTGAACAAAATTCTATTTACAAAATTATAGACTCTTCTAATGTTTACAAATTTTCTAACTATATTGTAGATAGATGGATAGTTAAACATTTAATAAACTAAACTTTTTTTCCAGATTGTTCTATATTCAATTTGTTATATTTATATCCCTACTGGGTGCGATTGGTAAATTGTCGTCACTTTAGTTTTTAATTATTTGCATTGCTTGTTTTTAATTTTATCAATTGCACAGTATAGTAGAGTCAGTTGGGCACCATCTGTGAGAAAAAGAGCACCAGGATGTAATTCACTCCACCTGAAATTTGGAAACAGCATGCTGTACTGCTTGGCATTCACACCAGAAGCTCAAATATGAACATTTCAGTGTATTTGGTTGTCAATCTGAGGACAGTGCAGAGGATTCGGGGAAAAAGTTTGTCTAATGGTGATTATGAAGGAGTAATCATCACAAGTGATGGTGATGTTATGCCTCCATTCATCCTCCCACAGGGCCTCAGAATCAATATGATGGCTTACATTAAGTGCCTTGAGAAGGTTACTGCCAGAAGACCTTATGTCTAGCAATAAGATTCTGCACCATGGCACACAAGCAGGAGAACCCAGTCATGGCTGTTGGACAATTTCTATGACCACATCACCCCTTACATATGGCCATCTAACTTCCTTGACTGCAACCCCTTGATTATGAATCCCTTGACATGTGGGGTGCAATTGAGCAAGAGGCCAACAACTCCTTGTAACACCAAAGATGAACTGGAGGCAAGGATTATGGCAGCATTCACCAACTTAGACAAAGAGACTGTCCAGAAGTGTTGCAGGAGATTCCAAAGTCATCTGGAGGCTGTGGTTGAAGCCAATGCCTTTTTTCTTTTTTTTCTTTTTTTTTAAATAAATTTACCATTCAGCATTTCAAGATATTTTTGTATAATTTTGGTCAATGTATATTAAAATGGGATGGCAGTATTATTTTCATTTTTGCGTAATTTAGACGACAGTTTATCCATCGCACTCTGTACATCATTTGTTACAGGGAATTGGTTTTGAAGTTAATTTTTTCAGCTTTTTTTCAGTTTCAAAATCAAAGTCTCAGTAATTGAAGTATATTTCAATTTTAGATATATCAGATTTTTCTTAATGTCAGTATAATTTTGCATTTGATATTGGTTATTTGTTTTGAAAATAATCCATTTTCATTGGAATGGATAAACTCTTCTTCCAAGCTGCTATTTCTAGTGAGTTTGGTTTTCACTGGGTCCTTCCTGTTATAGTTCTGGGTTCCAATTTAAAGGTGTCAAGTTAGACAGATTTTTAACTGTTCTATCGTCTTTTCAAATATCAGAAGGAAAGAAAAAGGTTCAAGAAAAAGCATTATTTACTTGAATATTTTTCCCACCCCAAAATTTTCTCGCACATTGATTTGGAGAAGGGACACTAACAAGTTCATTTCATTAAATTTTGTTTGTTAGAGAAACAGATAACTGGTTTTCATAGATTTTAATCCTTTTTCTCTCTCTCTCTACTAGAACTAAGTTTAATCTTTATTTAACTACCAAAATAAAGTGATGATAATAAATAAATAAAAAAAACATTGAAAGCAATTTGTTATAAGGGAGAGAATTTGATCATCTTGCTGTTAAAACTCATTAGATCAATTAATCTTGATAATTTCAATAAATTCATTTTCAACTTGTTTCTTTGAACTTTAGTGATGAAAACTTGCACATAATAGCTATTTTACAATAATCACATATTTTGCTCTCGCTTTCTCATATATATATATATATATATATATATATATATATATATAAGTGAATATACACAATATCCAACATCAATAACATGACTGTTTCATGCAAATGTGCAAAATGCCAACTGAAATTCACATTCTTGTCGTGGCGTTGATTTAAAATTGCCTGTTAAGACTTGTTTATTTTATTATTGTTGCCTATTAGATTAGAATTTATATCATTCCAATTCTTAAGTTTGAATGACAAAAAATTGAAAAGAAAAAATTAAAATTAAAAATTATTTTAAATAAATAAAAATTGAAATTATGTATCAAGGGGGATAATTCTCTTTTTTTGCATAAAATACTGTTATAACATATTTCAGGTAATGTCTTATGGAATATACTTAGCACTAACCTTATGCTATATATATATATATATATATATATATATATATATATATATATATATATATATACAGAAAAAGGTTATTGGTCAGAGTTGAGTCAAACCAGGAAACAGTGGTATTAAAAAGCGCTCAATACACTTGTGAATAGAATAAAAATAGCATGTAGATCTTTTAACTTTAGAAATCAGGAGATTAGTTGGATCCGCTACCTTGGTTTCAAGCTTACTGTATCCTCAGGCAATTTTCATCAATTGACCTCCCAACACTTTATTTTTAAAAAGCTAATGAATGTTATATTATTTTAAAAAAAAAAAAAAAAAAAATGTACATTTTCAATTTTATATATATATATATATATATATATATATATATATATATATATAAAAAATTATAAAAATGCAGGATGTGTGTGTGTGTGTAACGTTTTACATGCACATGCTCCAAGTTAGCGGCAAGGCCAGGACTGACTTTGTATTTCCCAACTCCCATTGATAGTGGAAATAATCGATTTTTTTCATACTTCTACGGTAGTTTTCGGCCATTTTCTACTGGCCAGAATGAGAGCCTATAGCTGGCTGCCACGAATAGGCAGGAAAAGATTCTATTGGCCAGCGTGAGAGCCAACAGCTGACTGACACGAATGTTAACTAGCATGCAAAAAAATCAATAGCTGCATTTGTCACAAGTGGGGAAAAATTTAAATCTGCATGGCACTTTACTCCAATTGGCTCATTCACTTGCTTAAACTCAACGTTGATTCTGATTCCGCAGAACTGGGTTGGGTGTGAAAAAGTATTTGTTGTTAACATTCTTTTTTCATTCGGTTTTTCCAGTTACGAGTCCTTTTTTAAAGCTGATTGTTTTGTGTTCATTTTGTTTTGTTCTTTTTTCATAACAGATTTAATGTTTAGAGCTTAGAAAAAATTTGCAGTGTGAGAAGTAAGGCATGTAGCAACATCAGCACGGCAAAGGGCACTCCTTTAAAGGCAAGGAAAGGCAAAAATATTTAAAGTTGTATGATTTTCGAATCAAGCACGGGCAATGCTGCTAGTATGTATGTATGTATGTATGTATGTATGTATATATATATATATATATATATATATATATATATATATATATATATATATATAAAAAATTCTTATGTAGAATGAGATAGTAGGGTTTTTTTTTTTTTTTTTTTTTTTTTAAATCATATTGCAAAAATTGATAGTGACATTGATATGCCCTAGTTTAAAACTGGGAAATACCCTCCTGCTATGAAAGAACTGTTGGAGTTTGGGAAAGACCTTAAGGGCATTTTAAATAAATTTAAGGTTTAAAAAAAAGAATAACTTTCAGAAGTAGTGTTAGGGAGCTAAAAAAGCGAAAAAAAAAAGTTTTGTTATGGGCGATAAAACAAAAAAGTTATATGCCATGAGCCCTAGATCAAGAAATCCAAAGCTGGTAATTTTTTTTTTTTTTTTTTTTCTCCCCCCCCGGATCATTTGTTGGGGTAGAGGTGTCTAAACTGATGGGAATCTACATTTTGAGCAAAGTAAATAATATTGTCTACATGGATGACCCTGGAATATACTGTGATGATGGAATAAGGGGTGTGGTACTGGATAATAAAAGAAAAAAATGATTCCATCAGGAGAAAAACTTCATAAGATATTTAAAATGCTGGATTTCTACATTACTGTGGAAATTAACAGGAAAATAGTCCAGTTTTTAGACAGAGCTAAACCTGTTGACTGAAACTATTTCACTTTTATGAAGCCTAATACGGCTTTAAAATATATAAATACGGCATCCAACCACCTGTTAAGTGTGATCAAACATATCCTGTTATGCGTCAAATAAAGAAATATTCAATGAAAAAATAGAAAAAATATGTATCTGTGTTTCAAGGACCAAGTAAATCAACAGGTGACAATAGAAAAAGGAATCTTATCTGGTTCAACCCACCCTTAAACATGCAAGTAAGAACTAACATAGGGAAAATATTTTTAACCTTTTTAAATAAACATTTCCCAAAAACGTCCTGGTTGTACAAATTATTTAATTGCAACACAGTCAAATTGAGCTACAGTTGCCCTAGCAACCTAGGCAACATTATTAAAATGTTGAACAAAAGAAATTTGAATCTTGAAGAACATGTGAGGAGGGAAACTAAGGTCCTTTGTAATTGCAGAAGAAACAAATAATTAAATGGGGTATGTTGCACAGAAGGTGTAATGTATTGTGCCGAGGTACAAAATGACAATGGCTGTGCAAAAACCTACATTGGTTTCACTGAGTGCCAATTTAAAAAGAGGTGGTATAATCATACCACATCATTTAGAATACCCGAATGCAGGTACAATACAAGGTTAATAAACAATTATTGGAGTTTTTTAGGAAGAAAAAAATGAAAGAAGTCCGGCCATTGAATTGAATATTTTAAGAAAAGTAAAAGCTAGTAAAGTGAATAGCAACTCCTATAAGCTGTGTCAGGAAAAGTTGGCCATTGTAACATTCAAGGGTGGTGTTGAGTTGTTGAATGAGGGGTCTGAAATTATCGCAACATGTAGGCACATGAAGAAGTTGACTTTATCATTATATGAACCCGGATGAAGTTGGAAAGCCTTTTTTTTTTTTTTTTTTTTTTTTTTTTTTCACATGTAAACAGAAATTATATTAAAATAATTGTCTGACTTAGTCTATTTCATAATATATGATGTCATTTTTTTTACATTAAGATACATTTTAAGCAGATATGATCGTTTGAGAAAAATCATGGGAAATTTTTTGTTTAGAAACAGTAATTTGATTTTGCTTTGTTTTGAGATACTATAGCAAGGGCTTTATAACCCTTAAATCTTTTAACAGAAAAGGAAATAAATGTAATTTATGTCCTATTGAAAAATTGGTTATCTTAAAACACTTAAATAACCCTAGCTTATTAAACAAGAGAAATGAATTGAGGGTCACATGTAGGCATAAAATATCTGCTTATAAATTGTTTTATTTTTAAGGTAAATTGTTTTTGTTTTGTTTTTTTTGTTTTTTGTTATATTACATTGAGTACTTTTATTAACACTAACTAGCACTAATATATATATATATATATATATATATATATATATATATATATATATATATATATATAATGGCATTTAAAAGGAGGAAACTTCTACAATAATAACTAAATATCTAGAATTTCATGGTTTCTGCTTTAGTATATCAATTGTATCTTCTCAACAAATGTCTTGAACTTGCCTTTTAATATTTTTTCTTGCACATTACACGCACACACACACACTAGGGTGTATGTCAACTGAAGTAATTCAAGACATTCAGCAACCTTTTTAATTTTCTCTAGTAAAATCTAAACTTGATGCTTATAAGTTTAGTGTTAATCTATTTCATATAAACAATGCACAAACATTGTCTTGCTGCAAAAAGTTGAAATTATAATGTTGATTTGTGTTTGTAGTAATCTTTATTACATAATGCTACTAGCAAAAATTGGTTTATCACTTCTGTCCACTTGTATCAAAATTGTCTCTACTTATTAATTAAAATAGTGCTAATGTTGCAGGTGGAAGGTGGGGGTTGTAATAAAGCTGATTAGCATGTCATCTCCAGTGATAATCTACATAATTGTATCACTGTTTAGCTGTGTCCACCCCAATGTATCAATGTGTCCTTTTTGATGCTTCTTTACACCAACCATCATTCCTATTTTAGTTTTCTTCATTAAGCAATTCTGCTTGCTTTTTTTTTTCTTTTTAAAGAAAAAACAGAAAATAATGTTCAAAATGGATTCTGATTAGCTTATTGCTTGATGATAGAACAGACAAGATTCTCTGCCTGCCAATTTTAACAAAATCACTTTTACTCTAAAACAAACTTCTTGAATGATCCATCCATCTTTCCTACATTTTTTCCTCTCTCTCTCACAATGAAATAAATTTTCTTTTTCATAACACTTATCTAAGCTTTACTCTTCTCGCTTTAGTTACTGTTTTCTTACTGATTAGTATTTAAAACCAGAATAAATTTTGTTTATATTTCACCATCAAGTGGGTAATAATTTTTTTTTAGTTGAAATGGCCTTATCATAATGCTAGAGTCTCTTTCATTGTTCTGTCTAGGTTTTCTCTCTCTCTCTCTCTATCTATCTATCTATCTATCTATCTATCTATCTATCTCTCTCAATTCATAGCATATCATTGTTTTATGGCTTAATCTTCCAAAGCTTTTATGTTAAACAGTGTGTAGAGGGATAATGAAATATTAAAATATCTGACAATGTCTACTCTCTGCAGTGGCATTTTTGCTTCAGAAAAAGATATATGCAAGATATAAATTGGTTTTATTACACAAACTTTTGGACTGTTATCTTCATTTTTAAAATTTTGGAAAGTACTTTCTTCAGATCTAGTCTTGAGTAAATTCTTTGTCATTGCAATTTACACAGGAATTTTACAGCTTTGTCCTATTCTAATGGAAAGGATCTAAAGAAAGCGATACAGTGCCATCTGAAGTTCTAGTAACAATTGAGTGAGCTCAAGTGCTGACTGCCATATTCCTTAATCTATAAAATGTGTTCCTTTTGAAGAAGCTGCATGTGTCTTTATAGAGAAAATAGAAATACTTCACTAAGCTTAAGTTAGTAGAAAACAAGACCCGATCAAATAGATTGGTTTGAGAAAGATGGCTTTACCAATTTCTTAAGTGGATTGTTTGCCAACCTTGGAAATCATCATGCTTATTTAGTCTGGCATAAGGTCAGTGATTGGGTACCTAGTAGGGATTGAAATTCATCATAAAAATTGATCAGCAGTATGAGCTTGCTAACCAATGTGCCACAATAGTCATCAAATACAGGGTGGGTGGATACACAAAAACTGAATGTATTTGATATTAGGAAGTATCAATAATATCAGATTTCTTTGTCTGATTTCCAGGAAACCAATCATAAAACATATTAGCCACCCTGAAATGCTGCTGAAACTACACTACTGTCAAGATAAACACGTGGATTAGATTAACAACCTGTAATATAAAGGTCGGAAGTTTTAAATCCATCCTAATCTTTAATACCCCATATATAAATCAGTATAAAACCACACCTATGAGCAGGCAGAATTAAATTCTATAAAACGTGTTGTATAAAAAGGAAAAAAAAAATATTAAACTTGCTTTGAACTCTAAATTTACAGAAGGTTTCTGTTTTTAAACAATTTTTAAAGGGATAGTAATCACACATTTTCAGAAACTGCTACTGATGGACTTGTTTTAATCAAATTATCCTGTTAACCTCAGCACACAAAATGTGACTGCTTTTCTTTTTTTGACATTTACTGGTGAGACTCAAGTATAAGAAAATGGGCATTGGATTTGAGTTTTAGTCACTAGAATAGTAAGACTTGTTTCTACAAAGGAAAAGTGATTTCATAGCCCAGTCATTATTAGAATTTCTTAGATAAAACATTCTCAATTATTCTTTTTTTTCCTTTTTTTTTTCTTTTTTTTTTTCTTAATATTTCCTTCAATTTAATTTCAGTTGCTCTTTATTGCAAGTGATTATAATTCCAGATTATTACTTGTTAACAATTGTTCAAGGATCATCTGACAGGTGCAATATAAAAGCTGAAATAAAATTGAAAAATATAGTGTGCTGAAAGAGTTTTTCTACCTGTAAATTCTTGTCTACAAGATCCACATGGAAAATGTTCAATTGTGGAGACTTTTTGAATTAATAAGAAATCACTTAGTTTCATAAGTAGCCCAATAGACACTGATGAAATTCAATCAATAAAGGAAATCTGTTTCAGTAAAGTTAGAAACCTCTGCTAATTTTTCATTAATTAAATTCTCACAACAACAGAATGGCTTGCATTTCTTGGTTAGAGAGGCAAGGTGTGGAGTGGGGAAGTAGCCAATTGGGTTAGCGTGTGATTACTGCCCCTCCCTCATAATAATTGTTATTTTACTCATCTCTAGAAAGTAAAAACATTTGTGAATGATTGATCCACCCTGTGAAAATCCCAATCCTGCTACTTTGTTGAGACTAATTTTAGTCTCTCATTGCAGAAGCCTAAATGTCAGCCTTGATGTGTTAACTGTTTTAAAAGCAGAGTCTTAATCTCCTCTTAGCTTTACAATTAATACGAGACTGAGTATATTTGAATTTCTATTTCTCTGCTGTACACAACTCTTGTTCACTAATTTGCAAACATGTCTTTAGATTCTCTTGACGTTCCTTGTGACTTTCCAGAAAAATGGATTCCAAATCCAGAAATACCATGTGATATTCCACTTTTAAGTAAAGATAAAAAACCCAAGAAGAAAAGTAAGTTACAATCAATTTGAATTTTTTCTTTCTCCTAGTAATGATATACATTCAGTTTTTGCTAAAAGCAGATACTTTTTTTTTTTTTTTTTTTTTTTTATATGAAATGTTTTTTGTTTATGCAATTCTTACCAAATTAAAAAAAAAAAAAGTACCACTGAATTTTGTCTTTAAGAAATGTGCCCTTGATGGCTGAAGATGATTCTGATAGTTGAATGTTTAATTCAAGCTAGGTGCTTTCAGAAATAGGTTTAATATTCCTCTGATTGATTTGAATTTATTACCTATGGTTTTCCAGGACTCTTTCTTGACTTAGACCTATTCGAGACCTGCAAATATCTCTAAAGAGGAAATGTTTTCCTCTTCTTTTGACAAAACAAAACAATTGATATCAAGTAGGTAAGTACAATGATCTACCAGAACAAACATGAGGCATAAACAAGAAACATTGGAGATGACCATTAAAAACTACAACAAATGCCAAATGCATGATAGACTCTGTGATAACATTTCAGATAGTTTTTAGGAGAGTTCATTTGAATAGCAATAAATTCAAATTTGATCTGTTAATCAAACATTTTCAGATTTCCAGTTTCCAATTTATCAACTGCTTAACATGGAATTGTTTTTCTCTATATAGACTGAATAGAAACCAACATTGTTACTTGAAAAACACATGCTATCTTTTGTATTTCACTCTAATCACACCCAATACAAATTGACCATTAGATTTGAGAAATAAGGAAGTTTGGGGGGGGGGGTTGTTTTGTTTTGTTTTTTTTGTTGTTTTTTGTTTTTTTTGTTGTTTTTTGGGTTTTTTTTGTTTTTTTTTTTGTTTTTTTGTTTTTTGGGTTTGGGGGGTTGTCAATATTTAATTTTCCTATTATCAGGTAAAAGTCATAATTAACACCAATTTATTTAATTTTGTACTTTTTATTTATTATTTTTTAATAGGCTGTTCTTAAGCTTTGCTTATATTAGGCATTTTTGCCTAGTCTTTTATATCTATTCATTGGATTCTTATCTTTCTTTCTGAACAGTTAGCCTTCACTGTTTTCTGCTTGTAGATTGCATCTGTCTCTGAAAAGCTGCTCCGTACTTAAGACTAAAATATTACATATCTTCTTCTCCAGACTGATGAAGATTGCTGCCCAAAAAATGAAGATATTAGTACTGATGTTGCATTATTAACTATACTTTTTTTCAGACCTTCAGTTTTGATGAATACGAATAATTTATAATTACAGCATTGAGTCACTGTTGGAAGTATTTTTCCTATAGGAGTATAAACTAAACAATTGCTGTTTTGGTCATATTTTCATCTCTAAGAAAGGCTTAGCATCAAACCCTTATAAACACCTCGTCTTATAGAACCCTAAATAAATAGAAAGTTAAATCTTTGAATCACTTTTTCAAACTAAATTACATTCCTTAAATTTTGTAGTACATTTACTCCCTGTTAACCATTGTGAATGGCTTTCAAAAACTCTGCTGCTTTTAAATCCGGACATATTCCTTGCTTCAGCAATAACAAATATTGATGTGTATTAGCTATGTTTTCAGGCTTTCTAACTTATTAAAACCATTTTTTTTTTCTTTTTTAGTATACATGCTTATTACAGCATATAAATATTAATATTTATGTATTTTGCTTCTAAATTCTGTATTGGGATTAAAAAAAATTGTTTCTTTGTTAACATGTTATTTTCTCATCAAAATAAAATCCTTTCATTATCTTTATTGTTTAAATTTTAGTCACTTAAAAAATACTATCTATTTCAGGACAGGAATTTTTACAATACGTTTCAAAAATGTAAATCTCAAATTAGTTCTGTTGGTCATTATTCCTTTTGCTAGCTTTGGTTAATTCATACTTCTGAATTAGCTTCTATATTTCCTTATTGCTAATTAATATCTACTTTTTATAAGCAAACTGAAATGTCTTTTATATGAGTCAAAAGGATTGAAAAACTTACTTTTTCCAAAGACAATTTGATTACATATTGAAGATTTTTAAAAAGATTTTGTTTGAAAATTTTTATTTTTTTTTTATTCCAACATTACTTTTTAAATTTTGCACTTATTACTGAAACTTTCAAAACTGGAATAAAAAGCTAAAAAGTAAAAAATGTTTTTTGCTTCAATGATCTCATCTTTAATAGGAAATTCAAACAGAAATAAGAGTTAACATATCAGTGCAGTATCTCTTCATAAATATTCTCTTCACATAACCTTTTCTCTTTAAAACTTTAGCAGTAAAATGATTATTTTTAAAAAAAAAAAATCTCCTTTTAATAAATTGAAATCTATAAATGAACACTGAAGACAAATCTGATGTTATTTCTAATGTTGGTGACTGCTTTTTTTTCATTATGTCAAAATTAAACAAAGCTTTTTGTCTAAACAGATCGGTGGATCTTTCATGTATTTATCTAAAATGACATCTGATTTACAACATTTTCACTTCATTTTTATAAAAGTCCTTTATGTATTTTTGTTAAATATATATTCAGTGGTTTTTAAGACTTATTACTGATTTAATCTCCTTCCTTCCCTTATAAGCCACACTAACAATATTCAAGTAGCACTAAATTTGACCTTTAAATTAACACATGTGCAAGCAAGTTGCAGAAACTCTATTGATGTTGAGTAAAGCTTAATATATTGTTTTTCTTTTGACCAAATACTGGAAACTTTTACTTTCCTCACACAATGTCAACATAAAGAAGCACCGTATTTAATTCAACAAATTTAAAAAATTTTGCATGTCTTTTGATTACAAGACTGTCCCAAGTAGTAAAGTATTTTCAAAAGCTTATAGACCGAAGTGCCCCAAAATTGACACAAGTTTGCCATTCTCCACTTGTGGAAATCTACTCAGTTGGGTGATAAAAATGTAATGAATATGTAAATAGATAGTGCACAGGTGGGATAAGGACATATATATATATATATATATGGCTTAATTGCAAAATGATTGCATCCAGAAAATCTATCTCCATGGTAGGTAGTAGCTACTCCATTTTTTTTCCAAACAACAGTAGCGGTGGTATACAAGGAATGGAATGTGTAAAGTCCATACAAACGCCAGTAACTTGTGGAAACTGCCAGTACCCACAGATGGGACAGCGCTGATTACTGACAAGGATAACAACCATCTAACAAAGCGGAACATTAAAATAAATCATGTCCAAATTCAATGCTAGTGCAACTCAACCAATCAGTCATCACACTCTGCATTTCATGGACTTTCAGAGTCATCAACCAACATGGATAGTATTTTGTGAAACCATGTGATCAGATTGTTGCCTGGGCCAAATTACCATTGAGCCATTGAAGACTGGTACTTGGTCAGGGGAAAGTTCATTTTCCAGCTCTTTCTAACAGCCAATAAAGTTCTTGTATGGCAGACGCTGTAGAAGGCTCTGCATCCAGGTTGTCAGCAGAATGTCATATAAGCTGGTGGTGGCTCTGTAATGTTTGGAGTGGGGGTGAGTGTTCTGCTGGAGTTCACTAATGAAACTTCCAGCTTGAAAAATTTTGTTGCAGACTTTTTATACTTACATATGCTCTCTGTTTGCTGCTAGTGATGACTTGTACCAGTAAAATAAATACCCCCACAGACACAATTTCACACAGGTAACATGAAACTAGTTCCAGGAATACTTGGCTGATTTTCAGGTGCTCCATTGGTCCCCTAATACTTGCCAGATTTCAGTCCTATTAAACATGTATAGGACATATTGCAAATTATTAAATTTCCTGCAGCCACACTCCACGAGCACAGCTTTGGATAGATATACCCACATAACCTTCAAGACCTTGTAAGTTCCATGCCACATCATGTAGCTGCTGTTCTTTTAAAATGCATATTACTACCAAAAAGGTTTATAGAATTTTATGCTGAAAGCTAAAATGATTTCCTCTAACCTGTAGTTTCCACCAGTTTTTTTTTTTTTTTTTTTTTTTTGAAGTAGTCCTCCTTGCAAAGAATCTACATTTGGTTCCCACACTTTATAACCATTTTACACTAAATGAAGAGTTACTTTATTGATTTCTCACTTCAAAAATAAACGTTGCAAATTTTTTTCTAGTTTTAAGAAATCAAAAAATAGAGAAAAATAATTTTCAAGACTTGACATAGCTTTTTAGTTACTTATTTTCTTTTTTTTAATAATTTTTTTCCCTCAACTATCAACACATTTCTATATCATGTATATGAAAGACCTAACCCTATCCAAGTTTTCTACTACAATAACTAATCGATTGGGTGGTTGGGAGTATTAAAGAATGTTAATGAATTTGGTGTTTCTGGTGAAATGTTATTAAAAATGACTTTGTCTAATAGGCCACTTTCTAACAATAAAATATTACCAATTTTGTTAAACAGTCTACAAGGTAATCACTATCTACATGGCATCAACACTAAGCTTAGCAGAGTGGGCCATTTATTCTTCTGCAAGTCATTCTTTCTCTACTTTCTTTAATTACTGCCACCTACAAGACAAGATTTTTAATTTCCTTCTATCTTTTCATGGGGTCTCCGTTTTAAGAGTTAGCATTAGGATAATGAAATTGTGCAGCAATTGACAAAAAGGAAAAAGCACTAATCAAATGAAAAGGAAGCATTAATTAAATCAAACCGGTTTATTGTCAATGTTAATTCTTTTTTTTTCTTTTTTCTTATTTACTAAACAATTGACACTTAGAAATTCGATTGCTTTCTTCAATGTTCAGCAGTCTTGTAGTAAAAGTAAAATTAATGCTAGCATGTGTAAATATCACTGCAATAACTATCAAAACTAATCCCCTACGCAATGGCAGGGCTACAACACACACACACACACACACACACACACACACACACACACACACACACACACTCTTACATCTTTTTCTTTTCTTTTCCTTTTTAACAGATTTTTTTTATTTTCTTAAACAGTGAAAATAATAACCAGCCTACATTGAGCAGTCTTATTAAATAAAAAATTGTCCCTTCAATAGGAATTGAACCTGAATCCCCTTTCTCCATCAGGGACACGCTTTTTGGATAAGCAAAACCTGCATTTACCAATTTGGCCACAGAGACTGTGTTGATAGGGCAAGGTTGGAATAACCTATTTATGGAATACACATTTCACAGTGGGATTTCTACAAATCTGTATCTGCCAGCTTCAGTTTCATACACAACATTTGTAAATTGGTAAAAACACATTTTGCCTATAGAAGTCATTTCCTTGATGGAAAAGAGAACACAGGTTCAATTCCTGTTGGAAATAAAATCTTTCTTTAGTTGGATTTCTTAGTCTATGCCCGTTATTGTTAATTTCACTGTTTAAGAAAAAAAACTGGATAGCAACTCAAATACATGTATCAACTAAAAATAATATTTATAGTATAGTAATAGTATGATATCCTCTGACAAGTGGGCAGAGTGATAGCTAGAGGGTCCATTTACAAAACTTTGTATTTGAGATACTGAAGGTAACACCAATCAGCTAAGTAACAAACTTTATATTTGTACAAGTCCTACAATTATTTAATGTTCTCTGTTTATGTGTTATTTTTTATAGATACAATTTAAAACCATATTTACTTAAATAAATTATATCTATAAAAAATAACATATAAAGAGAATATATTAAATATTATTACTGATATTATTTCTCATTACTATGAAGCTTATATTTAGCAGATATATATGTCTGCATTAATATTTGGTTTTAACAGAATAATTGATGTCTATGAACCTGTTTTTTGGTTGGGGGGGGTCTTTAATCAAGAAATTGTACCTTATGAAGGAAAGCTTATTCTCTTGTTAAGGGGAACTAAGCCTTGCATTACTGTGGAGTCCTCCAGGGCTGAGCAGTCTAAAAGCATGCTTAGCTAAAAGGTAGTTTTCCTTATATAATAGAGCACATTTTCAAACCCTAGTCTAATTGCTGGTGTAATGTTTCATAGTCCTTAACAATATAACATTTAATAATTCAATATTTCATTATGGACTCTTTTTTTATTTTTTAATTCCACTTAGTCTTGAGCAAGAACTTTGAATATCGAGTTCAATTGTTGTAAAACTGAGTGTAGGAAATTCTGTAAACCTTTGAGAAAATCATTTGCTCTGTGGTTTTCAAGAGACATTTTGTAAACAATCCATCCCCAATGTTTATCCATATGAAATGTAAATCAGTTCAGTGTGCAAATTTTATTTATTAATGCTCATTTAGGAAATATATTATTTTTTCGTTTTATTTTTCATTGGGTTCGTTATCCGGATACATAATAAGCAATAATTTTAAAATCTGTTACTTCAGATTCTACTTATGGAATTTTAATTTCCATGAAAGTTCAGACTGTCATTTTTGTGTGTTTCCATTTCTACAAATATTGGACGAAATTAAGTTTGTAAAAATAAACTGGCATTTCTATATCCTCATTAAAATAGTTTGTAAGTGGCTATTGTAATTTTTTTTTAAAAATTGTCTCTCATAATTCTATATGAAATTATTCAAAATTCATTTTGGTTCTTAATCATAATGTTTTGGCCATTGTATCTTATTTTCTTTCTTTCTTTCTTTTCTCTCTCTCTCTCCATATGCCCACCATATTCAGAACTTAAAATCTGAATTCTTTATTCTGTCTGTTCTCATTTTGCTATCCATATTAGTGAATCCTTCATTCAACTTTGTGATGTCACTTTTGTTTGTTCAAGAACATATGGCTTTTCAGTGATTGAATTCCTAACCACTAGACCATATAGTTTAGTAGTATGTGAAGTCTACTTAACAGGTTATTATAGCCTAACATATACACTGATTCTTTCAATCACCTTATTCTCCAACATTACTATCTATTGTTCAATCTTTGAATCAAATGGTGAAATTCTCATACTGTGATTCAAGATAACAAATGAAACATTACAAGAACAAATTAATGACCTATTTCCTCCCCACCCCACCTCCAATATAGACACATAATAAAAAAAGTTTACCCTCATGTGTTAAATAAATTGTCACTTATTATGACAAGTATCTGAAGAAGGCTGGAGGGTACAATGGTTGAAATATTATGACTGTAATAACCAAATGGAGGATGCAAATTGCTAATAAGCTGTTGATTATGATTATTATTATTCATAAAAATCAAGACAGAAAATATTCTTTAACTAATATCCAGTCTAGTTTTAAAACTAAAGTTTAGTAAAACTTCATTCAAATATTTTAACTCAGTCCTTTTTTTTCTTTTTATATACTACTGTTCACTCTATGCAAGGCCCAAGATTCACTCAAAGTAGAGGGTTACAGAATGAGGTTGTTGTGAAGGGAGAAAGTAAGAAGTGCATATATTATGAGGTTATGTAGGCTAGATAATGGTACATCCTAGATTTTAAGAGATTAAAATTATAGTGATCAGGGAAGCAACCTTTCAGGAGTTCCACAACAAAATAGTTCTGGGGAAGAAGCTATGTCACTTCTGTGTACGTGGCATAACGGGTCCCAGGTATGAAGGTCTGAACTGGTGGAACAAAGGAATATAGCTTGCCTGAACATCTGTCATGAAAATAGCAATAGTATAGCAAGAGCTTAGCAATGTTTCATCTGTAGAAAAGGGGTTGTAGGGTGAAAAATAATTCATCACCCATAAGGCCATGTAAACGCTTTGTCCCTAAGCTGAGGATTGGGCAGCTCTAGCCCAGATATAGCAGCAATATTCCATTTTCGGTCTCATCTGACTCTTGTAAAGATAATTTGCTAGAAAGAGTCAGGTACTTTCTGGAACAGTACAATGACCAACAATTTTTCCAGTGTCTTTAGCACTTGATCTTATATATAAGTTCCACATGACGTCTGAAATGCGCTTGAGTCCTAATAGACGTTTCAGGTAAAAACCTCATTGATAGTACAATTGTTCATCATGATTCGAGAAAACACTGGGTCTGCTCGGTGATGACAAAACCTTACTAGTTTTGGCTTTAGAGGCATTGAATATTACACACTGTAACTGTACACGCTCTTTCCCATACGTCTCTCATGACTTTTGCTTGAGTGACTTGCTGAGAATTATTACTCTGATGTTACCTCCCACCATATGATCTTTTAGCCCAGGGGATTCAAATCAAAGAACTCTTACATTCGTGGGTTGTCAATAAGTAGACCAATCAGCAACCCACCCAATACCAAGGACTGATTGAAGGATGCCATTGTAAATCTGATAGCCAATCTCAATAGCATGGGCATCCAGACATTTCAGAGGCTGTATTGAAGTTGTCCTTTAGGCTGAGGTCAGTTTTATTGGAGACTAGCAGTAGAGCCCGGCATTGCCTGGGGATATAACAGTAAGAGATAGATCAAGTATCCACCATCATAAAGACTGAAAAATAAAATTGACAAAGATTGTTTAAGGTTGACGGACACGCATGTCTTAATTTTTTTTTATTTTTTTTTTTACGAATTGGTCAAACTCAAACAAAAACATTGTTTTCAATCGTTATGAGTCTCTACCGATTGAATAGAATTTTATTATAAACAATTGTCTTGTAAATGGAATTTTTAAAGCATTCTGAATGTAAAAATAAAGAAAAAAAGTGTGCAAGACAATAAGAAACACTACATGCCAAAAAAAAAAGTGAAGTTTTGTTGAAATCGGTTGAAAAATGTAGGTAGCCTTTCTGTAATCTTTTAGTTTTACAATTTATGATTTTTACTTATTGAATACAGTAAAAAAAATTGCATATTTTGCTTGTGGTGATTCATAATTAAAATTCTGATTTGAATATATTTTCCACTCGTTGTTTCTAATACAAAAATATTAACTTTATTTGGGTTTATTAATTATGATCTAACAAATCTTATTCATTTAGTAGCCTTTCTGTAATAATAATCTTTTACAATTTATGATTTTTACTTATTGAATACAGTAAAAAAATTGGACACCATGTGTATTTAAAGTAGTTTCCCATTCCGTTATTATTTTTAGTTAGGACTTGTGTATGTTTAGATTTCATTATCTTTCCCTAAAGATAAAGAATTTATTCGATGTTTGTATTCGTACAATCAGTAGAGATCGTTAGATTATTGTTTAAGGTTGACGGACACGCATGTCTTAATTAGTTTTTTTTTGTTTTTTTTTACGAATTGGTCAAACTCAAACAAAAAAAACATTGTTTTCAATCGTTATGAGTCTCCTGATTGAATAGAATTTTATTATAAATAATTGTCTTGTAAATGGAATTTTTAAAGCATTCTGAATGTTAAAAATAAAGAAAAAAGTGTGCAAGAGAATAAGAAACACTATCTGCCAAAAAAAAAAAAAAAAGTGAAGTTTTGTTTTATCGGCTGAAAAATATAGGAAATCCGCTCCCATATTTAAAGGAACCCACACAAACAACCCGATGTGAGTTGTCCCCCTTCCATTTTCACGATGTCTCTTAATCGTGTTTTCAAATTGATTTTGTGCAAAAACAATTATATTTTTCCCATTTTTGGTGCTGTTAGAACCACCACAAGGTAATTTTATGTAGTCCTTTGAAGTTTTGTTGAAATCGGTTGAAAAATGTAGGAAATCCGATCCAATATATAAACGTTACACACACACACACACACACACACACACACACACACACACAATCTGCGTTTTATAATAAGTAAGATAAGATATATTGAACACCCACAGAAATGAAAAGGTACATTGGAATAGTAAAAGATGACTTTCAGAAACTAAGCAAAGTTCCTTTCACTTGAATGACTGTGTAACAAACTTCTTTCCTTTCATAGCCTAATAAGCAACAACAAAACAAAGTTCCATTTATTTGGAGATTTATTATTATATTATCCTCCTCATCATCCTCCTCCTCATCATCATCATCATCATCCTCATTCTTTTTTGTGAATTCTGGAAACCCATTTTTGTGAAAATATTAGTTGTTGTCTGTCTATAATTGAGTTTATATTAAGAAGATTGGATAAAAGTTTTTCATAAAATCTGAATTACCATAATGCTTTTGCATTTAAAACTGTATAATTATAAATTTAACTTTAAGAACCAAAAAGCTTTTAATCTAGATCAAAGGCTGGTAAGACATTACAAGTTACAAAAGATAAATAATGGCACTACTTCTTTTTCTTGATTTTTATTTGATAAATTGTTTTTCCTATACAAAACAGATACCCAATAACAAACAATAATTGCTCAAGATGGTGATCAAATTTATTCACATTGAAATTCTCCTGTAATGTATTCTTGTTATCCATACAGTAATAAAAAATTTTCAGGCATACTTGCAGAAAATGTACTAAAATTAAATGAAGTTGCAAATAAAATTAGGAATTTAAAAAAAACAATACCTGTAAATTTTAATATTGAGATTAGACATTTTTTTTCCTTATGTGGAAAACATTCAGCATTCATTGACCAAACATTACTGGTTTCGGTTGAAATTTATAAAATCTTAAAACAATTTTTCACAAAAATAGGTTTCTCATGTCCAGTAACTGTTATTGCTCTTTCTAGTATTGATGAGATCTTTCTTCCTACTTTTGTTTGAAGTCAAGTGGAGAGTTGGCATCTTGATTATATTTTTATTTTCTCTTTGAGTTACATGTGTTATCCATTTGAGTTGTTAGTGCAGTTGAAAACCAACAAGTAATGTTGTTTCTGTTATTTGGTAAAGTTCCTTGTTTATAATTCTGTCCTGCCAGTCGAGGAGATTTGATTAAGGATAATCCTCTCTTTTAAACAAAGTTTATTCAACAAAGTCACTTTTAATCATTGATTTTAAAGCAGTTGTATACAACTGACAGTTTAGATATTTCTTGTTTATTGGCATATACCTGACATCCATATAAAAAAAATATCAATCTTTTCTCGGCTATTTAAGAACATGACTTGAGATTTTTTTTAATAAATAATCATATTTGAAGTCGTTTATAGTTTTTAAAATTGTTGTTCTGAATTTTTAATTATGGTTGCCAAGTTCGTTGACACTGTTTTCATTCCAATTCCAGATCATAGTTTCTGTTTTGAAAAGATTTATTGTAATTCCTACTTGGAACACTTGGTAGAGAAGGTTCATCTTTTATTCCAACTATGAATATCTGTATCATCAGTATAGCCTCCCTCTCATCATTAGTACACTGGCCACAAGTGGGAAAACAAGAATGCTGTTTTCTATTAGTAAATATATTTGGGATGTGGTATGGAATATAATGGTCTAGGCCAGGGGTTCTTAACCGGGGGTATCCATACCCCTTGGGGGTATGGGAACCAAACGCTGGGGGTATGGGACTAATAGTCTGTTTTATGTAGTTCAGATACTAAAAAAACTTGCACATTTATGTTTTTTCCTTTTTCTTGTGTAATAAAACTGAATTATAACTTTATTTTGCTTTCAATAAAAAAAAAAATATAATAATGTTATAAATGCTTATGTTTTTGTTTTTTTTTTTTTCTAATGTTCTGTTCCTAGCAGTTCATATCTAAAGTAAATTCAAGTGATTGAAATATTTGGAAGACATACTGGCAAATAATAGGACTGGCGATAATTATTTCGACAGTCAAGTGAAGTGGGTATTGGACAATCCACTGGATGTCTGGAATCATCAAAAACCCTGGTCTAGGCCCATCTTTACGCATCTATGCTTGTATGCATGCAAAGCATAAAACGGATTGGGGCCCTTTTTTTTCTTTTTTTTTTTTTTTTTTTTCCCCTTGTCATGCTCCTGGCAACATTTGAAATGATTCGATATTACAGTCTTCATCAGACCTATATGACTTTGTGGACCAATATAGTTCCTCTATCACATCTAGACATGCAGTGGAATCAGAACTTGGAAGATGGTTTCTGATAAATGAGAAAAGGAAATTTCTATTGCTATGATCACATGCTGCTTTGAGATATACCATAACAGGTATACAATTTTCTATTTGGTTGGTATGCTATTTCCTGGAGTTGTTTAATGACATATAGGCCATCATTACATCCCATACAAGTGTGCGGTTTTAATTAAATACAAACAAAGGTCCTTAGAATATTTTTACTACTGGATAAGATGATTTAAATGTTCTGGAATAACATAGAGCTGGTGTCTAATTCTCAACATGCCTGACTGTTTTTGAAACTCTACTAAGGATGACTTGAAATTTTTTTTTATTTTTTTTTTTTTTACTTTTGGAAGTAACCTTACAAAATGTTGATCAGATTTATTGTAAAAGAATCAAGCCATTTGCTTTCTTTGTTTGGAATATTTTAAAATATCATTTTTTCATTATTTGTTAAATTTAAAAAAAAAAAAAAGAAAAAAAGATTCTAACCAGAAACTAACAAGGGGGTGCTGAAAAGTTAGCAGCCCATCTGACTAGAACCCAAAAAAATGCTATTCTATAGTTTCACCCTGATTTCAACACACTTGTCATATCTTTTCTTTAACCTGCTCTACTACTACCACTACCACTGAATCATTCAAACATTTCCTCTTTTTCAAATTCATTTTAATGTTTGGAAATAGGCAATGAAGTAAGATTTAATGAATAGTCTATACACTGAAACCCAAATACTTTAAAACCTGTAACTTTAAATTGGTACTGCAAGTTAGAATAGTATTCTCTATTACCTATTTGGTCCTTTTGAAGACAGTCACCGAAATATCTCCGGGGTAAAAACGGATGTTTTTGTTTTTTTTTTGTTTGTTTTTTTTTTTTTGTTTTTGTTTTTTTACATTGTTAGCCATGACAAGAATAGTGATGTGGATGTTGCAAAATGAGGAAATCTTGCAAGACAAACACTATTCACATCAGGATCTGGTTGTTTTCTTTACGCATGAGCCCTGATAGAAGTTCAATTTCATTTTGACAATTTCAGTAACTTTGGATGACTGAATTAGCCTTGATTTTCTTTTTAAGTCCCCCAGTTGCAATAAACATTTCTTGTGAACCCTCCCCCCAGTTAAATTAGACACTGTTATGTTTTTCCTAAAAATGTTTTTTCGTCATTTTTTTTTTTAATGACCCATGTTGAGATTCCCCTCCTGAATTTTGTTTTTGTCCCCCATTTTTCATCCTGACTGGGTCAGCTCGATTTTTTTTTTATTCTTTATCCATCATATATTTTTTACCCTTCCCATGTCCTTTAGTGAGTGTACTTCTTGATTCTGTCTATAGAAAGAATACAGCAGCCACTCTTATTATTTTGAGGGATGGTCAGGTCTTACTAACATTGTTTCATTTTAATTTTATCTTTGTGTTTCATTTTTAAGTTTGTTTTCTGGTTACATCCTCCCACCCCATCATTTAATGAATCAAGAAATTTTCATATAAATGCACTTTATGGACAATGAAAGGAAATTTTTACGTCATGGGATGTTCTGTAGGTACCCTGCGAACATGCAGTATTATGGTATATGCAGGATTGAGTGGTGATGGATGAATCATCGTGATGAATGGGTCGTGATTCTGATTAACTAGGATTAGGATAGCTAATGAAGACCAGCCTTGTGCCACAATTTTGTAATTTTCTCACAAAATAAATAATCTTATTTGGCTTACAGCTTCTGCATACCTAGTTGTCCATGAATTATAAAACCTAATATGTCTTCCCTGTGTATATATCAAATGTTTTGGCAATGCCTTTGGCTGAAATTTTTCAATTAGCCAAAATTAGATCCTGAATTAGATCCTGAACATGATCAACAATTTCAAGAAATTGTCACTGTTGAGGGCTTTCCAGGCTACTTTTTGGGTTTTAAAATTTCCAGTCTGAAACTTGATACTAAAATTTCTTCAGAGTTGAATAGAATAAAATTTTGTCTTTTTGTTATCCCACTTAAACCTTGTTCCACCATCCATTTACTCAGGCTCGCTAGGTAGGTTATGCGTTGATTTCCTCTGTCACTCCCACCTTCAATCTGTCCTGAGAGTTTTCAAAGCCTCCTTTCCTCACTTACAAATTTCAACTATTTTCTTTTTTTTTTTTTCTGATTGTAAGTGTCTTTTTTTTTCTTTTTCTTTTTTTTATTTTCTCTAAAACTTTGTCATTGCTCACACGTTCTGCACATGGTGTCCTCAACATCCTTCTGTAGAACCACATTTCTGTTGCTTCAAGTCTCTTAATCTGTGAAGAGATTGTCCAGTATACACTACCATATAGAAAGACTGATATTACATAACAGTTTAGTACTCATTTTCTGTTTCTAACAAAACTTTGTTTTGCTAAATACTTTCCTTAACTTTTGGAAAGCATCTTTCGCTATCCCAATATGTCTTTGGATTTCAGTGTCACACTTTCCATCCTCTGTTAAAATACTTCTTAAATATTTAAATTGTTTGGTATTTTTCCAATTTGTAATTTGCCTGTTAGGCTGTTCCTTTTTAACAACCATGCATTCCGTTTTCTTGCAGTTGATGTTTAGTCCTTCTTCTCTCTTTCCTTCACTGTCTTCTGTAGGAGTTCTTGTAGTTTCCTTTCCTTGTCTGTTATCAACACTGTGCCATCTGCATATCTTATATACTGTTAAGATTGTGGCCGCCAATATTGAATCCCAGTAGTACTTCTAATTCTCTAAGATTTGGCGCACTGTATTGAATAAGTCTGGTGAGACAACACATCCTTGTCTTACACTCTTTTCTATTTTTGTATATTTATTGATTTAGGATTAAAACTTGACAAAAGCTACACCATTTTCAATTTTGTTCCATCAAATTATCCTTTGGCTCCTTTTTAATTAAAATGTTTGGGTGGAGGGAATCCATTTAGATTTTGCAAGGCTGTAAAAATTGTTTGAAAAAGATTGTTGGTAAATTCTCTAAATGTATGTTCTTTAAAGAATCTTGTTTTATTTTATTTTCTCCCTTCAGTTAAAACGAAACTCATAATCTGTGCACATTTGTTTTCCATCAATGGCTTATTTTATTTATTAGAAACGTCAAAGATAAATTGTTTGCAACTCTTTCAGTTCACTTCAGTTTCATACAAATTCTCCTTGGACACAATTACTGGGGTATTTTCTTAAAATGAATTCCATTAATGTTAATCAAGGTTTGAAAAAAACTCATTTTTAATAGGATCCTTTGGAAAGTGTTAGAAAGAAATCCTGATAATTTTTGTTGTCCCATTTTCTTCATTTTTGTTAAAGAAGAAAATGTTTTGCTATGACATTCAATATCACAACCAATTGACAAAAACTTTCCTCCTTTCGACATTATTTATCATAAAGTTTTCTAATCTGCATGTATTTTTTTTTCTCCCCAAATAAATTCCAGCTTCTAGACTGTCTTCTCCTTTTGATACGAGATGTGCTTAATAAAGAAATAGATAAGAGCATTTCTAATATTCTAGAATATTCCACAGATATTTGGGTGTGACGGATTAATCTACAATTAATGCAAGCGACAGCAAACTCTTGAGGCAGATTACAAAACATACTTAGTGAATCATTTTTCTTTTTGCCTTCATATCAGAACTATCCTGAAATAAACTTTTTTTCTTTCTTTTTCTTTTTTTATTGAAAATTTAACATAAATAAACTTAATTTTCTATAAAAGTTTTGTATATTTTGCCAAACTAATGATTTAAATTACAATGAAGGGATGTATTTGCTTAAACAAGAAAGAAATAATCTCTATACTGTACCATCAAAATTCAATATTTGTTTGTTTTGTTTTTTCATGAGAAGGATTTTTATTTATGCTTTTAACTCTAGTGTCTCATGGGAAAAAGGATTATGTTTTCTGGAAAAGTAAAGAAATTCAAAGGGGATACAAGAGACAAAAAGCAATGTATTAGCAGCCTTACTTAACTAATGAGAGATTCCGTTATAGTAATATGAGGCATGTTTGCTAATTGGTACAGTATGTATTAAGACCTTGAATAAGTTCTCACTGATTTTTCATGAAAAGTAATGTTTTATTTACAAAAATTAGTAAGAAACGTATCACTAAAAGTACTGTCCATCGCTAGCCACTACTTTTTCCCATATTTCTGGAGGTATTTGAATTCCACATCAGAAAAAGACACGTCTTTTGAGGCTAACCACGAGTCGGCCCATTTTTTGGCATCTTCATAAGAATGAAAGTGCTGCTGAGCCAGGCCATGTGCCATCGATCGGAACAAGTGATAATTGGACAAGGCAATGTCTGGTGAATACGGCGAGTGGGGTAGGACTTCCCCTTTAAGCGTTTTCAAGTAGGTTTTCACCCATTTTGCAACATGTGACCTAGCATTGTCATGTTGCAAAATCACTTTGTCATGTCTCTGCTTGTATAGCAGCCATTCTTCAATGCTCGGCTCAAATGCATCCAATTGTAGTCATCTCCTGTGATGGTTTTGGTCGGTTTGAGCAGCTCCTAATAAACTACACCCAACTGACCCCACCAAGTACAGAACAGAAGCCTCAAACTATGAATATTCGGTTTTGCCACTGATGTTGATGCATGGCCGGGCTTATCCCACATTCTTCTATGCTTAGGGTTATTGTAGTGTATCCACTTTTCATCATAGGTCACAATATGATGCAAAAAAAAAAAAAAACTTTTCTCTTTTGTCATTGAAGTAGCTGTTCACACGTAACAAGACACTGTTCAAAGCCTCTCAGTTTCAACTCATACAGCACCCAATATCCTTGCTTTTGAATCATCCCTAATCTTTCAAACATTTCAAAACTGTTGTGCAATCAACTCTTAATGATTCTGCAAGTTCAGCTTGCACCTGGCATGAATCTTCATGAAGTAATGCCTCCAATTCTTTGTCTTCAAACTTTTTAGGTGCACCACTGCATCCTTTATTTTCAACATGAAAATCCTTATTTTTCAAGCGTCTAAACCAATCTCTGCATGTTGTTCCCGACAGAACATGGTCACCGTAAGTCTCAACAAGAATTCTGTTTGCAGATTTGTTCGAATGAAATAGTGCAGTAAAATTCGTTGCAAATACATTTTCTTTGGCACAAAACCTGACATGTTTAATGCTATAAAAAAACAAAGTTGTTTACACTTCAGCGAAATGACATACACTGAATTTCAAGCTTGCATATAGTACTTCCTTATAGATGTTTTACCATGTGAAACTACACACATGCAATTATGGAAACACCACCATGTGTTGGAAAATATCAAGAACTTTATTCAAAGTCCTTATATATATATGTGTGTGCACATGCACTTGCTGATCTCAGCCACGTGTTTGCTCTCGTTTGTTTCCTTTTCTCTCCTGTTGCTTGTGATCTAACCTAGTGAACCCCCACAGTACAGCCAACTCTCACCCGCAAGTTTTATTACCCTTTCCCTGCTATTATTTGATCCAAAATGAGAATATACCTTCTGAAGTAGTTATTAACCTGAGAAATAATGAATTGCACTCTTTTAATATTCCTACTGTTTTTAATAAAACCTGCAATTCTACTACTTGCTTAGCCAATGCTTTCATATCTTCTATTGCCTCCACTCTAAAGTCCATCATTTATTATGCCCAACTCTTTCCATTCACTTCTTGATTCATTTTCAGTCTTCCTCCCAAATCTCTGCCACATCCTGAGGATAAACAAATGCTAAATCTATAAATCACATATTGAAAACTTTTTTTTTTTCCAAACTGTATCCTCCATACAACTAACATTATCTCTTATGGATTTGATTACCTCAGCAATTTCAGCATCAATAAAATGTCCCCCCTTTTGGATTTTCCTGCAAACCTGTTAGAATCTTAACAAAAATCATACACTTATTACCATTAGGTGTTTTAATGAATGAGAGATTGAAAATGATTACACATTTAATTCACTTCCCCTTCCATCGTATCTTCATATGTAGAAATGTTTTTTTTCCACAAAATGGTCTTTCAATGAATTGCTGTTAGTTTCCTTAAAATTCAAAATTAATGAATGGATCATCAATTTAAAAAAAAAAAAAAAAAAAAATGGTTTCCTACTGCAGATAGCAAAATAAATAAATCCTATTTTCTTTTTGTTAAATGAGATATTGTTGCAATTGAAGTGCCTTGAGCTGATTGCTTAAATTTTCTCTTCTAGATTGAGCTTTTAATCAAGTACGAGTGGTATTATTATTATTAATCTGATTGGCTACAAGATAAATCCTACTAATCTGATGATAGCTGTTGGCCTGTTTTGATTCTGTTGATTTCATCACTTGGCTCCAAACTAAAATTCAATTGGCTAAATTTGAATTTCTCTTTCATTTCTGTGTGCATGTCTGTCTGTCTTGCTGGTATTTGCATGTCACTCTCTTTGTGTGTGTATGTGTGTAAAATTTTCCATTCTACTGGACATTTTGCTAGAATGTTTATTTTCCTAACATCTCGGAACATCAATAAGTTCATCACTTAATGATGAAAAAAAAGCATTAATCTAACATAATATATTCTTTTTTTTTATATATATAAACTGAACATTAGACAGTAAAAAATTCAGATCAATTTCTGCTAATAACTGTCATTTGATGGACTTGCTCATTCCCTTTTGAATATAGTTTTAATCAAAAGTTTACATCCTTTTAGAAATAGTTGTTAAAAAAAACCCTACTGAATGGATATTATCAAGAAAATGAAAATGTAATAGGCCTTCATTTGGATTTGACAATTCTTCTGTTTCTTAATTATTTTTCTTGTGTTCTATATCTCAAGAGAAAAGCCTTAAATCCCTGCACTCTTTGTATATATTAAATGCTGTTTCCATGAAACCCTGAATAAGACAAATACCTTTTCTTTTTTTTCTTTTCTTTTTTTTTTCTCAACATTAACAAGATGGATGCAACTGAAGATCATTAAAGAGATTTGATATTTTTCTTGTCACTTACAGTAAAATTCTCAACACTGCTCCATTTTTCTGAATTTTTTTTTATACCACTTTACAAAATAATTTTCTTCAAATTTTGTTATCATTATGAAATTACATTAATTATTCAAATTGAAGAGGGGAATTTGTATGTTAGATTTTTTTTTTGTCTGAGTTTCTGGGGTGAAGAGTTCTTATTTACACTATTTATATTTGGACTACAACATCTTTGTTATCACAACCTTTTTGGCTGTTGTGTCCTTCAGCCTTCCTTTGGTGTATATCAATCTGGGTAACCTACAGGGAATTCTGAACTGAGCCCTTTATTTAATCTATGGGAAGTGGACTGCTCTCATTCCACTGCTCATGTCTAGGGATATTGTCTAATTCTTATTTTAATTAGCATTGTTTAGTTATTGCTCATCCATTTCCACTGTACACACTGCCCAACCTAGGGATCAAACTCACAACCACAATGTCACCAAATTCCCAAACTAATGCTTTTACCCACTAGGGGACAATGAACATTTATAATAGATGAAATAATAGGCCATACATGTTAGCAGGAATCTGGTCAGGAAGCTGAACAAAGAAAAAAACATAATCCTTATCCCAAAATAACAATGATGTGATTATAATTGTTGTGATTTAGCTCTTCTAGGCAAAAGAATAGAAGAGGGAATTTCTAAGTTTATACACTTTAGTAGGTTGGGAGGAATATTTTCCTCTCCCTCACAAATCCAATTTTGTTTTAGACCCAACTATTGGAATTATATTCAATCAGGTTAAATGAAAAACTCTTCATGTCTCAACTGCAAGATTTAAAGGAACTGAACTAAAATCTTTGGTTTATTTTTCTTCCTTTGAAAATACAAAGGAACTTATAACTTTTCTTAATATCATTTAAATAAAGAAAGTACTTGTGGAGAGCTACTTATTATCTAATGCAATATATCAAAGATTTTATTTGAAGTGGAGGAGGGGGGGGCAAATCTTCCCATTTCTTGCTATAAGATAAAAATGAGCAACTTTTTAAGTTGAAATTCTTCCACAAAAATCTTGCTTATATTAATATTGTTAACTTGAAAACTGATCATTTTGTGAAATGTTGTTTTAAATAATGCAATGTCTAATCCAGTTTTTTTATTTCTTTTCAGAAGTCAGAAAGATGAGTTTTCTTAGGAGAAAATCAGGTATGGTTATTTGCTTTGCATTATATATGTAAAGATCTGATGAGAATTAGACTGTTGCAACATAGTCTAGCCTTATTTTACTGTTATTTGTAGTTCTACAAAAGAAATCTCTAAATAAATCTTGTTTTTTTTCCCAGTAACTGACATCAAATCTATTTGACAGCAACAACAATACAAAGGCGGAGAGCTGTTATTGTTTCCAGAATAATTTATAGTAAACGCAATATGACGTTAACAACATTCCAAAACATCTTATAGAAAACTTTAATGATTTGTTACTTGTGTAGATAATGATTGCAAAATAAATTGAAGATCTTTAGTGGCTTGAAATAGTTTGAAATGTTAATTTATTGGTATATTCTTGTCGTTAGTTTGAAAACAGGAACCGGTCTCTTTCTCTATTTTTCACTTTCGCTCTTTGATTATTGCAACTTTTTTTTCTCCTTTTGATCGTTACAACACGCTTGCACTAAAAAGAAATGCCTCCACAATATTTAAAAAAAAATACAGTACCGATTCAGTATCTGATCTGGAAATAGATTTTTTGCAGTTTTATATTGTGTGAAGGGGAATGTAATATGAATTGTCAAACTATTATTTATAGAAAAAACAGAAAATTGTATTTATGATTCTTAATATAAACTGACTTTGTGTGTGTGATAAAATGAATGCATTTTATGCTGACCTCTTCTATAATAAATTTTAATTTGGTTTTAATTCCCCCTCCCCATGCATTTTGATATGTTAAAATTACTGCTATTTGCTTTCAAATTGAAAATTAAATCTGAAAGCTGCAAATGTTTTTTTTTTTCTTCTTAAAACTGCTAAGCTTATTGCACTCTGTTTGAAAGCCTTCAAATGTTCCCAAATTAGATTTCATCAGCCTTACTCATGCTTAAATATACCACATCTACTTGGCAGCTGATAAGAGAAACCTTTGAAAGAATCTGATAGAATGACTTAGCACTTGATATTCTTATTATTTACTGTTGAAAAAGAAAAATATTGGCTAATAAGGATCCAAATTTACTTTGAAAGTTTCAAATGATGAATTTCAGTTAAATGTTGTTCAAATTAGCAATCCTACATTAAGTTCTGCTTCTTTCTTCCACTTGATCAATCATCTTTGTCTTTTTTTTTTTTTTTTCTTTAACCATTTACAGTGACAAGATTCTTAGGTAAAACATCTAAAAATATTCCAGGCCTTTTTGAATTTTAGATCAAGTTTTCCTATAAAGGTATTTGAGTACTTTCTTTTGATACACACACTTTTGGCTGATCATAGTTTTCTTTACTTTTTCCCAAAAACAAAATTTGAGCCAGAAAGAAAGCAGGAATGAGTTTAGACTTCCACATAATCTAACAGCCTTGTTTAGTCAAATGTGATTTTCTTGAATCGACCTTAGTAACTTCTCAATGACTTATTAGTCAATAGCAGTTTTAACAAGAAAATGAAAAATCAAGAATAACGACAATGAGACATATTTTCTTCTTTTCATTCTTCAATTCTCTTCATCTGGAATTCTTTGGGCTTATTGTTTGGAAATTTTTGCTTTCTATCTTGGATATGAGATGCCACTTTCTGTCAATGGTTCTTCTTAATCAATTGATTTCCATTATTCAGCTCTTTCTTTCTTTCCTTCCTTTTTATATATATATATATATATATATATTAGGTACCTCCACTTGCTGAAAAGCAGCATAGCATCATAAAAAAGGTCCCAAACTTAATAAAATCAAAGGTTTAGCATCGATATATATGTTATTAGTAAAGGGAAAGATGGAAGTTTTTCTTTCAAGGCATTCTGGGGGCAGCATTTCTCCACAAAAACAAAATGTAATTTACACATTTTATTGCCTTCCTTTTTATCAATAACTACAAAATATTACAATTGTAACATTTCAGCCATTTTTCCTAGTGTCATGGCTTTTCTCAATAGTCACCATTTTTATATACATAAACCAAGAAAATTAAATATTTAACTTTTATATAAATAAAACCTTCTTGTGTCAGTGGTTTTAAATCAAACAGCTTGATGGCCTAATTTTTTGTAAACTGTCTTGAAAGCTTGTCTAAAATCACTTAAGACTAATATTTGCCATCACTTTTATACCTGATTGAATTGACATTTACCTTATCCACAATCTCATTTCCCAAGATGAGCTTTCATTTTTCTTCTGTCTGCAATGATACAATTTTTTTTTTTTTTTATGGAGTCTTGTGTGCTAGACATTTTGCTGTTTTTCCATTCAACATAATCTCTCTGATTACAATATTGCAAAGATTTCTTTTCCTTTCTCTTCCCCCTGCCTGTTTATATAATTACAAACTCTTCTGTATTTGTAATCTTGCTCACATTCACACACACACACACACACACACACACACACACACACACACGTATGTGTTAATATATATATATTTTTTTTTTAACATGTATAACTTGAATAAATTGTAAGCTATGCCAAACCTAACATGAGTCTACATTAATTTCAAGCTGCAATCTGCCAATGCAAATAGCAACATTTACAATTATAGTTTGTTTTTGTTTTGTTTTTTTAACATATAGCAAATAAATTTGTGCCATTTTTACATTATTGTTCAACCATTCTAAGAAATATCTATCTTTTCTAATGTCAGGAAATCAATAAAAAAAAAATCAAAATTTAAGTGAATACTACGTAATGACTCAATTTCTTCAACATTTAGTGGTATTCATTTCAAGAGTTTTTCTTTTCCCTTTTGATTGTAATTTGGCAACATTGTGTTCCAAACTAAAAGAAACGTAAACAATGTTGTGCATGTATTTTGATGTGATTGAGTCACAAAATGCTTTCCTAATTAAAAACTGTTATACTAATAATTATGGAAGCAATTAAGTCAGATATAATGCAGGTTAGGTTTAATGTGTTTCAGTAGGAGATTGAGATTGCATCAATACATTTGCAGGTTTGGGAGGGTGGTTCTCAAATTTTCTCTTTTCTCATTGTCTGTTTTAACATTTCTTTTATTTTTAGTGACTCTGAACAGATTTTCATGATTTTCCTGTTTATCTTCATAGTAATTCTTTCTCTCTTTCAATGCCTACTGTTTAGACTTCTTCCTCATGAAATACTTTGGGATATGGCCTACTCTTCTTTTCTTTTTCTTTTTTTTTTTTCTTTTTTTTTCTTTTCTTTTTTTTCTTATTTTGCTTCAGTTTTTGTGGTGAACAATTATGTAGAAGTAAGCAAGTCAGAGTAGCTTGCATCTAGTGCAAAGGAAAATAAGTTCCTTTCCTCAATACACATGTAGCAGCGACATTGTTCCTTAAAAATGGTATTAATCTTCCCCCCCTCCCCTCCACTTTAGATTATTTTGGAAGTGTATGATTCTGTAACATTGGCTTTTATACAACCTTAGCATGGTTCAACCAATAGCAATTCGCGTGCCGATTGGTTGGACTGGAGGATGCCATTTGACTATATGATTGACCAATCAGCATTCTTTGCTTCATCTTCAGTCAGCCGTGGTGTTGGCATAATAAAAGAGGGCTGAAGCAGAGCAATTTTTACATTGGTGACGTGTGTGCAAATTCAAGAATGGTTTATTGGAATATAGCCTCATTTAACTACACTTTTATTAAAGCCACTTCCACGTTTCCTGTTTGCAGGGACTGGGATAAGACTATAAGATTAGCTATGGCGTTTATCTTTGTGTTTTTGCTGAGATCCTGGGACTTCACTGAAATATGTCAGCAGGCTATCAATTATAATGCAGCTTTTTGTAAGTGGACATTTGGTCTTCCAGCAGTTTTTTGGCTGCTTGTTTGAGACTAGCATGGGAATGATGAAACACAGTGGTCAATACCTGCTGATTCTCTTTGAGATCTGCTATTGACTCTGCTGCTTAATGTGGCCAGGGATTGGGCAACATAATGCACATTCACCATGTGTGGGTGGCTAAGCAGTATACCTTTTGCAGCCTTTGTTTCTCCCTGTCATTATTGTAGCTCCATCTAATCTTGTGCTCATCACTTTGGTTAATAGGGTTTCCATTACTGACATCACTTCACAATCGTTTGTATCAACACATTGTTTATTTGCTTCAAAATAAGTGCTTGGTTAAAATAAATCCAGGGTGTTGCTTATATCCGTAGATCCATCTATGAGCACAGTCATGAATGGGGATTCAGTTACTTTTGTTTTTACAGCTGTGTCTGCCATACTGGACAGCAGTTCCTTGGCTGTATATCTTGAATTGTATGCTACTGCTTTTTCTTCTTTTTTTTTTTTTTTTTTTTTTTTTTTTTTCTTTTTTTTTTCTTTTTTTTTTTTTTTTCTTTTTTCTTTTTTCTTTTTTTTTTTTTTCTTTTTTCTTTTTTCTTTTTTCTTTTTTTCTTTTTTCTTTTTTTTTTTTTTCTTTTTTTCTTTTTTCTTTTTTCTTTTTTCTTTTTTTTTTTTTTCTCTTTTTTCTCTCTTCTCTTTTTTCTCTCTTCTCTTTTTTCTCTCTTCTCTTTTTTCTCTCTTCTCTTTTTTCTCTCTTCTCTTTTTTTTCTCTCTTCTCTTTTTTTCTCTCTTCTCTTTTTTTCTCTCTTCTCTTTTTTTCTCTCTTCTCTTTTTTTTCTCTTCTCTTTTTTTTCTTCTCTTTTTTTCTCTTCTCTTTTTTCTCTTCTTTTTTTTCTCTCTTCTCTTTTTTTCTCTTCTCTTTTTCTCTTCTCTTTTTTCTCTCTCTCTTTTTTCTCTTCTCTTTTTTTCTCTTCTCTTTTTTCTCTCTCTTTTTCTCTTCTCTTTTTTCTCTTCTCTTTTTTCTCTTCTCTTTTTTTCTCTTCTCTTTTTCTTCTCTTTTTTTCTTTTTTTTTTTTTTTTTTTTTTTTTTCTCTTTTTTCTCTTCTCTCTTTTCTCTTTTTTTTTCTCTTTTCTTTTCTTTTCTCTTCTCTTTTCTTCACTTTTCTTTTCTTTTCTCTTTTTCTTTTTTTTTCTTTGCTTTTTGAGATGGGGAGTCTTCTAGGCCATCCAGTGAGATTTTTTTTTTTTTTAACAGCACTACTTTGTCCTCCTTCTGGCTGTCCAACTTCACCCTAACTTTGTTCTAAGTATTTTTACAGAACAGGAATATTTAGGCAGGACTGATTGCCCTTTGCTTAAAACATGGAGAGTGAGGGTGGACTGCTGAAAGTTGGTGCATCAGGCTCTGTAAAAGAGGAGGCAGACATAGATACAGTCTTTGCTGAGTTACACTCTGAAAAAGACTCTGAAAGAGGGTCAGAGGTAGAAAAAGCAAAAAAAAAAAATGAAGCTGCAATAATCTGCTAGAAAGAAATAGATTTTATCTTTTTCTTTGGTGGTAGTACTTTTTCAGTCAGGAAAAACAAGATTTTGTCTGAAACATGATGTATGTTCAGACCTAAACTGTACATCACAAAATCATGGCTGTCATTCAAAGAAATTTTGACAGTAAAAATTTTTTTTTTTACACACACGCGCGCACACACACACACATATCTATCTTTCTATCCCGCCTACCTTCACAGAAAGGGGAAATAGTGTAGGGATGGAATAAATTTTTATTGAATTGAAGATTAAAAATTTGCTTATTTTGAAAAGTAAAATTCTTTTTTAGGAAAAATTTTTTTTTTGTTTTTATTGACACTTTTTTATTATCTTGACTGAATGTTTTTTAAAATGTGCCTCGACATCTGTAGAAGAAACTTGGTTTGTACATCCATCTAGAATTAGTTTTAGATGGTTTAAATTAATATAGTCCTCAACATAGTTTTGTCTGTTTCATTCCGCAGTGTAAAGATAAATACATTAATTCAAAAGCCAAGTTCAAAATCCAGAAAATGGCTTCATTAGTCTGACAAGTTTCCACTTAACTGTCAATCAAAAGTAGAATAGATGCTACAATATTAAGAGTATATAGTATCACAACCATTTATAATATATATGTTCACACTTGTTAAAATATTTGCACTAATAGTTAAAAAAAAATATTTTATTATATTTAACAACAAAAATATCTGTCTATATTTCTGAAATATCTAAGTACTAATTACCATTAATATCTGTCATAGTTCATTTGATAAATGATGCATATTCGGTTATAGAAAGAATATATTAATAACATGTTAAATGTGTATGCACGATTGGACTGATGTCCTTGTTTACTTAATATCAACAAATTCAGAAGTATTTTTTATTCTTTTAAAGAAAGACAACTGTTGATAAAACTTTTTTTTTAGATATTTGCTCTTTAGTTATAGTTCGTTAGCAGTTTAGCAATTGAGTTTCTAAGAAACCTGAATTAGATGAAATGGAAATAATTTAAATCAATTGGTAGACAGACTCTCTACATGAAATAAGCTATATTTCACTAGAATCATTGGTACAATAAGATTTTGAAGAATGAAGAAACATTATGCCTAGGCTGTCAATCTTAACTGTATAGTAAGATACAATAGAAAGTTCAGAGATTATACATTGATTGATTGGTTAATATTCCTAGTGATAGGTCACACAGAAAGTTAGTTTGTTTTTTGTTTTTTTGGTGGGTGGGTATAGAAAGTAATTTTGTAGACTTTGGTTTTAGTACAGTGAACTGTGCTGATCTGAAGTAATTAGTGCCTTCTAATTCTGGTTATATAGGCCATGAATTTTGTTAGATTTTTTTTTTTTTTTATCATCATGTCTAGTGATAGCAAAGAAGGAAACTGGTGATGCAAAGTGTCATCATAATGTGTAATGGTGTCTAGGGTATTGTCAAGCCAACTATTTACCATCTCACCTGCAGAGGTGGAGTGAAGCTTATCTCTGGCCACATTTACAAAATCATCCACAATACACTAAAACTTTTCCTTGACAAGTTATCTGTGAGTCTGTTACCCACACCTGTGCAAAAAGAAAATTATCATGTGAATGTGGTCTCTGCTATCATGAGAAAGAAAGCCAAACCCACCACAAGGTCTTGGAGGTTAAGGAACTTGAACCAATGCCAAGACAAGTACACTCCCACATGATCCAACAAAATATTGCCACATTTGGTGCTATTTCCACCAAGATAAGACTCTAGAGATTAATACACAGCAACTGTGAAAGGGAGCAGTGTGTGTGTGTGTGTGTGTGTGTTACACACACACACACACACACATTGTCAATAGTTGTAACATTTGTACTAAGTGATTTGATTTTGTAATATGAATAGAGATCGCCTTCAACAATGAAAGAAAATGGAATATTTATGTAAGAAGCTTGAACATTTACAGTTGCCATTAAAACGTTTCAGTGACAGCTATAAAGATTCTTTAAGAAGGATATTATTTAAATTAGAGAAATAACCACGCCATTGAATTATTTATAAGTTTGAAATTATTTGAGCTGTAGAATGGGAAATAGGTTTTATTTATTCAAAATCCAAAATATTGTCAGGAAGTGACACTTGCTTATTTTCTACTCATGGATAAATCTGTCTTTGATAATATGAGAGAGAGAGAATTTCCTTTCAATGAGATACCATTATAATGGTTGGTATGGCTAGCAAGTCTTAGAACTATCAAATGTAGGAAACCAAAATAGGGAAAAGGTTGAGATGGAAATTTACTTTTCCTTTTGTTTCTTACCCAATCTAACATTCTTGAGGGTTCTGCTGATCATCCCTCGCTAGCAAAAGAGTCTGTGCTTCCACTTGTGACTTGTGACAGTGTGTTGAGTAAAAGTCACAGTGAAGTAATGGATAGCGTCTCAGATTGAGGAATCGGAGAGACTAGTTTGGATTTTAGTCTCATTCATTACATTTGCTTATATGCAAATACCTTTGGGGAAGGATATAAATCCATCTCTTCTACTCCCAGCTATGGGTTAAATAACATTCACCAACGTTTTCCCCCACCAATGGTGGGGGAAAACGATAATGGCTACATCTGTACAATTGAAAATTAACAGTAATTATATTTATTGTGAGCTAAGAAGAAAGTGTTTAGCTTTATTCGACATAGAACATTGCTAGGTTGTTAATGGAACTCTTCTATGATAAAGACTACAGCTTTTATAGATTATGATAGGAGTAAGTCTCTTAGTGAAACTAGTTTCACATTCATTTTGTAGGCATACGTGTGCATAATTAGGTTTAGCCTCAAGTAGCTCAACCTCGTCTACCAGCAGTTCAAACTTACTTTGGCGCTCCTGGCATCTCATCAAAACACTTCCGGGTTGAGACCAGCATCAAGGGAGTAAATGCCCATCTGCTATCCTCCATTGGTGATGAAACACTTTCTCATGTGGCGTTTCATTAGTAGCTATACACAGCATGCTTCAGATGCAATGAAGAGCCTGGGGGAGTACCATCACCCACATGGAAACCTGGAGACCTTGTGAAGACAGATCCAGAAATATGGTTTGCCAAATTATCCTGTTGTGACATTCTACTAGACCGTTCCCACACAGATTATAAATAGGTAAATGACTGCTAGCCATACTTTGTGTATTCAAAAATGTGGTGAGTTCTTTAGAAAGAAATGACAGGCCTCTGTCAGAATGAATATATACGAAAGTATCCCAAATAGGCAAAAAATGTTTTGCAGTCATTAACTGTTTGAGTGGTCAAGTCCTTACAGGGAAATGCAAACAGAAATCTGCTAAATTTGATTACATTTAACATATACTAATTCTTATTATTTGTTTGCAGGGGGGGGATGCTTTAAAGTTAATGTTAAGTCTCTCAAATGGGCTGTGTAGCCTTTATCACATGACTTTCATCGTTGAAATAAAATCCAAGTTTTATTTCAGAGCACACAGGATAGGTTTTTATCATTCTTTTTATGTTGTCCATTGAATAAGGAAGATTTTTACTTTGTACAAAACGGGCTATGCGTGTTATTCCAAATGTGACACAAGGAATCGTGTATCTCTGCCCTTTGTACGGATTAGTGGCTGAGCAGTAAGATCTAGATAACATATCAGCAGCATAGTTTTTCTTCCCAGAACGATAAATGATATAAGAATAGCAAGAAAGTTTGAGTCCCCATCTTGCAATCTTTTCTTCTTTTTTTTTTTTCTTTCTTTTTTTCTTTTTTTTTTTTTTTCTTGCTCTTTTTCCATTGAATATAAATGATACAGATTTTGGATCTGTTATTAGTTGAAAATGCTTTCCCAGCAAATAATGTTGCCACTTACACAAAGACTACGATAGCATATGCCTCTTTTTCAATTGATAAATGTTTACATTTGGTGACTGTTAATGTCCTAGAAAAAGACCACGAGTCTGCCATTTTTGACTGAGGATTGCAATGATGGCTTGTTCTGAGGTGTCAGTTTCAATAACAAAAGGTATATTATTTTCAATGGTAAAGACCACAACATTTACGAGCTTAATATTTTTAAAAGCCTCAACAGCGGATTTTCAAATTATTACTAGTGTATGTATTTTCTGGGAAAATTGGTATACCCACTTAGAGTAATGGAAGAACAAACCGATTGCTTGTTGAAAGGAAGTTTTGTTAGTCGGAACAGATAAGTTTAGGAGGGGTTCCAAATGTTCTAGATCAGATTATGCCACCTGAAATATTTAAGGTAAACTTTTGAAAGAATATACTCTTATCCTGATTGAAGGTTAAATTAAAACGTTTGGCTACTTCCATAAATTTTTGTCATGCTCAGATTGAGTTTGGGCATATCTAGTTGTATTATGAATGTAATCAGAAGTGCTTTTAATGTTGTTATCCCTAATTATTTGATCAATAACCTTTGAAAAGCCACAACTTCATTTGTAACCCCAAAAGAAACCCAGCAGAACTGATAAAGTCTGCCATTTGCTGTAAAAAGTTGTATAAAAAAAAAAAAAGTTTTATCTTGTTCTTTTATCCAGATTTGGTAGTAGATGCTGCACAGATCAACCAAACCAAACTCTCGGTACTTGGATTTCTTTTCTATTAAATCATTGATATTAGGTAGAGGATAAGCATCTAGCATAGTAAATCTAGTAAGAATAGTTGACCACTAATCATTTCTTGTGATTTTGATCACCAGTAACCAATACTTGGGCTTTAGATATAAACTAGGTTCCACAATCTCTTCAGCTAACATCCGTTTTACTTCAAAGTTAATGAATTTATTATTGGTTTCAGAATATCTCCTTGATTTGATAGCTCTAGGCTTAGAATTCTGAGAGATATTATTAAAGAGCACAGGATAGGGAGCCTTCATTCTAGTCAAACCATAATCGGGAGTCAGTGGTGGGGGGTGGAGATGTCTGCTTCCACCAAAAGAAATTTTCACTTTAGAATGTAGGCTCAGAATGTCATGCCCGATTATTACATCAGCACATAAGTTATCAAGAATAATTAGTTGTACTTTCTTATATGTGGGATTGCCAATGATAACATCTGCTATGTAGCATCCTGCTACTTTAGACTGTAAATTGGTAGCTGCCATAGAAATAACTTTGTTAGAAAGTAGAGGTTTCCACCTATACCTTTTCACTAGTGAATGACTTATAAAACTCTGGGAGCTTCCAGTATCAAGTAGTACATTCACTGCTTTGCCATTTATTTTAGCCAGTAGAATAGTTTTCAACAAATTAAGGTGCATGGTTGCCACTGAATTGCAGGTAGTTGCTGAAGACATAGACCCAGAAGACTTGGGTTTAGACCTACAGACTTTTTGCATAGTGTCTGTCCTTACCGCAGGATGTGCATTTAGCCTCCCTGGCTGGGCACTGTGTACAAAGGTATTTTCTGAACCTACAGAAGAAACACTTAGTCCTTAAAGCTGCTGCAATGGTTTGGTAAGAAGAGGTACTGTTAGTAATAGTATCAGAGGAAGCTGCTGCAATGGTGTAGTCAAACATTGTATGTCAGACTCCTTTTTAGCTACTTCTGAGGAGCATGTCTGTTCAAATGCTATCTCCATCCAAGTCTAAGGTTTAGTTCTTCAATAGACGTTGGCAAATGTAACTGGAATGTATCCCATTAATAAAGGTGTCTCTCAAGGGTCTGATCCAAGCTTTCATTTAGATTTTGTTTGCAGTTGAAGAGCAAATGTGCAATTACCTTGTTCTTGGGCTTAACATAGAGCTTTCTTAGCATTTCCACAGCTCTCTTGTAAGAGGTTGATTCTTTAAAATGTTTATAAATTGCCATGGACAGAAAGTTAATAAATACATGTAATCTGGTTGTAAATTCAGGGTTGATAGCATGAATAAAGTTACTGAAAGTTTTAAACCAATGGCATCATTGGTCTGCAGCATCACTCGCATTAGGGCCCACCTCGAAGTGATAGGGTTCCAGATATCTTTCCATAGTTTGTTGAATAAATTATTGTGGGCTAAGAAGAAAGCATTTAGCTTTATTCAACATAGAACATTGCTAAGTTGTTAACAGAATTCTTCTACGATAAAGACTATGGCTTTTATAGTTTCTATTAGTCATCATATCAGTAAGCAAAGGTGGCAGTGGGAGTAGAATAGCAGTTACCAAGGTCATATTAATGATAACAGTTTTTAAAATTGGTGGGGATGGAGATGGAAGACTTCAGCTTTCTGCTTAATATTTTTTTTCCTTGTTGGATACATTTGAACTTTAATTATAAATATTCTACTTTATTTAAAACAAATATTAAAAATGGTTTAGATATATTAAATGCTTGACTAGCATTATTTTGGCGTGAACTTGTTTCACCTTGTGACAAAGTGAAGTAATTGTTTTTTGGGTTTTTTCTCACTACTCCTAATTTTGCCTTGTGAAAGTCTTCATCATTTCCACAAAGAAAAAGAAGATATGATATTTGAATTGAAACTTTTTTTATATTCCAGTAGTTATTGAGATGTTTTACAAAAAATTGCTTTTTAGGTTAGTTTCTTCTTTTGAAGACAGTTTTTATAGAACAGGAAATAAATTAGACACTGGAAGATTTTTCAGTGACTCCTTTTACTCCAACTGTAGCTTTGAACTGACTACTTGATACTCATACATTGTCCTGGCACGTGGACATAGTGGTAAACACATGAATGTGCACACATATTTAGCAAAGAAATCATAAATAGATAAATAAGTCTTCTATGCACATACTGTTGCCTTGAGACGGTTGCTATCAATAAACACTTGTCAACTGTTATTTCCTCAATTCCAATGCGATTCCCAACCAACCAGATTAAACAAAGTATAAATGATGTGCATTTTTAGGAAAATGAAGAGAAAAAAAAAACATTTTCCCTTTCCTGCAAAAGCACACGCACACATAATATAGAATTGAGTAATCTTTAGTCACTTTTCAGATTTCTCTAATATTTGGCTAAAGTTGGAGGTGGCAAGTTTTGCATCAACTGAAACAATTTAAGAAAAAAAAATATTCAAAACCAAATTTGATTCTAATCCATAAGTGCTTTCTATTTCATTTTCTAATGGAAAAAAAAAAAAAAGAATCAAGTCTTTATATCCCTCATATACAGTAATTTCAAATGTCTGTTTATTAAAAATCATGAATCTCTAATTATATTTTTCAGATACATCAGATTTCTAATAAACTTATGTGTAAAATGTTTTCAAAGAAACTTCATAGTTTATAAATATCATTTATTTTAAAGTTGTATTTGTCATTCCACTAAACTAGGAATTTGTCAAAAACAGAAAGCAATTCCACATTATCATATTGAAAGTGCACGCACGCATACACATACAGCTTAAATCTTGATTCTGTTTGACCTCCATTGATTTTGTTAATATTTTTCTCCTCCTTAATCAAAGCTCAATATCATTAAGCTTCTATCAATGATTATGTTTAGCTATTTGTAATAGGATTAACCCACTTCAAACAGAGGACTCGTTCAACAAACATCATAGGTCTATCTTTTTCAATAAAACTTTATTTATTTATTTATTTTTTTTTAAATGAAACTTATTTTAAATTTTGTGAACTAAGAAAAAAAAAAATAATTGCTATTTTTTTTATCCTTTTAGGAGTAAAAAAAAAAAACAGCTAAAATATGACTAAAAGTACTACTTGTTGACTGAAATTCCAAGCTGAATATTGTCATTATTCACTTGATTTTCTTTTTTTCCAACTTTCTGACTTCTGGGTTCATTAATAAAGTCTGTTTTCTCACAATCACAAGACTTGTTGGACACTTGCTTCTACAAATACATCTTAAATTATAATTGGTTTTGACACAAGGAAAAAAAAGCAGATTTTGATTTTTCAAAATTATGAAACAATATGCACTTAGAGAACAGACAAGCTGACATACTGGCAAAAACAATGACGTTATTATTTCAAGAAATAAAGAAGTTTGCTTATTTGTCTAACTGTATTTAAATAGCAAATGTTAAACAAAAGGATTTCTATGGAGACTTCTTTTTAGTGTATGGAAAGACTGGATATATTTTACCTTTTTAAAAAGACAAAGAAAATTCTGGAGATAGTTCTAAACCACAAAGGATTTGTTCATTCTCTCTTTCCACCACCACCCATATACACTTAATTACGCATGAACAAATACTCTTTATGCAAGTTTCTAATCAGCCAATTTGAGTTAAATACTGTCATGGCGCCCTGCTGAATTTCATTTCATATGTTAGTGCCTTTGAAGTACTTTAAAAACTAAACTATTAGGATTTTAGGAGAATGATGAGAAAAATAAAAACCTTCTAGTGAGCAACAGTTCTATGGGTGAAAATCGTTTGTTGATGGAAGAAGTGGAAAGAGAATAGCCAGATTGGTTCAGAGGCTGATAGAAAAAAAAGCGGTAATTGGAGCTGAAATAACTCTCTATACAATGGAGGTATAGAGAAAAACATGTTGAACCTTGAATCAGATGGGCTACAGCAGCAGAGGACCACACTGGGTGCCATGCCAGTTGGATAAGAACAGGAAATTGAGGCTTCAGTGGACTAAAGATCACAAAAAAGAAAATTGGGAAAACTATTGCCTAATCTGATGAGTCACAAAAATATCTGCTGTAACATTTGGATGGTAAGGTCAGAATTTGGTATAGATAATATGAAAGTATGGGTCCTTCCCGCCTTGTTCAGGATGCTCTACTGCTGTGATAATGGCATGGGGAATATTTTCTTGGTAAACACTGGAATAGCTGTTAGCCATAAAAGATTGTTTAAATGCTGCAGCTTATCTGAATAGTGCAGCAGACCACATGCCTCAATTTATGACAACTATAGTGCATCAATTCTCTACTAGTCATTTCCAGCATAACAACATGCAGTTTGACAAATCAAAAATAGCATCAGTTCATGGAACCCAACAATAAGTGTTAAAATGACTTCCACGGGCACCGAGTCTCCATCTCACATAGCACTCTTAGGATGTGGTGCAAAGGGAGATTTGACTCTGGGCTGTGCAACCAACACAGTCCTAAAAGAATTGTAGGATGCCATAATTACAGCATGGAGCCAAATTTCAAATAAAATATTGCTTCCAGAACATAATCTAATCCATGCCATGAAGAATTGAAGTAGTTCTACAGGCAAAAGGGGATCCAAACTCCAATACTAGAAGAGTATACCTAATAAGATGATGGGATTTTTAATGTATGATATTTTATATTCATATACATATATTGAGTTGTGGTGTTAATAAAATAGTGCTTGATGTATAGTAATTTATGAATAAATATACATTTCTTCCCCCCCCCACCAGTAGTAGCACAACTCTATTTCCCGCCCCTCCTAACTGTACAGACACAAACTTGGTCCACACTGGGGTTGATAAGACAGACAACTGATATTTTCGTCTGCCAAATATGAAGTAATTTTGGATTTTACCCATTAATTATATTGCTCTGTACTAATAAATACATTGAGCTCTTTTTATGCATCAGTTTTAATATTTTATATTACTAGGATCTACTTGTATTATATAACAACAGATATGTTAACGTGTATAATATATATATATATATATATATATATATATATATATAGGCACAGTGGGGTAATGGATAGTGTTTTGGATTGAGGAATCAGCCAAGTTCGAATTCCAGTCAAATCCATTCCATTCACTTTGAGGATAAAAGGGGCAATAAATATGACAGCCAAATACCAGAAAGTGTTTATGTATATTTGTCGTGTGTGTCCATTGGATTTTAAATTCTGAGAAGATCTCTATTAGCTTGTATGCCGCATTGTGCTATTATTGAGGCAATTCTATAAGCAAAAGGGAGTCCAACCTAGTACTAGAATACTATAGCTTATGACAAGTAGAACACGCACATGAAGTTAAGTGGAGCCCTAAATGATTATCTCTGAAGTGTCTAATATTTTTATGACCAGCAGTAAAATCTACAAAGTAAGGCCTTCAAAGTCCACCCACCCACTGTCCAAACAGAAAAGAAATAAATGAAAACTTTCAAAAAGTGCTACATAAGCTTATAAGTTTATATAAGTAGACTTAGTGGGATGAGGGTGGAGCCATCCATTCAACCAGTCACATCAGTAGCAGTTGCTCATCAGAAGTTATGTAAAGATCTATGTATTGCCAAATAGTGCTAGGTCTTGAAACTTGACCAGTGAATGAAGCCTATCAAATTATTATTGAAAACAGGATGGCATTAATTTCATCTTCTGCTCTACGTGAAAGTATTTTTCCCTATTTTGTGCAGACTGATACAAAACACAAGAAGCACAATGTAGAGTGATTTGACCAAAGAGAGAGAGAGAGAGAGAGAGAGGGACCCATTGTATTTTTGTACACACACACACACACACACAATGCCTGATTGAGGTTGTAGCAAAGCCTATTGGCCTCACACTTTTGAGGACCTTGCATTAAATACTTTTCTGCAGTTTTGTGAAACTGGCATCTTATTCTCTGGTCATGTTGACATTTACATGACAGGGGAGCTGCATCCTTAATTATTCATTATAGTTTTAAGTAACAGTATATTATCTCGGTGATGTTATATCTACTCAAATAACTCACTAGAATTATTTGTCTCATCTTTTCTGGCTTTGTTTATTATGTGGACGGATTAAATGTTTACCTGTCTATTTCTATGTTAGTAAATGATTTATAATTAAATGTGACCAATTTAAGTTATCCTGTGACCCTTTTTTTTTTCTTTTTTTTTTTTTTTTATCATTTCACTCTAAGCAAAACAATAAAGGGATTACTGAGTGTGAAAGACTAAAAAAACAAAGCTCACCAGAACAATCCATAAAAATGTTTATAGAAAAGGCACAGGGAATATCTACATTATGGTGGTAGGAAAATGACTGAAGCCATTATGCCAGGTTGTAACATTGCAGATATGAGCAATATTCAATTCATGGACAAATGGTAGACTTATAATGATCTAAGGTAGATTCTTTTGAGTGAAATTTTCTGATACAGTGAACCAACTTTGCTAGCAGTGATTCAATATAATCTTTGCACTTCATGTCAGTGGGAAACATTAGCCCAAGAAAGCATAATAAGTCACTCTCCTGGAGGTTATCGTCAGTTGTACTGATGAAAGGCCAAAAAGCACTTTAAAATGATTAAAAAAAAGGGCAGTTTCATTTTGGAGACGTAAAATTGACAAGAAATTTCTTGCTCCAATTAACTGATTGTAGTTATTTTTATTTTATTTTATTTTTTTTAAAGCAGATGCCATTTTGATTTTATCAAACCAGACTTAGCATTAGGACAGGAGTAAATAGTTGTGTCATTGGTATAGATACCAAGTTGAGAATTGATAAAATAGGGAAGGTCACTGATGAAAATTAAGAACAACATAAGTCCAAGGATAAGACTCCCTGGGGAAACACCTGCATTAATGTAAAATATCTAGAAGAGTGGTTATTTAAGACAACTTTCATTTCACTATTTAATAAGAAAGATTGAATCAGATCCAAAAATTTGTCCAAAAATACCATAACTTTTAAAATCCTGTCAAATACCTTTGAGATATCCAAATTGTCCGACAGAAGGATTAGATGGCTTGTCTGTGTTCTTGAAAACTAGAACTTCAGACGCAGATTTCCAACAAGCAAAAATATAGCAAGATATTTATTGTAGAGTTTAAAGAAAACAGGAATCCGTTCAAGAGCATATTTCTTAAGGGCTATTGCAGAGATAGCATCAAGTCCACATGCTTTGTGTGCATCCAGAAACCATGGATGGAATTTTATTCATATCACCCAACAGATACATTTCTAAATGGAAAAACAAGCAAAGATACTCAAGATGAGTCGAGAGTAGAATTGGAAGAGAATTTATGAGCAAAGTATTCTGATTTATCATCAGAAGATGATATTATTTGAGTGAAGAGAAGAAGGATAAAAGACTTAGTCTTATTTAAGACATTATTACAGAGCCACCAGTAGTCAGGAGAATCAAATTTGTTAGAAGCTATATGATGCCTCATTCAGTCAGCAAAGACTTGTCCTCTTTGAGAATACATTTACAATTATTAATAGGGGACACAAAGAGGCTTTTTAGTCTTTGATCGAAGCAATCACATTGGTACAACTGAAAAAAGGAATTTCTGTGGGCTATAGCAGCTGAACAAAGAAAATATTTTAGTTTCAGAGAAGGCACAAAAGCATTGATGTTTGCTTTACCCAAGAAGAAACCCCAGTGGCACAATTCTCAATAAGAAAATTAAAAATTTTACTCCAAGGGTCATCATGAAGAAAATAACAAATTTAATCCCCTGTCAGTACACTGGTAACAAAAAAATCTTGTGAATAAGAGGTTCATGACTTAAAAAGGACTCAAAAAAAATATCCTTCAATACTACAGCTTGATCAGAATTGCCAAGAGAATGTTCAACAAGAGCCAGGAGAGGAGGTAAGGAACAAATCAAGTGAAAAAGCATTTTGATCAGAATTATTAGGGGAAACAAGTAGGAAAATCACCAATTTGACTGAGAGGCTGAGCAACAGAAAATTGAAAGTTTGAATACTGGCAACATCAGTAACATTAGAATGATTAAGCCATTTGACATAATGTGCATTAAAATCACCAAGCACAAAGATGTTCACAGATGAATATAGAAAGAAAGATCCATTTCTATACTGTCAGTTATTTTATCTAATAGTGCAATAAAGAAAGTCGAAAGCGCATGAAAGAATCATCCAGTGACTCAAGAAATGATTCCTCTTCTATTTGTATATTTTTAATGCATGTATAAATTTTGTTTAAGTTCTTGTTTTTTCTCTAACTTTACAAAAGCTACATGTGCCTGATTAGATCCTCGAAGAAGATGCTGAAAAGGTGTATTGTATATGGGTTTATAAAATTTAGTATTTAAACTGAAGCCTGAAAAGAATAACTAGACTTAATGTTGATGTCTCATCTTCATAGGGCAACTATCAATGGGTTCGACAAAAAACTGATTATGTAAACAAGATTAATTAAAAAATGATTTTTTTTTTTTTTTTTCTTCTTGATCAAAATATACATCTATTCTGCTTTGGCAGTAAGTCATCAATTCTTTTTCTAAAAAAATTTTCGACAAACTAAAATTCATTGCAGACAGTTTCATTTTGTCCCTTTCCTGTAAAGGAATAAGATCTGTTTAACTAAATGATAATCTACAGGTGAAGAAAGGCTTGGGTGGTTAAGGTGCAATAAAGTCTCCATCTTGAATTTCATTATGAGGTCAGAGGCTCTGCAACAAAACCAATTCTTTTCTATTCCCCAAACTGTGTGCTATTTGAATTCTAAATGCATTGGTCTATGTATCTTTGCATATTTTAAAGAAACTCACCATTTATGACTCCTTTGTTCTTTCAACTATTCATTATAATTTGTAAATTTTTGTTGCTACTATGGCTTTTCACCTGCCTCCAGACATTCTGCAGGTTTCTCCTCAAGTTACTACAGAAATTCTTTTGAGCAGCCAATTTATGGTTGGATGTTTTTTTGGGGTTTTTTTTCCCCCCAATTGGGATCCAGCTTTGATGTAAAATTCAATCTGATGGAAACTATTACTTCCTCCTTCATTTCAAACAGAATCTCTTTATAGACACTTTGTCAATTTCCCTTAAAAAATTTCAAATAATTCCAGTCAGTACATTGAGGTTTTCTCTAAATTCTCTGAAGTTTTGATAATTTTCTGATACTTTATTTATTGAGTTTTGCCTGACTTCTGGTTTTCTGAAATGAAATCTCCACTTTCTGAAACCTTTATTCACTAAGATAAAATGCATTAGAATGTTTTTTCCATAATTCTCTGCAAAATATCCAATTAATAAAACAAAACTTTATTAAATAATAAAATAATATTTTTAAAATATCAAAAATATCCAAGTTGGAAATCCAAATGCTTTCTATCTTTTGTGTCTCTCTGGATTTCTCAGTTTGACCTTTGCCCTCTTCTGAAGTTGCTTCACTGAAAGGCAGTTTCATTAGCTTTGGCTTTATATTAACTCTGTCTGCCTTATAATCTGTGATCCAACGAAGAGAGTGAGAAACAGCAGGTGGAAATATTACGACAAATGAAACCTAATTTTTCCATCGCTTAACATTATCTTTCAGGAAAACATTGATTTAGTTTAAGTGATTTTCAAGCACTGAAATCCACTACCTTGATTCAAAGCACTGTGAAAGTTAAATGTTAGAGTGAGGGGAGGGACATTTTGGAACATTTTTGGGAAAACAGAATAGAAAATTAATTTAAGAAAAATGTTTGATAAATGTTTTGAGGTTTTACTTGTATTCTTCAATGTTGATTTTTTTTTTTTTTTTTTTTTAAATCTCTAAATAAATGAGTATAAAACTGTTATGATTCTATGTTATGAGTCTTTGCCCCAACAGAATGGAGTTGTATTGTGTTGATTGGTAATTAAGATGTTCATTCCTAAACATTTTACCAATGGAAACTGATTTTATTGTAATTCTTATCACAAATTGAGGGGCACTTGTAAAAATAAAAAATTCCAACTTTGATTTCCAATTAAATTTCTCAAATTTATTTAAAATTTGTGTTGACATAAGTCTGGGAAAACTAGATTCCAAAATGGTTTCTATTTTTCAAATTTTATATGATTTTTATCGAGCATTGCCAATTATAGAAAAGTTAACATTTCTTAATTGGATTGGACATTGATTTTTTTTTTTTTTTTTAATGCTAGCATTTTACGTCCTTCCTTGTGAAGAATGTTTGTCATTTGTTTATCTTTTCTGTACCAAATACACTCTTCAACCCCCCTGCCTCTGGTAGTAATTATCCTTACCTTTCAAATACTCTTGATTTGAATCCACTTCATCATCTACAGCACATCAAAAATGACATAGGAGTAAAGATGACCTGCAAAATACTCCTGGTTTCACCAGTTAGACCTTTTGGAGATTGTGAAGGTGTTTTTTTTGTTTGTTTTTTTTTGTTTTTGTCATAATTTTATAGGTGAATGGGGGGTGGGACCATTCTTTAAAAATATTTTTCTCTATTATGTGATGATATTTTCTAAACAAGGAAAAACCTTTTGTTTTGTTTTTTATCCTTATTTAATAAGTCTTCTTCAAAATATCCTGACTGACTGAAATGGATTTCCATTCCTAAAATGTCTTTATAATCTCTATCTAGGCAGGGTGTGTGTGTGTGTAATGAATGCACGGCCACAATTTTGCATTTCCCAACTCCCATCAATAGTGGAAATAATCGATTTTTCATGCTTCTACGGCAGTTTTCATGTAGTTTGCGGCCATTTTCTACTGGCCAGAGTGAGAGCCTATAGCTGGCTGCCACGAATAGGCAGGATTGGCCAGCATGAGAGCCAACAGCTGACTGACACAAATGTTAACTAGCATGCTAGCATCCAAAAAAATCGATAGTTGCATTCATCACAAGTGGGAAAAATTTAAATCTGCATGACACTTTACTCCAATTGGCTCATTTGCTTGCTTAAACTCAACGTTGATTCTGATTCCACAGAACTGGGTTGGGTGTGAAAAAGTATTTGTTGTTAACATTCTTTTTTCATTTGGTTTTTCCAGTTACGAGTCCTTTTTTAAAGCTGATTGTTTTGTGTTCATTTTGTTTAGTTCTTTTTTCGTAACAGATTTAATGTTTAGTATAGAGCTTAGAAAAAATTTGCAGTGTGAGATAGGCAAGAAGTAAGGCATGTAGCAACATCAGCACGGCAAAGGGCACTCCTTTAAAGGCAAGGAAGGGCAAAAATATTTTAAGTCAAGTGATAGCAATTGCTGTATGAGTCATATGATTTTTTTAATCAAGCACAGGCAACGCCGGGCCATGCTGCTAGTAATTTGTGAAGTTCAAGATGTTGAGCTTTCATCCTTTTTCGAAATTGACTTCTAAAATTGTTTGAAATAAGCTATTGTTTACAAATCAATCTTTTGATTAGTAATTTTAAATGCTAATCTTTTCAGCTGAAACTTGTAAAAAATAACTTTCAATGAAATTTAGAATTGGCAGGAAGAGTAAATGATGACATTGTTAAGATTAATAATTTTAAATCTTCTCCATTGTTATATTAAATATTTTAAAATAATTACTTAATTCAACAGTTTGATTGAGCTGTCTAATTTTTTAAATCTCTTAGTATCTTTTGAATTATTTTTTTAAACTAAAATTCTAATCTTTAGTCATTAACTTTGCCAGTAATTTCTTTTTCATAATTTTTCAGGTTATTTTTTTAGATTTACTGCAATTCAATGTCATATAATTGTTCTTAACAAATGTAAATATATTTGGCTTTCAGTGATTATAAAATTTCAACTAGAAATCAACTTGGAAATCATTTTGGTGCCGAAACAACACTTTTAGAATTAACCAGCATCAATACATTTTCCTTTTTTCTTTTTTCTTTTTTTTTTTTTTTTAAGGAATGTAGCCAGTTTCTTATCAAATAATTTCTTTCTTTGTCTCTTGGGTATTAAAAAGACAAGTTTCCTTGCTTCTGAATCTAACCAGGAATATTCAAAAAAAGCTACGTTAACTTTTTAGCCCAAGTCTTTAAAAAATAACAATTGAAAGGAAGCATTTACATTTGGACTATTGTCCTTATCTTTTTTCTTTTTTTTTTTTTAAGTTGTTATCCCAATGTTTTGGCTGCTGTGCCCTCTGGCCTTCATCAGATGTGTATGTCAATAATCTACAGGGAATTTCAAACTGAATCCTTTATTCAATCTACAGGGTTAGTTTGTTCCCATTCCATTGCCCACTTCTAGGGTTATATTGAGTTTAGTTCTTAGTTTTATTACTGATCCATTATTGTTTGTCCTGGCTTCAGTGAAAAGTGGTTCAATTTGAAATTCCCTGTAGGTTACCAAGGATCAACATACACCTGATGAAGAGCACAGTTGTCGGAACAGTGTGATAACAATGAAGATAAGGACAATAGTCCACATGTAAATAATGATATCTCCTCATCCCAGAAATTCAGACAGAAAGAAGGAAGCTTTTCATTGAATTTGATTCCAATATTAGATTTTTTTCACTATTTGGTTCAAACATTGAAATTGTGTTTTCATTAAAGTGCCCTTTTCTATTTCATATTATCGGTTGACATTTTCTACATCTCTCATTTTCTCCTCCTCTTGCAGTCTGTGCTGAATCTTATGACCCTGAACAAGATGAAGGAGATGATAAGAAAGTAAGTATAAAATATTTGATACTTTTCATGATCAAATGAGATTTCTCTGCTATACAAAACCTTTTCATCCAGATGATTTCTCATTTTTCTCACATCAGTTTATGTCAATTTGGCAGTTGGTAACACCCCTTCACTTCTTATTGGCTTTCTCCTTTTTGTAAAGTAAAAATAGTTTGCCCACATTTGTTTTGCACTATTCCAGTCTAACTAAATTTGATTCCAATGAATTTTTGCCCAAGAATCATTATAGAAAAATTGTTGAATTTATAATTTCAAAGCTGGGATGAAAATCTCAAAAAAAAAAAAATCTTCCACTAACTTTACTTTGACTTCTTCAAGTCAAAAATTGGCCTAATTTCAAAGCTTTTTCACGAGTGATTTGTGGCACTTTCAAATACTTTAATGTAGAGACCTCCATAAAAAAACGTGATACCTGAGGTTTAAAATGAATTTTTAAAAATTAAAAATCTTTCTTGAAGCTTTTATTTTAGCTTTAATTTCAAGCTAATACATTAAATTTAATATTTACAATAATTGAAATACTTTGCTGTATTTCAAAAACTAATTTAAATAAACCAGAAAGAGTTTATTTTTCTCTAAAATAGCTGATCAGCACTTAGCAACCCCCCCCCTTTTTTTTTTTTTTGACATCTTTCTTCACAATGTAATTCTCTTTTAAAAAAAATCTTCCAAAAGTAAAATGTACTTTTCTGAAACTTTATTTGAGAAATATTAGCTGATTTAAAGTATAATTAATCTGGTTTGAAACCACTGTTATTTACTTTAAGTTTAAAATATAACAGAAATACATTTTTTTAATCTGACAGTAGCTTTGTTGACAACCTGATGATAGTTCTACAGACTTTATCTGAAAAACATAATTTAAAAAAAAAAAATATGTGAGAGCCTTTTTTTATATCACTTTTAAATATTCAATAATCTTAAAAATTTAGGAAAATATTCTCTGTAATCTAATGTTTTATTGGATTTTAGAAATGTTCACTTTCAATTTACTATAGTTATTGCTCTCATTTTCTGACAATCTCTTGGTCGCCCATACTTACAAAAATCAACACATTTATAGACAAAAAGAAATTTCAAAATTCTTTAAAAATATTAGTGTTTTGATGATTTGTATTAAGCTTTTCCATTTATGAATAGTAAATATAGTAAAGCTGAAATTAATATTTAAAACTTAATAAATTTTTCTAATTAAAATTTTAAAAAAAACAAAGACAATTCTTGTAAAAAAAAAAAAAAAAAAAACATTCATTATTCATTGCAATTTTTTTTTTCTTAAGACAATAGTGTGTTTAAAATCTTTTCTACTCAATGTCATTTTTTTTTTTTTTTTTTTATGACTTGGAGCAGATTTTCTGTAAATGACGTTTCTCTTTGACAAAAACATATTGATTTAAATTCTCAAAGAATTCCTGCTTTTAACTAATATAAATATGAAGACCCTTTAATTTTAATTTCTGAAAATTAAGTCTGGGTAACAGATGTTAAAAACAAAATTTTTAGATAAGATTTTTTTTTTACCAAGATTTGAAAAAAAAAGAAAATTTAAATAATTTCAATTTCATTATAATCTGACAATAACTTGATTTTTTGCAAGAATTTCCTAAAAAAAAAAAACGTTATTTTAATACCCAAAAAGACACTAACATTTCTGTTGTGTCGGAAACCTACCAACCCTCTTGAAGATGAACTTGTCTGCGAACAAAGACTTTAATTAGAGGAGACAGAAGTTCTTAGCTGAGCTAGTTATTGACTACTCAGGTGATTTCTATACCTTTTTTACCAACCTATTAAAACCCTTTTTATTGTTACGTGTTATTTGGCGTTTGTCTCTACTAACCCCAAATCAACATCATAACAATTTCCAATACTAATCTTTGGCCCACCCACTGACTCAAGACAAACAAAATTTAATAAAAAAAATACTTTGTTCTTTCCTCTTAATAATAACAAACATTTTGATGATAAAAAATTGTTATTTATCAAGTTTGGGGCCTTTTTTCATCATGGTATTCTCCCTTTTTTTCTTTTTTTTTGTTAGGAAATTTTTGGAAGTACCTACTGTAATGCAATACAATTTTTCTACTTGTTAAAAATTAAATTTTTTTTTTTTTCCCTAATAACTACCTGGATATTTGCTATTTCTTCTACTCATATAAACTATCTCAGAAAATAAGCATTTAAGCATAATTTGTCTTTTAACCCCCTACAGACTTTTGAAGTTCTGTATGAGGGAAAGGAAAACAACACTGGCTAGAATATATTGACCCATTAAAATCAGTAATTGATGTAGATTAAGATCTATATTGCCTTCAGCATATATATATATATATATATATATATAGCATCATATAAACCATACATGTGAGAAACGTAATCAAACTTTATATATATATATATATATATATATATATATACTTTTTTAATGAAAAATGATATTGCTTTACATCCAAGGTCAGCAATCATTTTGTATTTGCAAATCAGATCACATATTAATGAGCAGATGTTTGGCTGGATAAATGCAATAAACTAAAAAAATGCTTAAAATATAAAAACTGTGCATTTAAATGCACATCTAGTTGGCATCAGATCAAAACAGTAGTAAGATGCTGTGAATAATCAGTATAGAGTTTCCTTGTTCTAAAGGCAAAATCATTTGTCGGCTGATTAAGCTTCTTATCCCACTATATTTTCTTGTTACTACTACTCTCTGGTTTGCCTGACACTCTCTAACAACTGTTGACATTGTTGCTAGGGATGACTTGATCATTGTAGCAAAACCAGAATGGTCTTCATAGCATGAGATGAGACTGAACAGCCTGAAATATTTTGACATAGGGTTTATTGCTTCCATTATTGTCTAGAATTAGTATATCAGAAATCATCTGGTTTTTGCCAAAAATCGAGGGTCAGTGAAATTGATTGATGTTAATGATTTAAAAACAAAAGAAGAAAGTTTATTTCCTTTTTAAGTTACCTTTTTAATTTGCTTCATTTTCCATTATTTGTTGTAGACGAAACTGTCTCGTTTTTGCTATGCCTAATCTCTTTGAGCTTTCACCTTTTCATGACATTGAATTTCCTAGTGAAAGTCATGCCATCAAAATGTCAATCATGTTCTATGAAATAGCAAAATCAATACGCTTATGTCTCTCGATATTCTTTCTCAGGTTCCCTTCACAAAAGCTGTTGCACAAAGATCAAATTTCACTCTCTCTCTCTCACACACACTCACACAAAACTTCCTATTTTCATCCCCTGAAATCTGATTATACTTTTGCTGACTCTTTTTTTTTTTTTTTTTTTTTTTTTTTTTTCTTTTTTTTCCCCTTCATAATCTTCATTTTTTTTTATTTATTTTTTTTTTACCAAATTGTCAAATCTGAAATATTTATGAAAACTCAAAGAATTCGAAACAGATTGTATTCAAAGTAATCATTCTAGAATCCAGGCCAGTGTAATAGTACTTGTTAGAAATTAACATCAATTCTTGGTTTAGAAGAACTGAAAAATGAGAATTTTAATGTCGTCATTAGTTTGATAATTTTCCTCTTTTCAAAATTTGCTCAGGTACACATTACAAATACTAACTGGCCAAATTTGAATCTTGACGACCTTTTTGCTTTACTGACATCCTTTTATATTGAATGTGTTTCCAGGATGGCTTTTAACTTTATTTGGCTACATTAGACAGCACCCATCATTCCCCCACCCCAAATTTGCTTACATTTCATGCTTAGTGACATATTTTAGCTTTATATATATATATATATATATATATATATATATATATAATATGGAGACTTTAATTATTATTATAACGTTCTGTAGTCTACATTGAGCTCTCCCTGGATTTATATCCTCCTCAGAATTATCCCTTCCAGTCACAAACTGGTAAAAAATATATATGTGTGTGTGTGTATATATATATATATATATATATATATATATATATGAAAAAAGTTTGTGGTTAATTTCTGCTCTAATTCTTGATTTGTTATAATATTTTAAATGTTTTGATCTTGACAACCATTATTGAATAGTAAGTCAGTCTTGTAACTTGATACATGTCTGATTTCATTTGAGATTTCTTTAAAATCTTTTCACACAAGTGCCTGAGTATAATTGGTGCCACAACAAAGTAAACGCCAAATAAGATTACACAAGTTGGAATGCAATTTGTATATGCAGATGTTTCCCATTCACATTGCATGGTTGCAGATTTTAGTGTCAGGCATGTGACAGTTTAAATTTCATTCTCTTTCCCAAAGACCCCCCACCCCAAATAAAGATTTTTAAAGGACTGAAACCTGAGACTATTCCATGTGTCTGCACAGTGTTGACTTTCATAAATCTTTACAGTAAATCTTGAGAAATCCTTTCACCATAAACAATAAGCATTTGTTTTTTAGTTGAAAAGATCTCTTTGCCTTTATTGACTATTTCTCTACTGCAAGAAACTTTTTATAAAAATCTCAAAAAGAACAATCATCCCAGTCTTGTCTGGAGATTTTTATATATTTTGATTGAATTCTGAAGAAACAATTAACTTGCAAGTATCTAAATAATTTAAAATCACCGTTACTTTTCTCTTCCAATGTCTCTACTCATCATTGACATCTCTACTGACTTCTTTGAGGCCATATCTTCTGCTTATCAGTTGCAGTAAAAGCCATCTGCTATTGAAGGACATTTAATTCATCACTCCATCAACCAATAAAAAAAAAAAATGTACACCTAACTTTGTTTTTGCTACTCACTTTGTAAAACTTTGTATATTTTTTTTTCCTTGGTAGATTCAACCACTTACATTTTGGACATGAAATAGACAATTACTTTTTAAAATGCTTTGTTTTTTTATTTTAAAATACTTTAAGATCTTTTTTATAAAAACTACATTACTTACCAATATTTGTAATATGGTTGTCTTTACTACTATTATTTTAGAATTGTTTGTATCTATCTCATGTTTGGATACGTGTTTGATACTAATCAAGATAAAAATATGACTTCCTAAAACCTCAACCCACACCATAAACTATTTGTAAAAGAACCACTTGTTCTAAAGCTATCCTCTTTTATCTTTTATCTTCATTTGGTTCCCAAAATGTCAATAGTTTGGTGGTTAAATCTTAGCCACAAAACTATTTGGTCAATATTGCTCAGGTCTTGTCACTTGATAAACTGGTAGCCTCTTGAAACTTACACATATTTGAGAAGGAGAAGGAAATTGACTTTTTCAGCCTATTTTGTCTGGGGAAATAGTCACAGAATGTTTACTCTGTTTTGGTTTTAATGAATTCTCTTAAAACTTTGCAGTTTTCACTTGCTTTCCTCTACTGCAAGCTTCATTATTCTTTCCCTTTGCAGATCAGAATCATCATCATCATTATCATCATCATCATGTCATCATGTCATCAATGCAGACAAAAATCTATTCAACTTCATTTCTTTTCACCATCCAAATATTTCTATATCAAATTTTTCATTTGAAATGTTTGGTACACTTCTTAATAAAGAGGTGAAGAACTTGTAAATTCACTAGAAAAAAGTTTTCCATTAAAATTAAGTTTATTTAAAAAATAAAATAAATATTCATTTCCATTTATATGTGTGTAGTTTAATTAAAAATCCAGATAATCTCTCTTTTAATTAAATATCTTTCTTGTCAATGTACAAGGTAATCCCAGTGACTAAATTTTGTGAAGCTAAAATCTTTTTTTGTTTTTGTTCTGACACTAAATCTTAACATTGTTTCCTTTTGTAATTTGATCAGATCAATTGAACTATAATTTCTAATTGATTTTATTTAGATTTTGTCAGTTTTCAATTTGACTCTAATCTTTCTAAAATACACAAACATTTATATTCTCAGATTAAATCTTCATAGCAAAGACTCTAACCTTTTGCATGTGAAAGGTCATGGGATTCCTTTAATGTGATAAATAAGTTCTCTACTAAAATGAAGATTATTTTCAGGGAAGTAACTTTCCTTCTCTTTTAATTGTCAGAACTTGATCTGAATTTGAGTATAACATTAAAACAGTAGCAGTTTTCTCTACACTTTATAAAAGATGTTAAACATTGACACTTTAATAACAGCTGACTTCATGAGGAACAATCATAAATGGGGGGGGGTCAGATATTGGCTTTGTACTTTGACCTCAGTAGATATAATGGCTGAAGTATGCTAACCTGTTTTGGATTGGATCTGTTCACACTCTATGAGTGAATATATAATCTGACTCATTCACAATGTCAAATTTTAAAATGTTGCTGACTTTTAGTGTTAAGCTAAAAAAAAAAAATACCATGATTTTCTATTGATTATTTCTTTTGTTTTATTTAAAAGAATATTCTCTTCTTGTTGGCAAAAGTACAAATTTAGATTTGAAAAAGGTATTTATGATCAGTTCAAATTGTATCACTTTTGAATTCAATCCTTTGCAATAGAGATAAATCTCTTGAAAAAGCTTGAATCCAACTTTCCCCTGTTTCATTATCTGTTATCTTGATCATCATACTGGCATACCATGTTGATAGATAAGGAAGAGTGGACAAGTGAATAGATAGACAATCTGCTTACCCATAATTACTTCCATTGCTCTGGTAGTTCTGTTCTATCCTTTGTTATCCCTGACAGATAAATATTTTTGCATATATTAATGCAAGACAAATAACAAAAGAAATATTGTATGCCAGTTTCTTCCACAGCAGTTAGAACTTTCTGGTTTTAGTTTAGCAATGAATTTTCCTTTTGACAAACATTGTTTGTATCAAATATTGAAAAAAAATTTGACGTTTGACTCTTCACTGGAAATTTTCAAACTAATTGTAGTACTCTGGTGAATAGTTTGAATTAAAAAAAAAAAAAAAAGGTTTTCTTACATACACACCAAAAAAGGGTTGTCGATCTTTTGCCAGGGTGAATTTCTTGCTCTCTTCACTGACATTCATCTTTCCTAACTCTGCTATGTGTTGTTGAAGGTCAAAATTCTCTCCATGTCATTACTATTCTTTCTTGAGCAATGAATTTTCTTTTCTGAAATTTAACCAAATTGCAAGGTTTTATTTTGCCCAAAGCCTTTACAAAAGCAAACATTCTTTCATGCATACTAAAATAACAGATGACAAAACTATTTAATATGGCAAATCCTTTTGTTTTTCTTTTTTCCATTGTGCTTTTTTTCATATTCCCTGGTTTTCGTTAGGCGAGGCTTTTAAAAAATTCTGTTAAGATGGTAAAAACAATTTCTTAGTTTTGTCTTCCTAAATATTATTATCCAAATCAAAAGTCTCAAGAACTTCCTAAAACAGGCTCATTTCACAATGAATTTAAACATCTATATTGAAACTTATTCTTTTTAATGTTAACACACTCATTTTCTTCTCCCTAAAGAGAACTTGTTTATAACACACAAAAATTTTGAAAACTGATGTCACACTAACATGAAAAAAAAAAAAAATTGACATTTTTATTTTCTTCCTTGTGTAAAAGAACAATTATATTTTTTGTTGCATATTAACAACTTGCAAACTAATCTTAACAATGGTTTATCTAACTGCCTTGCTTTGTTTTGTTTCTACTAACACCTTTGCTGTACACATTTTAGTCTTTTAGATAGAATTATCGGGTTTTTTTTTCCCCGCTACTGTTGCAGGTGGTATACCCGAAAAGTGATGACCAAAGGAAACGCCTCCACGAGGCAACAAAGAACATCCTATTGTTCAGAAGTTTGGAGCCAGTAAGTATCAAGATTTTATTTTCTCTTCTATTTGCCATTTCCATCTGAAGTAATTTCAAAAATCCAACAAAAGTCATCAAATTGTTTTTCCTTCTTGATTTTACTTGGGATTTTCATCAAACATCCATTTTGTTTGACACTGGCTAAGATCACAGAATGTAACTCATTTCATGCAAGTTCAACAGGATTTTTTTCATATGATTGGTACAAGTAGATTCCCACTACGACCAAAAGTTGGTCTTTTTTTTTTTTTTTTTTTTTTTTTTTTTTTTATGATAAGATTTGAATTTCTTATTTATTTTCATGCTCTCTTGTATTCTTTACAGAATTTTTTTTTTTTTTTTCTAATGAAAATCATGAACTTGTGTTTGGGCTACTTTTTTTCTTTTCAAAGACTTGACTACTGTATAGTTTTATCTCCCCAAAGAGATTGCTCACATTCCGAACCATAATTTATTCACAAATAAATATGTACCTTGAAGAATGTCAAAAAAAATATGAATCAACCAAATTCAATTTAAAAACAAAATTAGAGACCAGTCTGAATACTTTGTCAAGTTTTGGATTAAAACCAATGATTATTGCTTTTATTTCAACATCAGATTGCAAGTCACCTGCAACAAAAAAAAAAAAAAGTACCTCAATTCCCTCCTCTCCTCATTCTGTACTCTAATTCATCATATTTTCCATTTCATATTTCACCCTATCTTAGATTTTCATTTACTTATTTTTTTTTATTTTTTTAATTTGCAGGAATTTAGTTTTCAATGTTGCGCACTTTTTTCTGTTTATTTTCTTAGAATGATAAATACATATTTTCAGTTTACTATCAGCATTTGGTTAGTTCTTTTAGCTTGAAATAATAAAAAATGAAAAATAAAAAAAATGTTGAAGCATTGCCGTAATAATAAATCTGTGTTTTCTGATTTACAGGAAAGATTGCAAAATGTAGTTGACGCTATGTTTGAAAAACGGGTAAGTTTGAACTTCTCAACTTGCAAAATTTTATAAAATTATAAATCTGTAATTAAATGTTCAAAATAATATTAAAATAATGTTTGTAACTTTAATCTGAATATTGTAAACAAAAGAATGGTCTTTGCCTGCACACTTATATTTTTGTAGAGTATGGGATAGCACTTCAGCTAATAAATTGCTTCTTTGTGAAATATTGAATAAAGATTGAATTTCTGTTGTTGATTGCAGGTTGAACAAGGTGAAAAGGTTATTATTCAAGGAGATGACGGAGATAACTTTTATGTAATTGACAGGTTTGTATGTTTTGCACCTTTCTATGACCTTGTCACTACTGACAGCTTTTATTTGTATCTAAATGTCTGCTTCTCTTGCTTTTAGGAACCAAAAGAGGTTTTGTCAATATTCCTTTCTTTAATACCAACATTCTGCCAGGTAGCAATCTATCTTGCATACTGTGTGTGTGTGTGTGTGTGTGTCTCATTGGTCTGAGAAGCTAAAGGTGGAAAATGCAAAATGAAATTTATTTTTTTATTTTTTTTTTTTTTTCCTCCCGTTGTTCAATGCAACAAAGTATTCCCTTATCCCTATCCTTCCATTGTTAATATTTAACAGCCAACCCACAAGAGTGTATATGGCACAAGGCTGATTTATTGTGGGTACTCCGAGCCCATATGCTTGGCCAAAAATATTCCCTTTGAACCCACCTAAACAGGTTCATGGACTGTCTACCTCCCCGGACGAAATAAGGCAGAGAGTTTGACAGCAATGAACAGTTTGGTCGACCATTCCCTGGTTTTAGCCCCCAAAACACTGGATTTTTTTTTTTTTTTCATCCAAGCAAATAATGAAGGGAAAATGATAATTCATCAAACCAATATGATACAATTTATTGAAATATATCAAGATGAACTATAAATAATTTTCAGTTTTGCTTATCCACTTTATTCTTTAAAAAAAATAAATACAATTAGATTTTATTCTATTCACTATTTTTGATGACTTCTTATCAGGTGACATTTTTTTGAGTAAAATTCTGCAAGTATTAATGTGGAAAATTTTTTGACAAACTCCTGAATCTGGTATCATTAGAGAAAGTATCTCCTATCAAAACGTTTTGCAGTGATCGAAAAAGGTGATAATTGGTTTGAGTAAAGGTCAGGTGAACATGTTAGGCTGGGAATAGAACGTGCTGAGTTTAAAAATGTTTTCCTCTGTTATTCTTGCTGAATGCAGCCTTGTTGCAGATGCTGGATGTATAAATGTGCATTTAGTATCTCATTTCAGTTTAAGAACTCTAAATGTCTCCCTGACAATCTCATCACATCTTTCTTCCATGGTGACAATAAACTGCATTCAGCAGCAAGGTCTCTGATTGGGAGGTTTTGAGAAGTGTGGAACCACCTCTAAATTGCTGTTGTGCCTAAGTCCATTCTTGACCCAGGGTGGTAGCATCAATTAGGTTCGCAGCTATGGTCAAATAGTGAATCCACAAACAAAACAATATGGAAGTATAAAAATCTAATTTTATAGAAAAAATACCAGTAATACATTTTTATATACAAACACTGACATACCCAGTAATTCCCAGGAAAGCGGATGTTATCCTCGGGTCCCGTTCTCTCATCCTTTCTTCAATCATCTGAAAGTAACAATTCAAATTAAGTAGCACTGAAAAGGGCTTCTTGTGCATTCAGAGAATACCCAACCACCACCCTTTTATGATTTTTGAAGGAAATACTAATAAGTTATGAATACCACAAGCAAATTGGTTATCCAAACTATGTCTTTGCAGATCTGTGGATGATGTAGGACATCTGACAGTGTGCAGCTGAAGACAGCATTTTCTTTCTAGCCCTCAACTTGTGCTCCTTGCTTGCACCTGCTCTATCTATCGTGTGCCCAGGTGTAGTAGATTGGAATCTCAACATACATCCGTATTCAGGCAAACGGGTCACTTTGACAGCTTTCTTCAAATTATATTAAAGTGGTTTCTGGTGTATTCTCAACTATATTTCGAGTAGTATCATCTGTAAAATATACATGCTGTCCATTTTCAAGATGAACAGCTAGATTCACCACTGGTTGGATGCTGCTCATGGATTTCAAGGCCCAGGATGTACTATATTGCCTCATTAGAGGGAATATATCTGCCCAACTGATATTACATAATTCCATCCACCTGCCTGCCCTCCTGTTCAACTCCCCAAAACTACCATATCTGAGCCCTTATATTTACATACATACTTGATGTTCTTTATAGATTTGCATGACTCAACATTCACATGTGCCTTGAATATTTTAGACAGCAGTGGGTTGTAGGACACAACCCACTTAATTGTTTCTTTCCATCTCTTGACCATTTACTTTGAGCTTAGTTGTGTTTTCACCATCATCATCTGGTTTTCAGCATCTGTAGAGTTAGGGTAACTTGTTATGTCCCATGTGTGTATCCTGGATAAATTCCCTGGGGAACCTTTTGATGTGCACTTATTGTGCTCCTTGCAGGTTAGGGTTGAGAATGCCGCAGGGGCTGTGAATCATCTGTGTCTTGCTCTGGGTTGTGCAATTCTGCACAAATGATTTCATCAATGTTCTGGTCTAATCCAAGTATATGAGAGTGAGAGAGGTCTCATTTTTGACATTCTATGGTGTACATTTAGGCATTAAGATCACCAAATATTTTTCAATCTTTTAGTAACCACAGCAGCAGCTTCTGCTTTTGATGAAAAACTCTTGCAATAAGATCATATGCTTGTCAGGGATCCTATGGCCTTCAAGGAGGTAGTCTAGAATTTCCTTCTACCTTTGGATTACAGGTGAACATTATAAATAGGTCAGGCTGCCCAATCTTAGGCCATGGCATCTTGGATGTGTTGATACATGTAATATGGTGAACCAATTGCCGTTGTGATTCATTGCATCCTGCAGGTACATATATTATACTGAAAGCATTTTTTTCTGGTTACTGCAAATGTAAAGCAAGCGCTCAGCTTCAATCTTTGCATACATGTCCACCATGAACTGGCTTGTCATCTCCTTGAACTGAAGAAGCTGGTTAAATTCAGACCATTAGACAGTAGGCATAAAAATCCTTGTAGGAAACACTTTTGTTAGTCTCCTGTCCAGTTACTGGGTCAATCTGGCACAGATAAAAATTATAATCGTCTTTTCCATGTGGAAAAATCAAAGGATAATTCAAGCAATCATATGTGACCTGTGTGTCTTCTTAATGAGTGATAAGTGGTTGTCATGGTGCTTCAGGACGATGTCACTTTTGACATGCCCTTCTCCAACCAGAATGATTGTCACCTCATTGATTGCAGGTGCATAGAAATGCCAGGCATATTTGCCAGCTGGCCGCCTGTCAGCTTTGATAATCACTTTAAGATCTGGCATCACCTCCATCCATTCCTTTGCTATTATCTTTCTGTTGATACCTTGGTTGAGTCCGCAGCACTAGTCGATTTGCTCATTGCCACCGCTAATGAAAAACACCTGGACATACTTTGGCTCTTCATCTGGTTGTGGCCTTAAGCTGCCCAAATGGTGGTAGCACAGCCCCTGGATCCTATAGGCAGTGAAGAAACCTCAGTCCCTTAGGTCTCTGTCTGTTCCAAAGGATGTCATCATAAATGATTCATTGTACTTCCAGATTGTACCACAAAAGTGCTTGGCCTTCAGGGTGTCCTCTGTAAGCAGCTGCATCAATACATCTAGTGGAGTTTGCAATGCAGTTAGTCTCCCCTTTGCTTTTGAGCAGCACATAACTGTTGCCTCAACTCTCCAATTAATAGCCCTGCAGCATTTTCAAACTTTTTCCCATTCTGCCAATGGAGATGTTCTGGTTCCTGCCATAATCCTTAGTGAAGTCATAGCCAAAGGCAGCTTTGAGCCAGATTTTCTTCCTATCTGCATTGGCTGCTGCTTACGAAGTCCTGTCAAGTCTCTGTCTTAGCCATCTTGCGGATGAGTCCTCAATTTCTCCCTTGAGTCAGTGTGACTCTCTTTCTGCAGCAAGGTGAGCTTCTCTCTGTGTTGCCGTTTCTGCTTGCCTTGCTCTCTCTCCAGGTATACTCTCTGTGCAGTAAGACAAGCTTCTCTCTCTCTCTCTCACTCTCTGAGCTGTTCTATTTGCAGTCAGGCAAGCTTCTGTCTCTGTAGCTTTCTCCTAAGTATAAAAAAAAAGATCAATCATTTTACTTGTGAGTAACAACCACCTATTATCCATTTAAATTTGAGGGGGCAATATGCGATGAGAAACCTGGGGAAAGTGTGTGATTGACTAATATGGTTTATATAGATAGTGGGAGACAACATTTTATACCTGTGAATGCCTTTGCCACAGTTTTGTTCTTGAATTGTAACTATATTCTTTACATTTCTTTGTCTGGACCCCTTCTAGGGGCCCTAGCAGTCCAATTATAGATTTTTATTAAAAAACAAAAAACAGTTAGCCTAGTAACAAACTGCATGTTAGTTTAACATGTATGCAAAGTTTCATCAATATTGGTTCATGGGTTTAGGCAGCAACTTGATTCAGACAGACAGAAATTGCCATTTTTATATATATATATATATATATATATATATAGAGCAATACATATTTATAGAAAAATGACCAACACTGCATTTTAGCTGTAGTTGAAGTCATACAATTCAACGAACATGAAAGAACACTTTCATGACATTAATCCATATAATATCCTTTAATTTCTTAAATCAAACTGTATTCCAAAATATGCACAAAAGCTGAGTATCATCTGCCATGTTTTCAATTACGTAAGCAGAATAACATTTATTCTCAAGAAAATTAAATTTCTGCATTAAATGACCTGCAAGTTGATGTTAATGAAATAAAAAAATTCTTCCATGAAGTTCATCTTTTAGATTTTGCAGTCATTTGTGGAGATTATCTTTGTCAATCTACTGCTGCCTTTTGCATTAAACATTGTTGCATGTGACCATTTTCCATCAGCTATTATGATATATTTAAAGAATGGTTAGTTAAGACGATACATTCATCATTACAACTGGTTCCCAAAATCAAAAATTGCTTATGAGTCAATGCATCCAATAGAATAATAGAAATTGGTAAATGCATCAAAGAATATTGACTGCATAATTCATAACAAAAACCCTTCCGTTTTAATTTGGAATTTTAAAAGATTTCCATCGTCTTGTCTCTTTGCAGTGGGCAGTATGACGTTTATGTTGAAGTGGATGGTCGACACAAAAAAGTCGGAGAGTACGATGGTCAGGGATTTTTTGGTGAATTAGCACTTATGTATAATGTTCCTCGAGCAGCAACTGTCGTCTGCTCTTCTCCTGGATGTGTCTGGGCCTTAGTAAGTTTCCATCGTCGGTAGTTTTACAATCACTTCAACTATTTCATGTCTTGAATTCATTTTTTAATTATTCATGATATTAAAATACAGAACTCATTGTTTTTGTTTGTTTTTTCTCAATTGTATTAAGATACTTAATTTCTTTATCTTTATTGAAATCCATAACTGAAAATCATTCTTTTGATATTTATAGTAATTTCTTTACTTTCTGAAATATATTTTCTTTATCTGTCACGTATTGAGATGTTTTTGCAGCTTCAGAATTAGATATTAGAAAATATTTACAACTTTATATTTCCATGCAGTTTACACTCAGACAATTGCTTGTCTGATGGTGAAATGTAATGTCAAACTAAATTTGAATTTTTATTTTTTAACAATTCTCAGATATTTTGTTTGAACTTTTTTCTTTATAAATTGAATTAAAGGTTAGCTTTCCTCAATCTTTGTTGGCCTTGGAAATCTTTTGTTATAAAACGCGTTAATTAATACAGAAACGGCCAAGAATGTAATGTGCAAAAAGTTTTAAAGAATAAGCCGTGTGGTTTTAATATTTGTTTCTCCTTTTAGGATCGAGTTACATTTCGGAAAATAGTTCTTAAAGATGCATTCAACAGAAGGAAGATGTACACAGATTTAATAGAGAGTGTCCCTTTATTTTCAAGTCTTGATGTAAGTACAAAAAGAGGAGACAGATAATGCATTTTGATTAAAATATTTGTGGTTTTGAGGGGGCAGGACGTCTCTCCTATTTATTTATATAATTGTGTCTGCTTTTGATATATCTACTATTTTATTTATTTTAAAGATTTTTTTTTTATTCATTGTAAGTACACAGTAAATTGGCTAAACTTGATACATGACTCTAAATTGTGAAATGCCTTCAAGTGAGTTGTTTTGACCTTTGACATCATTCCATTTAACCTTACACTTGACATTATTATGATAATATCAACAGCAACATTAATGAATCCCAATGCTTATCTTCTTACAAGAATTGTCTTTTATTTTAGGATTTACTTAGAATATAGATCATATTTAGGAGAGTTCTTCCAAAGTGATTATTTTAAATCACTAATTGAAAACATTTTGTACTGTCTTTTAGTTAATTGAATCGGGTTTTTTTTTTTTTTTTTTACATTTTACAGAATTATGAAAAAATGAATGTGGCTGATGCTTTACAATCTCGAACTTATGCAGATGGAGAAGTTGTATTGAATCAGGTAAATATAATTTAAATATGAGTGACTTTAAAAAATCAGCAACACAGGTGTAGACAGTAGGTTTCCCCCCCCCCTTACCTCGCTTGCTTGGTATAGAAGGAAAAGAGTAAAACTCCTCAATTCTCTTATGGTCGTTTAGGATTTTATATAGACAACATTCTTTTTTGTCATTAAAATATCTAAATATGGAGAAAGAAACCTGATCCAAATGTTGCCTTTCTATATATCCATCCCAGAATCATCTTGTGAATGTATATATCCATTTATTAGTACAACATATTTTTTATATTCAGGTTGATAAATGAAATAAAATACTGTTTAAAAATAAACTGAGCATCTACTCAAATATGGTTTGTGCAAACCACTGCCCTGTGAAACTGACTCCTAATCTTAACCTGTTCAAGTCTAGGTTTAACTGCTATCTTTCCCTCCTATCTACATAAACTGCCTCATTGTAACCCTTTATCTCACCTTGAGTAGCCCCTGGACCATGTTTAAAAAAAAAAAAAAAAAAAGTAAAATATCTTCACCTCATTCTTGACACTGATCTCAGTTTCGCTTGACCTTTTTTTTCTTTTTTTTTTTTTTTTTTAGACAACTTTCATGTCGTTCAAATCTTTTTACTATTTTCAGTCCTTTAGATAATTTTTCTTCAGTGAAGTTGTTTTTTTAATTTTTTTTATAAACTTTTTTTTTTATAAACTTCTTTTTTTTATAAACTTCTTTTTTTTATAAACTTCTTTTTTTTATAAACTTCTTTTTTTTAAACTTTTTTTTATAAACTTCTTTTTTTTATAAACTTCTTTTTATAAAAACTTTTATAAACTTTTTTTTTTTTATAAACTTCTTTTTTTTTATAAACTTCTTTTTTTGCCTAAACTTTTTTTTAAAACTTTTTTTTTATAAACTTTTTTTTTTTTTTTTTTTATAAACTTCTTTTTTATAAACTTCTTTTTTTTATAAACTTCTTTTTTTTATAAACTTCTTTTTTTTATAAACTTCTTTTTTTTATAAACTTCTTTTTTTTATAAACTTCTTTTTTTTATAAACTTCTTTTTTTTATAAACTTCTTTTTTTTTTTAAACTTCTTTTTTTTTATAAACTTCTTTTTTTTTATAAACTTTTTATATATATATATATATATGTAAGTTGCAGTTAATTATAATAAAAGGTAACTTTCTTTTCCTTACTTTTTGAATTGATTAAGACTGTTACATTTAATTTTTAATTAGAAATGATTTTTTTTTTTTTTTTTTGTGTGTGTGCATTGCTGCTTTTTTTTCTATTCACATTTGAAACCTGGATAAAAAAAAAAAAGAAGAGCATGTCAGAAAAGTAATTTCTTTGTGACTTAATGTTTATTCTGACTCCATGGTCCAGTGAATGACAAATCAACTTCTCTTTCATTCATGGCAAATGTCATTAAATTTTCTTCAAAGAAATTCTAAACCATCTTTTTGACAACACATTATCTGACATTTATAGATAATGCATATCATTTGAACAATCCTAACCAAAACTGATCAGAAGTTGACACATCCCTGAAACTTTTAGTTTGTATGACTCAGAATGTTTTTATTTCCGATCATATTTTGACAATTTTCTTTGCTCATTTTAGGGAGACGATGCTGACTGTATGTACTTTGTAGAAGAGGGAGAAGTTAGTATCACAATTAAAAAAGTAAGTATAAAAAACGTATTTTTCTGAAATTTGTTTCTTTCTATTACTTTCTGCATTTAATTAAAGAAAGCAGGTTTTTTTGGTTCTCTGAACTATTTTCTCATTTGCTTTTAGGGAGATGAATCAGTTGAAGTTAAAAGATGTACTAAAGGCAGTTACTTTGGAGGTAAGTCATGACAAGAAATTAATTAAGTTCTTGACTAATGATTGAGATAGTTACATATTTCCTCTCAGTATTAAAATTCTGTAAAAACCAAAACTTCAAAAGCTTAATTTTTTAAGACGGGCACACTCCCCCTGTATTTATGCAATTGGCAAAATGTCCCTTTGGTCAGTCTTGTTCCAAACCAAAGCTCAGTTAAATATCAATTCTTCAGGAGCAATTTTCTAGCAACTGACCTTTCTTCTTTCTCCATTCCTGTTGTCAGAAAAATTGCTTTCCATTCCAAACAAAATGGAGGAACAAGAATTTCATGAAGAATTAATCACAAACAACAATTGTAATTGAATTAATTTTTTTTTATTTCAGTAAAAGTGTTATTTTACAAAAGTCTGCCAAAATATACAAAAGTGTCTTGAGGTCTGAATTTGACATCATTGTCAAAGTTCAAGACTAGGTTTAACTGCTATCTTTCTCTCCTATCTACATAATAAACTGCCTCTTATTGTAACCCTTTATCTCACCTTGAGTAGCCCCTGGACCTTTAAAAAAAAAAAAAAGTACACATTATGAATATTGTCTTAGTAACTTTTTAAACCTCTCTTCGACATGAAGAGTATAAAACAAGGCCAAACAAGAGGACAATCTCCAAATGCAGCAAATAGTATTGAGTTACAAGGTACTAGTAGCAAGGAAGCTTTCTCACATGCCAATGATACACCATAGCAAAGAAAATGGCGATTTACCTCGTCAAACGGCATGTCACATGTAACCTACAACGGAAAATGTGACAAAAAAGAAAATTACTTACCAAAAAAAAGGGGGGGCACATATTCCACATGTGACATGCTGAAGACGGAATATTTAGATTAAAAACAAGTCCGTCGCAATAAAAGTATTTTGATATGCTAAAATTGAGCGTCCTCTCCCAGCTGTTGACGAATGGAAAAAATGCTTGGCTGATAAAAGCAAAAAGAGGAAATAAAATTCGGGGGATTTGCTCTACCGCATTTGTCAGAGAGCGAGTTATTTTTCTGACTGTACATGCATTGTGATTTGTGAGATAGTACCTGCGAATCAAGTTTTTGGCATTTCTTTCTGCCCCCAATGTTCGAGTCTGAACTTACAGTGATTTATTCTCTCCGTTGTGGAAGTAATCTGTAACAAATATTTTCCTTGCAATCCCAGATTGCTTACAATTATTGATGGTACATGATGATAAATGGAGATTTGGATTCATGCCTTTCCATAGTTTGGACAATTTGATTTTCTAAATTAACCACTTTGCACTTTGACAAAGAACCAGTGTCATTGTTAGAATTCCTTTCTTTCTTAGTTTCTCCTTTTACTGAAGATAAATTAGGATAAATCTTTTTTTTTTCATTTGAAAATTGCATAAATGTTTTGTAATGCCCGTTTGTAAATTAGATACAATAATAGTAACGCCCTTGAACAATACTCCGTCAGATTCCTGCTAATTTCCATATATATTTTCCTTTACCCATCACGTGATCTAATTATTTCAAAATGAGGTCGAATGTGCTTGCTCTCTGGCGATCTGTGTCCAAAAAAAAATTTTTTTTTTCTTTTTTTTTTTTTTTTTTTTTTAACCTTACCAATCTTCCAGCTTTATTTAGCATTGTATTATATTAAGTTTTATAAATAACATCTTGACCAAAATAATCCTACAATTTTTTTCTTTTTTCTCCTTCTCTTCAGAACTTGCTTTATTGACCCACAAACCAAGAGCTGCAACTGCAACCGCGAAGGGAAAATCTAAGTTTGCAGGTAGGTCTAGCATCCAACCTGCCCAATTTCTGCAAGACGTCCACCCACACAGAAGGGCACCTAGTTTTACCTTCTCTTCTTTATGGTTTCCTTCCTAACATTCCAATTATTGAGGCATTTCAGATTAAGTTCGTTCTGATTTTACAATCTTTTGTCTTGTATTTCACTTGATGATCGGCCTTTTTCATTCTTCCTGAAAACTCTTCATCATTAAATGTTTGTCTATTGAAATTCTAATGGTTTTACTAATCTTTTTCTCAAATTGCTAAGATGTTTCAATTTTGTTGACTTGAAACTAATCAACAGGTTTCATTGCATGTTTGCAGTTGTTTTTGTTTGTTTGGTTTTTTTTTTTTTCATGTGTTTGCAGCAGTGATTTGTATTTGATTAGATTTTCTAATTGGCATATTTTATTCTGATTTCATTTACGTATTTTATTCTGATTTCATTTACAATTTGTAAGTAAGATTTTTTTTTTTTTGCCCTTTGTTCTTACCTCCTCTTTTTCTTTCTGGATGGATGGTTTCTTTTTTCTTTCTTTCTTTCTTTTTTCTTTCACTCTTTTTCTTCTGCCTTTACACATTTAATCCCAAGAAATCAGGACATTTTTTTCACTTTGTTTTTGTTTTTTACATTGACTTTCCCAAAATAAATTCTGAAATTTTAGTCAAACATTCTTTAACTTTGAGGCTTTTACATTGCAAATTTTGTTTGGTCAGTTGAAAACTTACTTTGTGGTGTTATCACATTTTAAACTGTTGCATCTTTCATTAGGTAGATAATCTATAAAAAAGGAAAACCTTTTTTTAAGTGATAAAAAAAAAATTCCTGTCTATATTCTAATGGGATCCATTTCAGTATGACAAGATTATACAGTTGAGAAACAAAACTGTCAAATCTGCTACCAATCACTCCACCAAATGATAGGAAAAAAAAACGACTATATTGTCACCTATAAATACACACCCTTTTTTTTTTTTTTTTTTTTCCAAAATGTCATGGAAAATAGGTTTACAAATGGTAAAGGGTGTCTGACTTGCTTTATGCAGAAAATGATTCCTAAATTATCTGCATCATAGTTAGTATCTGCCTACAAATATCAAGACTATAAACCTGAGCAACAAGCACCACCAAAATGAAAACAAGGTCAAGAAGAAGAAATGCAAACTGGACTTGATTAACAATCCTCAAGAATGTGTTGGATAACTGCTGAAGTGGACATCAAGACCACCAGAAGAGCCATGCTGGACCTTAAATCATACACCAAGTTGCCTGACAGAATCTTTGAAGGTCATCAAGTTGGGATGGTTGCTAATTTGCTCAGGTATCTCAAGAATCATGGGTTGAAACTGTTGAAAGATTCTGATGAGAAAATTTTCACAGTGGATGCCGTTTTGAACTGTCAAAATAACCTGCTCTTCACAGTCAAAAACTGATGTCAGATATGCAATCAAGGCTATGGTTTTGGGCGTCATGACCTCCAACAGCAAAAAGATGCCACCATTTTTTTTTCTACAAGCTTGGAGAAAAGGTGGTTGCTGATTTCTACTGCCATGTTCTGAGGTACCATGTTTTTTTACCATTGCTCGAGGCCAACTAACCTGAAGGTAAATTTGTATGGATCCAAGATGCTACTCCCAGCCACATGACCAAGAAGATGCCTAAATCATTCAAAACTAACTAAGCAAATTTCTGTCCAACAGACTCTTTTATTTTTTACTTCAGCCTCTGGTGCTGAACACACCAGACCAATTATTTCCCTCAACCTTTTTAAGCAACAGCACACCAAGGAGCAAATGAAAATATCACAGAACACATAAAATTTTTAAAGAGTACACATTTAAATGTTAGGAAATAAAACCATAGATTTTGTGCAGCTTATTTAGTGTGAAACCTGTGCCTGGTGGCTTTTTCTTTCTTTCTCTTTTTTTTTTTTCACTATTTTTTTCACTATTTTTTTCACTATTTCATGGCATACTTAAGGGTATCACACGCAGTATGGCATTTGAGAATCACTGCACTTAGCTGTGTGTACTGTGTGGGATGTTTTGGAGCAGGTCACCAAAAAGATCACCTATTTAGGAAAAGGGACTAGGTCAAAATGTGATTAAGATTTGCACAACTCTTTGAGATTGTCGAGGCTGTAATTGTAAATAATGGAAACCACATTAAATTGTTTTGATAAATCTATGAGTTTTAATAATATCCTTTTCTACTAAGAGACTTATTTTTATGCATGATGCAAGTTTTGAATACCTTAGCAATTTTGCATGTTTTCTTTCCCCATTCCCCTCTTTGTACCCAGCAATTTCAGCCTATACCCAGAGGAGTTCTGAAATCTGAAATCTAAACACAACTGATTTATGAATCAGGCTAATAAGTTGGTATACACTACAACTTTCAACTTGAAAGGTACTCTCAATTTATCTCAACCAACCACATCCCAGATATGGTAATGTGTTCTCTCTCTCTCTCTCTCTCTCTCTCTCTCTGACTCGCCATACCAAGTTTTTCTGTTTACTGTTCAGTTATAGCTTTCTTGTGTTCAAATCTGACTTTATGAGGACAGCTGCTTTCTCCCCTTATATACTTTTCTATGTTTGCATGGAGGTGGGGGGGTGATAAATGCAATGTTTTCCCTTATAAGGTAGTTACAACAACATCATTATAGTTTTAGTAAAACTATTTGTTGGTCCTTTGCCGACAATTGGTTTGAGAAAAATTGTATTCATGACGCATCTTATGCCAAGAGGGAAACTAGCTGTTTCCATAAGGACACACTCCAGGTAAGCAAGTTATAACTATAGCAAGTCTATCGAGAGACAGAGATAGGGTGCACGTTACTTTTTTTTCCTGGAATGTGTTTGCTGAGAAGTCGAGCAGGCAACTGAATTTCTCTGATTATTAGTTTGATGTGTAAAATTTGAAATAGTATGTTTCATTTCTGAAACATACTATTTTTGTTTTGTTTACCTGATGAAATAAAGGTACTTTTTTCAACTACCCCTCAGTCTTGGATAGCAACAGCAAGAGAACTAAAGTTTCCAATTGTCCAAACTAAATGTGTAGTTTTAGCATTCTACTAAATTCCTGAAGTGTGCATCCCCCCCAACACTTCTCAGGTGAAGATATTCACTCTTTTTTTTTTTTTTTTTTTTACCTTTTCCTTTTTATTAAATCGTCTTCAAATTGTTAGTCTTCTGTGAGAAATGCCAATTTCATTGATTTATTTGACAACCATTTCAATTATTGATCAATGTCAAACATTAATTTAGTGTTTAACAAAGAAACATTCCAATTACAAAATTCATGTGTGAACAAAAAGCTAATTATCAAATCTAAAGCATTTTGCCTCCTTTGGCTAAACACACTTTCAAATTCTGTTGAATGGGCTTTTTAAAAAATTTTCTATTGGCAAAAAAAACCCCTTTCATTATGCTAATTCTGTTTACTATCTTTTGATTTTCTAGTACCAAGACATTATCTCTCTTAGACTTTCAACAGATCTTGAATTTGTGGGAATAAAGAACACGTGAAAAACAACAGTGAGACATGTTATGTAGATGTGAATTAAAAAAAATGTTCTTCAATTTCATGTTTGCCTCCCATAGGCATGATGTTTGTCACAATGTTGGATGATGGACTTTAAAAAGTTGCCAAACTCTTTATTGTACATTATTTACATTATTTGGACTATTGTCCTCATCTTTGTCGCCATATTTATTACAACGTTTTAGCCGTTGTACGCTCAGGCCTTCTTCAGGTGGTTGGAATGTCGAACTGAACCCTTTATTTCGGTCACTGGGGTAGACTGTTCTAGTTCCACGTGCCATGTTTAATGGATGTCAGTTATCTCCTGTTAATTTCCCTCTGAAAGTTCTCCACTGCCTTAACCAGGTATTGAACTCACACTCTTTGAGTCCTGTCACTGGATCTAACTAACACCTTTATCCACTGTTCCATGTGTCCTTGAACTTGGAGAGGGGAATTAACAGGAGATAACTGACATCTATTAAACATGGCACGTGGAACTAGAACAGTCTACCTCAGTGAGTGAAATAAAGAGTTAAGTTCAGCATTCCAACCACCTGAAGAAGACCAGAGCGTACAACGGCCAAAACATTGTAATAAATATGGCGACAAAGATGAAGACAATAGTCCGAATAATGTACATAATACCTCATCTCGGAAATATAGACATATTCTTTTATTGTATTTTGAAATTGTTTCACCAACATTTTCCCAAAGTCTATCAAGTCATTAGAATGCTTCTTTGTTAATGATAAAATTCAAATATTGACCACAACCTGAAAATACTTTTGGGCTAAATTTCTGCAATCTGTTTTCATAAAAAGAAAAAAAAATCTTGGAAACTTCTGACAATTGGAATTTTGTTTTCATTTTCTTGAGTTCCTATATTTTCCTGCATGATGATCCCAAAGTGTCCATGATTTTGATCTGCTTTTTCCTTTGTACAACCTCCCACATACCTTGCACATTTCACTTTGAAAAGATTTGATTCTTAATGCTATCCAAATAAAACCTTTAAACATTTTCAAGGATTGAGAAAAATTAATTCAAGATTGTTTGGTTTTCATGTAGAATCCAATTCTTTAATCTGGAATCTAAGATTGGAGGATAGGAGATAAAAACACAAATGGTTTTTTCACCTTAAAGAATAACCGAGAATTTGGATTTGTTTTCTCATCCATCATATGGAATGACTTAATTTCAAATCTGAATGATTTTTTTTCCGAAACTCGCACTGCATTTATAAAATGCTGCATTCCTTTAGCAATTTTGACTTAACAAAAAACTACCAATGGCTGGTTTCATTTGTATTACTTTTTAGTACAATTTCATAAAATGTCAGAAGAATTAGAAATTAATTGGAATTATGTTTGGAATAAAATATGCAAGTATTAGTTTAAAAAGGGTTTTCTTAAATTGATAATCAAAACATTGTTGACTTTTAAAACTGTGTCTCTGCTCTACAGGAACCTGGATGCCATGTTTGGATTGAATTGAAGCAAGTTTATTAAATCATTGAAGACAAAAATACCTTTACATCCTCCTCCACAGTCTGTAAGCTTTCTGCCAGCAACAATATATTAAACTTTTTTTTTATGTTTTTAACATTACTCACACACTTTTTGTCAAATATCAAAATGTAAGTGACCAACACAGTTTACAAGAAACACCTTATCCAGTTTCAAAATATCAATATTTTGTGTGTGTGTGTGTGTGTGTTAAATGAACCTTATCAAATGTAGAGTAGTTTCTTTCGGGTTTTTTTTTTTTTTAAGTTTCTTTCTGTGACAAGTTATTTTTAGTTCTTTGACAAAACTTTTTTTTTTTTTTTTTTGCTTGTAAGCATAATTGTGCCTCTGTATAATGACAGCCAGGAAGGAACCAATGTGACCATCTTACTGATCTATGAATTAATTGATTTTTCTATTCAATTTCAGTCTTAGAAGTTGGAGCATTTGAACGTCTAATGGGTCCTTGTATGGAAATAATGAAGAGAAATATAGAGACATATGAAGAACAGCTCAAAAGACTGGACCTGGTGTAAAAATGACAAACACATTGGAAATTAAGAGAGAGAGAGAGAGAGAGACAGACAGATATACACACACACACTCGGTATTTAGGTGATAGTTCTAGTTATTTCTTTTTGTTTTTTTTTATTATCATCATTATTATTATTATTATTTTATAAATTCTTTTCTAGTATATTTAGTTAAGAAATTACTACAGTAAACTCATTTTCTCTCTAAACAAAAACTAATTGAGTCATAGCCTGTCAGAAGGTTAATTCTTTTATTTTCATTTTTCTGTTTTCAGTTTTGGAAGTTGGCGCTTTTGAACGTTTAATGGGTCCCTGTATGGAAATAATGAAACGAAACATAGAAACTTATCAAGACCAGCTCATCAACATATTTGGCTCGGAAAAGAATATCACCGACCTGCGATGAAGCGACCACCTTTTCCACTGAACTCTACATTTTTCTGTCATGTCCTTTTTGGTCACACTTCTCCTCCCCACACTGTTCCCATTTGTCTCCACTCTCTTTCTTCTAGCCCCATCTGAACCTTCAGATTTAAAGCTTATGTTACCTGGGAACCCTTTGTAATATGTATGTACATACCTTACTTTGAAGTGTCTATCTCAAATCCATGAAATCATCTACAGGAAAAAAAAAAGAAAATGTGCTTGAAATACCATCCTTGATTGTGTCTCTAAAATGACATGCATGGTTGATCCAACAATCTCCTCCTCCCTCCCCAACCTCCCACCTCTTCCATTTCCCCACCCCTTCAGGAATCAAGCATTTGAACCTTGACCAACCCTTTCCTCGCTATTGGATGAGGGCTGCAACACCAGTACTGCTGCTCTGACTGAAATTTTTAAAGAAAAATCTCCATATTTTCTGTCATGCAGATAAAAATGGTGTGCATTTCTTGTCTGCATGCACATTTTCTATCACTCCACCATGATTACTACCTTTCCTCGTTACTTCAGGGTATTTTAAATGGTGGCAAACATTCTTGTCTCTTCCAATTCTATATACACTTGGTACCATAAAATGATCTCGACTATAATTTTATGACTAGACACATCTGCTTCTTTCATAACATGGAGACAAATTTGGAGGAAGAGTTTTGCAAGTGTAGATAAAACAAAAAAAAACATTTATTGGCAGCCTCTAAAAAGAAAATGCTGAGTTCTCTCTCATTCTCTCTCTTTAATTACTCTTACCAAAAATGAAAGAAAACTTAGGTTTGAGGTCAGGGAAGCCTAAAAATATGTTAAATCTTTATTTTACCAAGGGGAGACATTTCTATAATTTAAACATGTCATCAAAATCTTGGGTAGTGAAAAACGGATGTTTAGTTGAGCAAGATTTTTTTTTAGTGTTCATCTCGAACACCGTTTTTGTTTTGTTCCCCCACCCTCCTCCACTGATGGATTTTGTCTGACTTTCAATCCCTTCATACTTTCCTCATTGGCTGTGTGAATGTCTATCAGCTTTTCTTGCCTGACAATTAGTACATCTGTGCACTCCCATGCAACACTAAGTATACTAATCTATTTACTAACCTACCAACAAGGTTTTTATATCTTGGATCACTTTTGTCTTGGCTTCTGTCCTCAGTTTTTTGGGGGTTTTTTTTTAAAAAAAAATGACAAAAATAAATTTTCTATAGCCAAGAAATAGGCGACCAATAAAGAAAAATAAAATCACTCTCTCCTCTTCCTGTTCTCCAGAGCCCAAATCGGCAATTATTTACTTCCCAATCAACTAACTCTTCCACCCCACACCTCCAATATTCTATAAATCATACAGCTAGATAAGCAAGACACTTGGTAGATAAGATTCCAATTACCGTGTGTGGAAAAGAATTAGTTTTATTTTCCGTTATTTGAAATTCTTTCACAATATGAATGGAATATTTTATCTAAATAAAAATGAATCCATCCAAATGGAACTCTTACCAAGCGAATTGTTTTTTTAAAATCAACTTTTGATGTTCTGGTGGTTTTTAATTTCTTGTTCCTGTAAGAGTTGCTTCCCTTTACAGGAGACGGCATTTATCTCCCTTGCTTATCTCTGCTGATGTCGAAACACTAAATTAACCAGTCGCTCAAGAACCGTGATTTTTTTTTTTTTTTTTTTAAATCTAGATTTCATTAAATATTTGCTTTCTTTAGTAACTTGAATATATTCGAGATTTTAAATGATTGTATCATTTCACTTTTTGCAATGTAGTTGTTTTTTGGTTTTTTTCTTTAAGCACATATCTTCAAGTATTTTTCTTCAAATTCACAGTGCACTCTGGGGAAGAAGTTTCCTTCTCTTGTAATTAATGTACATGACTGAATTGAGAATTCCTACATTTCCACCTCAGTGTGAGCAGATCTGACCAGATGTGAGTGAGAAATTTTATTTTATAATCAATAAGGCCCTCTCTTTTCCCGCACCCCCCTTCCCGGACTGACACAGTAGACTAGCTCTTAATCTGGAGTGGATTTGTTCCTCTTTCAGCCAGTATTGATGATGAGGGAGGGGTTAAAAATAAAATTAATAGGAACTGTTTGGTCTGTAAGCATTTTTTATTTCTTTCTCTCTTTCTACCCTCCCCCTCCATTAAACATGTTCATTTTTGTCAAATATCAATTCTGAAAGGTCTTTCTTAGTACCAATTGTTGTATTTGCCGTAAGAGCAATGGCCAGTTGTGTAGGAAAAGTATTTTGTTAAAATTGCCCGTGTTCCACTGCCAGTCATCCTCTCAGATTGACAGAACATGAAAACTGTGTAAATGATTTGGTTTCAAGACGACAAACTCATTTAAAGATTACCACATTCATAGAACGTAAACTTCCTAATATCTGGACAACTGAATCAAGGATACTTTTAACCAAGGCTATCATATATTCTATAAAATCTACAGACTTCCATTGGTGCAGTGCTTTAGTCAAAATAGACATGTCCTATGTTATTTATTCTTTTTCCCTCTCCAGACAATTTGTGCCAAACATTATGAGCAATAAAATGGTCTCTTTCACACATTATTGCAAAGAATCAGTTTTAGAAAAATTCCAATCCAACCCTCTCCTTAAATTTATTGCAAATTTGTATAAAAAAAATTTTTTTTTTTTTTTTTTTTTTGCTTTCATCCAGTCACATTCCAATTCCATTTGGATGAAATCAAGCAGGGCTTTTAAAAAAACACAGAAAAGTCTTGTTCTACATGAATAGCTGGAAAATTCTTCGAGTCTTGACACCTTTTGCTTAGACTCTGTTAATTTCTGTTGCTTTCCTCTCTTTCCCTACCTTTCTTTTATCGTCTGGTTTTTGTTTCGACTTGGGTTTTTTTTTGTTTTTTTTTTTTTTTATGAGATCTGTCAGCAGTTGGTGCTTTGCATTGGATATATTGTGCCTTAAAAATTGCAATGTGTGGTGTTTTTAGAGTCAAAAAAGAAATGTGAATTAATAAATGTTGCTGTCATTTTTTTTCCATTTTATGACCTGATTGCTTGTTTGTGTTTATGGCAGAATCTATTTTTCATAACGGTCACTTGTTTATGCCTATCAATCAAACATATTTAAAAAAAAAAAAAAAAAATAAATAATATATATATATATATATATATATATATATATTATACTGACTGTTGTAAATATGGCAGGTGCTGATATGTGGATCTAAAATAAAGACTTTTCAGATAAAACAATTTCCTATCTGTCCATGATTCTCTCTACAACTGCTTTTTGTTTTATTGTTTGTTAATAAAATCAGTTCAGAAATTGACACCTGCTTTGGAATGTTCATCAGATGATTTTATTTTCTTTTTCCTTTCATTTGTCTTCAGAGAAAATCCAAGTGAATCTTGAAAAGCTGATGTAAATTAATTTCCACTTCATTTGGTGATTATACTTTTAGTACATCCATACTTTTTGACACCAAGGAATGCAAATAAAAGGAGACAAAAATCTAAAATCTTTTTCATATAAATACAAATGCTCTGAAAAAGTATTTAAATACAATTCAAATACATTTTTATTTGATCTGACACAACCAACAAGCACTATGCATTGATAAAACCTGAATTAAAAGATGTAAAGACTAGAACAATTCATTTTGTTTATTTGAATTCATAAAGCCAAGAGATATGACCAGGATCAATAGTTATATGTGGATAGTGCTATTGATAAATTTTTATGTCCAAATTCTTCATTTTTCAATGCTTAATAAAGCCAGTTTGCTTAGGCATTTGTGACCCATTGTGCTTCAGAGATAGGTTTTGTCAATTTTAGTTTGTGGCATCCTGTGAACATTCTTCAGCAACAGCCAACACTATTTGTAAATTGGGAACACATCATCATATTATGAGGTTGAGAAGCTCAACTGGGCTTCTTTTTTTTTTTTTTTTTTCTTTTTTTGTATTAACATTTGGCCGTCTGTAATTTTGCTACAGCCATCCCTGCTGTTTCTTTCAATTTCTCCCATTGCATTGTTGAACTAGAGAAAAAAAATTGTACAATAAAATCAAGAACTCCAATAAATGATACAGCAAACATATGTTCTAATGCTGCATGCATTCCTCCAAGATTCAAAGAATGGTTATCACAATTCACAAAGATTGCTTTTGGGTTTCTCGGTGACATCTTCCCAGCTATTGTTGCAGCATTGTCACAACAGTCATTCAAATCAAGACCATCTCATTCCAATTTCCAGGTAGTATTGAACATAATCCCATATTCAGTATCTGTCTATATTTCTGAGATGAGGTATTATGTACATTATTCGGACTATTGTCGCCATATTTATTACGTTTCAGCCGTTGTATACTCCGGCCTTCTTCAGGTGGTTGGAATGTTGAACTGAACCCTTTATACATGTAAAAATACATGCAATGATAACAGCAAAAATTCCAATATGAGCACATGTAAAAAAAAAAAAAAAAAATTGCTGAAGACATTAGGTTTATAATACCCAGAAATTCATACACAGATGTCCTCAAGGAAACATGGCAGTTAGAACCAGTGACAGGACCCAAACTGATAACTGACATCCATTGAACATGGCACTAGAACAGTTTACCCCAGTGAGCGAAATAAAGGGTTCACTTCAACATTCCTACCACCTGAAGAAGTCCGGAGTGTACAACAGCTGAAACGTGATAAATATGGCAACAAAGATGAGGACAATAGTCCAAATAATGTATAAATAGTCCCATATTATCTACTTTTTTTGACTCTCTCTCTAGGATTGACTGACGTACTTCATTACCCAGTAGCTCAATGAAATCATTCTGTATCTTGCCTCACAAAAATGTCGCAGAATGTGAATGCAACTTGACATAATCCAAGTGACACTGCAACGAGAAGGGGGGGGTTGATCAGGTCATACTTGCTAAGTCACTTCACAAGAGCAGGAAAATTAACAAGATTATTACTTGATGCAATGACTTCTCAATGTCCACGAAATGCCAGATCTTGAATAGCCAAAAAAACTTGATCTACAGAATGCATGAGAACAGGTCCTTTCTTCCATGATTACTTCTGTATTTCTCCATCAATCGTAGACCCCCCCTTCTGATATGCGCGCCTTTCCATGCAAGAAATGATGCGTGTCAATAAGTGCCTTGTTCATATTCTGGTATTCTTTTATTAGTTTTTCTGTTTTTGAAAGCCACAAGGTTTTTTGAATATTGTACTTTGGTCAACTGGGGCTGTTGAAAGCAAAAAACAATAGACTGCATCATGTTTTTAATAGACTATAACAACCACATACATGGAATTGTAGGCCCCATTCTGTTGTTTTCTTTGATATGAGAAATTCATTTTTGTGCTCATTTCACTTCTTCAAAACATCAGCTCTCAATAACTTCTTAATCTTTTGTAACTTTAAAAGGGACATTTTTTATTTTTTTCTGAAAAGCTTTATCACCCATCTTCACCATTTGTACGTGTAGAGCATCAGAAATTTGTGGTTTATCGCAATTTACATCTAAATTTAAGCAATCTACATGTTGCTTGTTTAATACTGCATATTTACTTTTCATCCTATTCTGCATGTTCATCAGATTTGCAATGAAACGAAGATGAAGGCTGATTGGAAGCATCCAATAAAAACCCGTTTTGCTTTGCCTTCAGAATTTATCCCTAGCTTAACAGTCAAATACATATATATGTTGAAATAAAGTATTCCCCCCCCCCCATCTACTCAGCAGGAGTGTACGGGGTTTCCATAATAAACTTCAAAGCCCTTCATTAAGTTTCTCAGTGTAGTATAATCAAATATTATTGCAGCAAAGGTTACAAAAAACACTTTGCAAAGCTTTTGTCATCGCTAACAACCAAAATTGTGCCATAAAAACCTGAATCTTTTCACATCAAAACCTTGTATATCGGAATATACGACACTGACTTACAATTAGATCATATGTTCATTGAAATACTATGATCTACCAAATGAGGCAAGGAGAAAAATTATCATTTTTACAAAGAAACACTGGGTTTACCATCCCAGGAATATATCTTGAAAACTAATCGATATTAATGTTTATAATTTGTGCCTCAACTGAAGGAAGAAATAATTGAACAACACTTTTTGTTGTTTCTTTAACTTTCACATTTTGGCCGAAATGCACTTCTTCAAAGAACTACTGAGTGCTGTCAGCAAAATAATTCATGACACACACTGTTAATGAAATAATTGTGATTGCACAGCAGTCACAATTAAGATAAATAAAAAGGAGGAAAGTTTAGGTCCTCTTTCACCATTTTTAGAATTAATTTCCCCGACATGTTTGCTGATAAATATCCTAAAATTTGGCCTTATTTAGATGTGGTGAAAAATTAAGTTTGGTCAGATTGGGTCAAGTTAGGCAAGATATTGAGGTGGAACATTTTGCTTGCAATTCACTCCCAGCCCCCACAAGACACTTGCCAATCACCAAGCGACTTTGCACCCCATGATGATACTACTCTGTTCTGCCACTGACCCAACACGTGATGAATGGAGGCAAGTAACTTATACCTTTTTTAACAGATATTTCCAAACTTACTGTAATGTAGGGTCACTCGGTGAGGATTGAGATCAGTACATACAAAAGTAAATAATTTTGCTTTCTCTGAAATGTTACCAAACTAGAAACAGGACTGACTTCCAGTTTTTGGGTTTCTGAATGGAAATTTTTTTTTTTATTGGGAAGCTAAATTTTTACTAAACTTTGACTATCAATTTGCTTTCATCATGAAAGGTGAGAAAAAAAAATAAAATTAACAGTTCCAGTCCTGATAATGTAATAATGAATTTGTTTTACTAGCAATGGTTAATGAGATTAACTTTGATGCAAACAAGGAGGGGAGTAGTTGAACTTTGACATCCTAGCAACAAACTAAAACTACCCAGGATTTTCATTATGCTTCTGACTTGGTCTTTGAAACAAATTCTATTTTCATCCTTGAGTGATTGTCCCTATGCCAGACGTTCAGTAAATATTGTTAATAGTTTTGAACACAAATCATCTCAGAGGACACCCCAACCAAAACATGGCAAGTTGTATTAATTGTAATGTTGACAAGTTTACATCTAATTCTTTACTCTATAATACCACATTTAATATAAATGAAAGAATCTTCTACTTGGAATGGATAAGCAAAGGAGGGAAATTTTTATAAAAATATAAATCTCATTTGGTCAACTCAATAAAAATTTAAAAAAAGACCTGACATTGAAATCACATTGATAAATTCTTGTAAAATAACAAGTCACTAATTTATACAATACATAATGAAAATCATCTTGTCTTTTAGAAAAGTTAGTAAAGACAACAAACAGCCAAGTGCTTAGAAGTTTCTCATTTATTTTTAAACAGATTTTCTACAGGCTTGTGATTTGGTTAATGGAGCAAAGTTTTTATATTTCCCCCCCTGCATTGATTTCTTTCTTTGTCCCAATTTAGCTGTGAAATTTGTTCTTTAGAATCTGTTTTCAATCACATTGTATATCCCACCTTTAAAAATTTCAATAGTTAAAAAAAAAAAAAAAAAAATGAAAGATTCACTGAACCATAAAAATGCACATTAAACGGGGGGGGGGGCAGTTTAATTAACTTGCCAATAAAATTGTTTAATTATTCTAGTATTTTCATTCCCAAAGGTTACCTACTATGACAGTTACCTCCACGAAGTATACAGCCGAGATGAGGATACCAATCTGAGTAACTCTGTAGAACAAAAGGTTTTGTTTAATTTTCCTATAACATTTTGTTTCAAACCCAAATTTATATTTCAAATACTGAGAATTTGAAGTCAAAAGAAATAAAAAAAGGTTTATCAGAAAGAACAAAATCAAAAATACTGCAAAATAAGTTTTTATTTTCTGGCAGGATTTTCAGCATATCCAGACTCACCTAATGAGTCGAGCACAAATCAAGGGCCCTGGCAGACGATTGTAAAAAGAGACCCTTTAATAAATTGTGGAGAAAAACAAATCTAGAAAGAACATTCTTGGCAGTAAACAATTTTTAGATTACGTCTTGGATTCAGATTTTGGTTTAATAAAAAAATATATATATATTTCTTCTTTTCACGGTTTCTGACAGAAATCTATAATAATTTCTCACCACCATATAACGTGTAAGATCTTGTATCACATTTATTTTTATGGTTTCATACAACAGAAAAAAAAAAATATTTAGCCTCTCTCTTAAGGCAAAGGTTATAAATTAATCTAAGGGGAGGGGGAAAATAAAACAAGTAGATATAAACTTTACTCAATGGCAGATTAGAAAGTAGTTTAACGACATTGTTCCAGCCAACACTCAATCTCAGTAAATAATTAAAATGAAGAGAATTACTAAATCCAAAATTAATAATGCCGCTCCTATTTTTTTTCAAAAGGACATTACTGAACTTGTCTTGCAAATGGCATGTTTCCAATTTGAAATTAAACTGTGTGTCTGCATGCATCTGTATTTTCTCAACCACAATGAAAATTCCTATAATTGACAAAAATACTTGTTGCTTCTGATAGTAGAGTAAATATCTTTTTTTTTTTCTTTTTGAATGGGGGGAGGGGACTTCTTGACAAATTACCAAAAGAGAGATGGTTCATTGGGGGAGGGTGACAATGTTTGAATTACCAAAATATCAAGATCCTTAAAGCAAGAGTTTAATATCTGTACAAAAAAAAAAAAGAAAATATTTCAGGTGAAAATTTCCCTAAATTTGTTAACATTAATTCTCTTTCATCTCAAAAACCCAAAATTCCATAAACTCCAGTATAAATTTTATATTTTTCATAATTCTGTAGACAAACAATCCGAGAGGATTCATATTTTCTAAATGTCATGGATACATTAATATAAAAACATTAACAAAAATAGTTTTTCCTTCTTATTTACAATATCATTATTAGACATCTTGCACCATGAAAGTGTCTGGTATCTAAAGTGTAACCAAATCAAATGACAAAGTCAAAGAAGAAACAAGTGAACTTTTCAGTGCTAAATAATTGAAAACATTTTAAAGTTTAATTGTAATTCTATCCAAATTAAAAACTTTCAGATAAAACGGATTTTTGTTTTGTTTTTTAAAGCAAACCGTTTATATTAAAAAAAAAAAAAAAAAAAGCTATTCCAAAAATACATTTTTAAATTGAATTCTTGAATTGACAAAAATATGATTTTCTAAAAGATTCTTCAAAACTAAATGCAATAATTCCATGAATATGTGAAGTTAATACATTCCAGATATTAAAAATCTGTCACAGAAGTGTAAACATGTCCAACGGTTCTGACTAGTATCATTATCTTTGTTGTTCCCATCCTCAACTAAAAGAAAATAACCGAAACAAAAGGTGAGGATACTAGTTCAAATATCACCTCAAACATCAACATTGTTTCATTCAAGACAACACTGAGTGTACACTTTACAAATGAGGAAACCCTTGACAGTAACCAGTGAATTGGGCTGCCTTCTGAATACAAAATAATAATAATAATAATTTAGATATCACATTGCTGATGGCTTTTGTCCAGTGACAGTTCCCAATCCTTAAGATGAGCCACTGATGACCTTGTGACCTTCAAATGCTTGGTGGGTTTGGAAAGCTGAAAGAAAACCAAAGGCAAATCCAATTGAATAGAATAAAAAATTGATCCAAGAGACATGGAGAAAAAGAGAAAAGATTTTTGGTAGATTCTGAAAAATTATTTGGGCAAATGGCTTCTTTTTTTTTTTTTTCTTTGCAAGATTCCATTGAATGTTGCCACACCCCTTCCAACACCAGATTTTTTTTTTTTGCAACTTATTGTTTATCAATCTCAACGTTGTCATTTTAAAAAGTTTATCAAAAACTTTAGGTTACAGAAAGAAAAAATATTATCGTGTCAGACAAATTTTTGTTGTTTGTCTTGAGGGGTGGGGGAAGGTCGTGGGGGATTAGAAAAATTAAAGAGGAGTTCAACTGATATGCAAATTTGAAAATAGCTGAGCCAAGATGGTATCAAAACAACAAAGGTGATGATACTCGTTTGAATTGGGGAGAATCCCATTCTTTATTAAAAGGGCCAAGTTGTCTTGCATATCTCATCTAGAACTGGAGACCTATTTTAAACTTCCTCATTCCATTGCGATGCAAAGATTTTTACATTCAGTCTCGGTTTGTGGTAGTTTACTGCTGGAGTTGACTTTAAAAATCTTTGCTTTTTACACTTGGAATAACTTTATTTTATTTCCTTCGGACTTGCAATATTATTTTATGTTTTCATTGTAAAAAAAAAAAAAAAAAAACTTTTTCTACTAAATTACCTCAAAAATATAATTTAGGAAATTTGGTTTTGTCAGCTGAAAATTAACTAACATTTTTCACTTAAAATTAATTTAATATTCTTTTCTGAAACTTATTTATAAAAGCAAATAATTTAATTTATTTTTTTGTATAAACCATATTTTTTGTTTCTCATAAATGAAAAAAAAAGATGTTAAATTTTTACTTTTGCTTTTTATACTGAAATATAACAATTTATTTGATTTAAAGAAAATTGATTATTACTATTTTTTAAATTTTATCAGATATTTTTGCATCTTGTATATAAGATGTAGAAAACGTTAAACCCTAAGCTTGCTGCTAATCCCTGCCTTTTTAAAAAGTACATTTTTCTACTTCTGTAATCAAAAAGAAAATTATGACAAAATAAATCAATAGTTACTTGATTTCTAAACAATAAAATAAATAAAAGTCACTTTCATTTTGTTTTGTGTCAGAATTCATCATCCTGATTAGAATTTTTGCATCATTAAAATTGTTTTAACATGGCTACTAAGATTTAAATTTATATAACATTTTGTACACCATCATTAATGAGTTCAGAAGTTATGAATCCAAAGGTCTGACAAATTAGATATTAGATGGAACCAGACCTTATATATATTATATATATATATATATATATATATATATATATATATATATATATATATACACACACAAGAAGAAGAGAAGTTTTTTGATCCAAATTATTTTCTTAAGTGGACAACAGCAGTGAACTTCCACTTCTGCAAAAACAAAACAAAATTGAAAAATCTTTGATTTCATAGAGGAACGACAAAATTTGCGATAGACTTTCAGTTTTCGGCAAAAGATGCACAATGACTTGGCAATTTGTAAAGAATGCCATGATCAGCTCCCAAATGACAGCAACATAAGAAAAAATGTTTTTACTTGGAAATACCACTTACTTTTGTAGTGGACAGACGTAAAATTGACTTCTGGTAATAGAGACTTCACTTTCTCAACCAGACTGGACTTTTCTTCAAGGTCAGAACGAACATTCCAAACCTGGAAAACATCTTCTTTGTTTCGGATACTGCAACTCAAACCACCAATTTCATCACCTGAAAATATAAGTCAATCAGTCAGTCAAGTGACTGGCTACTTGTATCCAAGTCTGCTAGGGCGGCTAGTTAATCCCTATTGCAGTCGCCTGCACATATACATTTGTATTGGTTCTATCCCCACAGTCCCCCCCCCATACCTGTGGTTTATACTGGAAATATACTGAGTGAACCTTAGTTACAGTTTCTGCAAAAGAAGCACACGTTATCTCTCATGATGAACAGTCTGAACAATGCTACTACACCATCAACAGATCTCAATTTGTTTTAAACATGCAAATGTTTGTTTTAATGATTTTCATTACAAATTTGGCAAGTATTGCTGAAAACATTCTTTACAAAATTGGAAAATATTTTGTTTTTTTAAAAAATAAATTTGTATACTAACATCTTTTAAAATTAAAATCCACAAGTTTTTTTTATATATTTTTTTTATAATATCTGAATAACTGAAATTAAGTAAAGCAGATTTTTTGTTTTTGTTTCTTAAATGCCATCTCATCCCTTGAAGACGTTTAAGATCATGGTACTCCAGATCCCTTTTCCTTTATTATCTGTGAATTACCAGAAAAGAAGTGGTTTCCCCATTACCTTCTCTACAGTTTGAATTCTGAGTTTTCCTTCTCTTAGACTGGTTGCCAGCTAATACTAGAGTGTAAAGTCGACCCTGCTATTTAATCCATAGCTTGGGGGGATAAAAGGGCCATTCTGATGGGCATCAATGTGAAAGTAAATTCAACAGAGCTGGCTGGAATTCGAATTCAGGTCAGCAATTCCACTTTGCAAACCCTAACCCAGCATAGTATCTGCACATGCCACAGATTCTGGAGACTCCATTTTGAAACGTTCTAAGTTGCTGCAAACTGGTCAATATTTTCAGCTTAAAAAAAGTTTTAAGAAACTCAGTTCCAAACTCTGACGAGTACAATAACAGGGACATGGTAAATGGACCTAAATCTTTTACACTTCAGAAAAAAAAAAACGTACATAAATAGACTTTTTTTTTTTTTTAAAAAAAAAAAGATTAGAATAACAAATATACCATTGGAGACTTTAAAAAAATTCATTTCCTTTGTTCATCAAAACATGAAAGTGTTACAAAATGATATACACTGAGTCAGCTGTTCGGAGTTAATGTTTAATAGCTAGCAAAGGTTATCAAAATTTTAAACTAAATGTTTTCACTGTTTTATATGTGGTCAGGGTTGCCTCGAATATTGTCATTTAAAGTAAATATGAATAATTTAAGTTATCCTGTGACTTTTTGTTTTTGTTTTTTTCATTTCATTCCAAGGAAGTTGATCAAGCCACTAAGGCACAAGGGAGTTACTAAGTGTATGAGAATACAAGGAAAAAAATACTTAGGGAGAAAGAACAATAAAAGAGGAGGAATCAAGAAGAAAGTAGATAACATTTGACATTGCATTTAAATTTTTGAAGATCATTTCTTGCCCTAGCCCACAACAGATTGTAGGCCATTGAGATCAGCTGTCAATTTGTTGTTATCAAACCAATTACCTTTAAGACTGGAGTAAATAGTTGTGCTGTCATCAACATCAGCATAGATACTGAGATGAGAATTGATGACATTGGGAAGGGTTGGTAGGTTATCAAGATACTGAACCCTTCATGACTGGATTCTTAGTATTTTACCAAGAACCTCTAAATCCACACCAGAAGCATCAGACCAGATATGGCAGCAATATTAAATACATGAACAAATGGTAAACTTATAAAGGTGTTAGTTAGATCCAGTGACAGGACCCAAAGAGTGTGAGTTCAATACCCGGTTAAGGCGGTAGAGAACTTTGAGAGGCGAATTAACAGGAGATAACTGACATCCATTAAACATGGCACGTGGAACTAGAACAGTCTACACCAGTGAGCGAAGTAAACGGTTCGGTTCGATATTCTAACCACCTGAAGAAGGTCGAAACCTGATAAACATGGCGACAAAGATGAGGACAATAGTCCAAATAATGTAAATAGTGTACATAATACCTCATCTCAGAAATATAGACATTCAGTTTGACATTCCAACCACCTGAAGAAGGCCGGAGCATACAATGGCCGAAACATAATAAACATGGCGACAAAGAGGAGTACAATATTCCAAATAATGTAAATAGTGTAGATTGAAAGTAATTTTCAAGATCAGCTGCCAATTTGACCTTATCAAACTTGCTATTAACACAGGAGTAAATTGATAGAGTTGAGAATTGATGACATTGGGAAGGGTTAATAGATTATCAGAATACTATACTGGGCCCTTCATGACTGGGCACTGGGCCCATTTCATGTGATGGATTGTATAGTAAGTTCCATGGTATTAATACCAAGATATACGATGTGACCTTTTGGGAAAAGGGATATTCCTTCCTCAGGGTTCAAGTGTAAACCAAAACAACTTCAATAGGAATTTGAATTTGCCAAATATATATTTATTATTATTCATTCAGTTTGTGCATGAAGCTGGCCATTAAAAATCCATCTCGCATCTCTGTAGGAAGAGATGTATAAATGATCATTCGAAAGATTCAGTATATTGTTAAAGGGAGATAACTCATTATGACGACTTTTCCGCTCCTGACGTGAAACTGCATATACAGGCTTGTCCACCAGAAAATTACTGAATGATTAAATCTCAATAACCAATAGAAATTTCATGGTGTTTACCAAATATAAGATTTATATAATTGTTACAGTAATTTTCGAGCCATTCATTTTCTGTACTGTGTACAATGTAAGTACCGCCATTAATTTGCTGAAAAAACAGCATAGTGTGATGAAAAAGGCAACAAATGTAATAAAAACAAGTTTTATTGTCAAAATGTTAATGTTATTATTAAGAGTAAAGAACAAAGAATTTTTTATTATTTTATTAAATTTTTTTTTTAATCCTTTCTCGCACAAAATTTTGATTCAAGATCTTTTGCACTTGGATCAAAGATTACTATGGGAGTTTTAGCACATTATCTCTGTTAAAATAACACATTGAATTGGAAATTTTTGCAAAAATCAAATAATTTTCAGATTTTAATGAAACTTTCAGGACTTATTTACAAATGAATGGAATTATTTTTTAAATTTTTTTTTCTGTTATCCACCTCCCACTTATAATGAAGTGTCAAAATTTTTGAGACTGCTACCGAATAACAAGCATGTAGCAACATTTAAATAACAGCAGCTACACATCATGAAGTTTTCATGTGGCTATATATAGTTAGCAATATCTGCAACATGTTCTGTACATGCCCAATGGAGCTTAAATCTGGTGGGCATTGGGGTGGGAGGGATCAATGCTTTACTAAGAAGTTGGTCAAGTGTTCCAGGAAACAACAGTTTCATGCCACTCATGATAATAATAATAATGGATGGTATTTTATCTTGCAGGAACAAATTATCACTACCAGGAAACCTGGAAATAATAAATGATTGCAAATTGTCTGCAACAAGATTTTTGTACGTCACATCAATCAAGAATGATTAAGGATTTTCCTTTTTTTTCTCCCTACCCACTTCTTCAAAATAATTTTTATTTTTTAATGTAGAAAGGTCTGTCTCTCCGATCAATTTCAAAAAATGAGGAAAATCCCAAATTGAGAAAAGGAACAATATTAGTCATATGCAGTTATCAATAATGCCAGAACAGTTTCAAACTTGACATTTGCAAATAAAAACAAAGTACAGATAACTCTAAAATGTCAAGGATTTATTTTGACACTGAATAGAATTCTGCTCTTCAAAAATGATTAGGAAAAAAAAAAAAAAAATTTTTTTTATTTTTATTCTGACAAACATCATGGCTTGGAAGGAAAGATTGAATGAAATGCTAATCTCTTCCACATATGAATTCAACCACTTTTGTTATCAGAGTTGAAATATGGATATTCTGATCACTTGGCAACATGCCTATATCAATAAAGTTTATAGAGAAACACAATAGACAGGCGGTTGAATAGAGTAATCTCCCCATGATACTATTATAATCCCATGTTTATAATATTCTGATCCGATCTTTCATTCATTCCTCTGTGTATATGTCATTTCCTTCCAATGTCTAAACATACATGTTTTAAGAAAATTTTTACTCAGCTTAAAAAGCCTTAAAACAGCAACATTGCAAATAAGCTCAGTTTGGACAACAGATAAGTCGTCAGGTGTTGATAAGAACTGGTTACAAAAGGTATTTGATATGTCGGCAATATTTGTTCATTGGAAATAAGCATAATTGAATGTCTTGGGGTCAAAGACATAAAATTTACTGAAATTGATTGAAACAAAATTAATAAAAGGGAAACCACAAGATCTGTCATATTCTGATGACATTAAATGTTAGAACAAACGCTGAAATATTGTATGAATTATGGACATTTTTTTCTAAAAAATTGGGGTGATAATTCACACACTGAAATTTTTGTTTTGTATTCCTTCATTTGTTGACACAAATTATTGAGTTTGAAAACTTCAAACAAGTCAAAAAATAACAATAAAAAAAATAGATGCGTAAACAATTCCAATACAATTATATTATAGTTCTTGTAATTTTAAAATCACAAAATATTATGGTAATTTGTGCAGGTGTGACATTGACATTTTAATGGCTAATGTGTTACAACTTTTCAAAACAAAATCTTTACATAGGGACGACTGTACTACGGGGGGGGGGAGTCATTCCCTGTTTTTAGCTTCAGAAAGACAAGGTCGGATCATAATCAAGTCATATCGGACAAAAGACAATACAGAAAACTTTCCATAAAAAAATTTCCATTTTAATTTCTTTTTATCATAAAATTATATTTAAAAGAACAAATCAGTTTTTAAAAAAATGATATTCTCAGATGGAAGCTTTCTTTTGGGCGTGGTGGGGTTGGCATCCATGTTTCAGAGATCAAAATGCAATCTGATTTCCTCTTGTAAGTTTAGAACAAAAGGTGATCTCAAACAATCGAAATCTAAAAGTAATATATGAAGTGTATTAGAAATTTAAAACATACATTGTACTCGGTCAATTTATCAAGATGACTTCCTGATAACTATAGGCCTGTACAGATCATTCTAAAATAGAAAATTGTTGGAAAACACCTGCCAAACACCAGGCTCCACGAGCTGACCCCCACTCTCGGCCCCGTCTTAGAAATTTAGAAAAATTATCAAAATATGCGAGCCAATATATTTACCATTTTAGAAATAAATAACAAGGTAAACAGTTTTTTTTATTCAATGAAATTTATAAAAAACTGTGTGAACCATAAAACAAAAAATTTAAACAAACATTATTCTTTCAGGTATTAAACATTTTTTTCAAATTATCTTATATCTCAGCTTCTGGATTTAATTTTCCAATTTTTTTTTTTTTTTTTTTTAAATCGTGATTTAGAATCAAAAATGACTAAGAAATAGAGATCCAGGACTTGAAACTGTCAATTATAGGTTATCCCCCATATCCAATTATAGGTTATCCCCTATATCCAATTATAGGTTATCCCCCTATATCCAATTATAGGTTATCCCCCACCACCACACTTCCTACACTTTTGGAAAAAAATCTTTTAAAATCATTGAATTTTAATTCAAAATGCACAGAAAATCTGCCAATTGATTATTTGTTATCAGCCAAGTGCTGACTGATGAAGACATTTTAAATGAAGATTGGAGACTAAACACCTTGACTAAAATAATTAGTCAAAGCTAGTAAGTTGTATCTTTTGGAATGATTGGTAGAACATTGGCATATTGCCAATCGATTCCAACATTATAAAATGGTAAATAAAGATTTCATTATAATTGGTTCACATATTTTTTTAATTTCGTAACAGACAATCAGGTTAGCCCAATAAAAGTTGGTTGTATATGGTGCTGTAAGCAGCAGGAGTTAAAAAAAAATTTTTCCTTAAGCCGTCGAGAGAAGACCGTGTACTTAGAGAGATGGGCGCTTATGGACATTATATGTTTTGATTTTATTAAATTTCTAAACATCACTTTTTGAAGCCATAAACATTGCCAAGGGAGTGAAAGGAACATGCACTCATAGCAGTATCAAGGGAAAAACCGTCATTTTAACACACCAATGTCTTTTTTGTGGGTATGAAGGTTAAAATTTGCCAAAATTCCCTTTATTCACTAGCAAACAATTTTGTCAGACATATTGTCTTTGAAAAGAGACATCACTCACCTTCTGCCATACAATCAACCAACTGTTCACCAATGACAGCTAAAAGCAATTCCTTCCACACGAAAGCCTAACAGAAAGAAAAAAAAAGTTAAAATAATTAAATGGAAGAAAAATTTCTGAGATGAGGTATTATGTACACTATTTAAAGTATTCGGACTATTGTCCTCATCTTTGTCGCCATATTTATTACAACGTTTAAAATAATTGTAAAAAATCCTTCTTCAGGTGGTTTTTTTGTTAACTCAACCCTTTATTTCACTCACTGGGGTTATTCTAGTTTCAATTTAAATGTTTTAATGGATGTCCAGTTATCTTCTGTTTTCCCCTCTCCAAGTTGTCAATGCCTTAACAAACCTATTGAACTCACACTCTTGAAACATACAGTGGATAAAGGCGTTAGGTAGATCCAGTGACAGGACCCAAAGAGTATGAGTTCAATTCCCGCTTAAGGCAGTGGAGTAACTTTTTTTGGAAAATTAAAAGGAATTAACTGACAACTGACATCCATTAAACATGGCATTTTCTAGAACAGTTCTACCCCAGTATTTTCAACCAAAGATTAAAGTACCGGAGCATACAACAATTTGTTTTGTGGGTAAATATCATTCAGACAAAAGATAGGGAAAATAATCCGAATAATGTAAATAGTATTGAGCATTTATTCCAATTTTAAAAAAAAGGAAATATTTTTCAAAGAGAAGGTCGTCTCATGCACGAATTCTTTTTGCCTGTAATTTTATTATTTTCTGCATAATTTCTGCAGATGTTCAGCATTTTATACAGCAATTGATTTTGCAAAAATAAAAACTTAATTTCAATTACAAAAATGTCTTTACACACAATTGTTGTTGCCTCTTGTTCAATGTAATCATTTTGGTTTCAATTTTGAGAGGGCTTCAAGAGAATGAAGCCTGTAGGTCTTAGCAAAGACCAACCTTCTTCAAATCTCGTGGGGTCTGGTGCTACAAGGAAAGAACTTTAACAGAAACCACATCACTTGACGACTAGCAACAGCTAAAACGGAATAGCACATGTAACTCAAAAGAGAAAATAACAACATAATCAAGATGTCAACATTCAACACTACTTCAAATAGAAGGGTTGGAAGGAAGCCCCCATCACTAATGGAAGGAATGATAGCCGTTAAGAAAAGGGATTCCACTAAGAAAGAGAATGATTTTAGAAATTTCAACTCATAACCGTAGTCCTGGCTGCTCGGTCAATGAATGTTTTCTTATAAAGGAAAACGGAAAATATCACGTTTCCATTACTTACAGTGTCTGTTTTCTGGCACTTAAAACTCCAGTTACCTCCCTTGCAATTGAATTCATCTTCCCTGGAAAAAAAAAAAGAAATGGATTTGATTTTAACCAAACAAAATTATTTAACAACAACACACACACACACACAACCAAGCATCACATCACAATTTAAGACCCTAATACCGTGATGTTGGGCAAATCACCTGTGTTGTGATTTTTAAATGATTCCGTTTCTAGAGACCTTCTCTTTTTTTTTATTTTTATTCACAGGGTTTGTTTTACATTTTGCAGGGAGCTTTGGAATATTAAAGTTGCTTTGTAAAAATATACAAATAACACAATACTCACAAAAGCACATAGACGCTAAAAAAAAAAAAAAAGACCAAAACACAACAACAACAACAAAAAAAAAGACCAAAACACAACAACAACAACAAAAAAAAAAAAAAAAAACAAGACTGGAAGCAAAACACAACAAAAAAAAGACAAAAAAACAAAAAAAAAACACAACAAAAAAAAACCAAAAACACAACAACAACAAAAAAAAAGACCAAAACACAAAAAAAAAAAAAAAAAAACCAAAACAAAAAAAAAAACACCAAAACACAAAAAAAAAAGACCAAAACACAAAAAAAAAAAAAAATTTTAAAACACAAAAAAAAAAAAGATGTGAAACACAAAAAAAAAAAAAAACAAAAAAAAATAATTTTATCATCTAAATGTTTGTTATTTTTAAAGAGGAAAGATCAAAGTATTTTGGGGTATTTTTTTCCATTTTTTAATCATTCCTAGCACGTCCGAAAATTTTGTTAAAAATCTAGTTTTTTTGAGTCAGCAAAATTGACCATTTTTTTCCATTTTAAAAAAAACTGGAAATCTGACTTTGAAATTTTTTAAATATCAATTATCATTTTTTCAAAACTTATTTTAAGAAAATCAGAAATTATAATGTTTATTTAAAATATTTTGAACCAAACTTAACTTAGCTTTTGTGCCAAAAAGATGTAATTTGAAAATAAAACAAAGCAGGTCATAAACTTTTCGTGTCCCTTGACATGTGATGAATGATATATTTACGAATTCCATGAGGCTAATTTGTTCTACGGAAGGAGAAAAGTGAAATAATTTACATTTACGTGAACAAATTATTTACCCCGTTATTTTTAAGGAAAACTTTCAGCAGTCTAATTTTTTTTTTTTTTTTTTTTTTGTACTTGGTTTTCACCTTTACGTTTATGATGCTTTATGGGAAATATATTGTAAAGAAATTAAAATAAAACTGTTAAGAGTGACATTAAATTTCATATTTCTTAAGAAAGATATCTAATTAATTTATAGGTACCTTTCTTATGAAATTTTATCAGAATTGTACATAAAATACTATAATTTTATGTACATTTATTACATTTTACTGTTATTTGTATTTGCATTCATTTTATTATTAATTTTGATATTTCATTTATGGAAAAATGTCATAACTGAGATTAATATAAAAATAAGATCATATAAATTTCATAAGATGATACTGATACTTGTAGGTACCCTTCTCAGTTGAAATTGAAAAATCAAATTAACTTCCACACGTGTTTCAAAAAAGTAAAGGCCTTAACAGCGGAGAACAATGCTTAACTCAAATAACGCAACTTAATTATATTCTGGTTGGTCTTCCGTATTTTATAATTACAGCTCGATTATAAGCACAAAATTACATTTCTTAATTACTGGGGATCTTCTGATTAGTCAAAATGATACAATTTACAACACGCTAAAAAAAAGATCTATCTCATAAGGACACTTATGAAAGCCGATGCACTTTTAACTAATTTTATAATATTTTAACAACTTAAATGTAAAATCTATTATAATTAATGAAATAACAAATAATTGTATTAAAAATTCATTTTTCATCGAAAAAAAATTTTTTGCTTTCAAAAAATATTGTCCATATTCATAAAAACAACTAAAAGCAAATAAAAGCATTTGAAATTAAATAATATCTTTGTTTTATTGAGTTTTGTATGTTACAATTCAGAGCTGATTTTCAGGTACTGCATATCCAATTAAAAACAAAAAAAAAAAACATGATTTGCATTCCTCAAAGCCCTGTGCTTTTAATTATTGTAATCACTAAAACCGATGCGATCAATTTCTAGCGTTTTCATAAAATTAGTTATGGGGGGTAATAAATATTTTTAAAAAAATTTTCTACCATGACTTTCATAAAAAAAAAATTTATAATAATTTTTGATCATCTGTGAATAGTTCCTGAAAGTTTCATTAACATCTGATAATTATTTCTATTTTTGCAAGATTTTTTCAAATTAATGTGTGTCATACCAAAAAAACGTGCTAAAATTGTCTGTTATTTACTAGTTCCGCTGATACAAATAGAAAAAAGGTTTTTTTTAATCAAAATTTAGAATGTTCTAAAAAGAAGGAAAATTTTTAAAATTAATTAAAAAAAAAAAACTTTGGTCTTTCCTCTTAATAATAACATAAGCATTTAGACAATAAAATTTAGTTTTTTTCAAGGTTGGCGTCTTTTTTCCTCAAGCTATGCTCTTTTTTAGCGATTTCGTGGAGGTACCTAAATTAATGCATTCTGAAAAATCAGATTAGAAATATGCACTTCATGAGATTCTTTTTTTATTGCTAATTTTCAAGTCATATTTCTGCTTCTGAAGAAAATTGAAAAATAAGAAAAACTTACTTTTTTTATTTAAGTAGCATGGATATTTTTTTTTTTTTTTTTTTTTTTTTGTATATAAATTTCTTTGAATGCCTTTTCAACACTCATTTATAGATTTTTTATTTTTTAACCTAGAGTGATTGCAAATTATATATATTGCTGCAATGCTATAAAAGTATAGCATTGCAGCAATATAAAATTAAATTTGCTGAGAGTAAAGATTTTCTGTTGTGTTGCTTTGTAGGTATTAGAAAATAGGACAAAAGCCAGTCGTCAGGAAAATGGAGCAAATTGATGCTTTGGAAGAATTGAAAGATTTGAACATGAGACATGCCACTGTGGATCATGAAACAATGCTCAAGCGACATGCAGCTCAGGAAGAAATTCTAATGAAACTGCAAAGATGAAGAAGATGAAAAAGTTGATAGAGTAAGCACATTTATTTAAAAAAAACCATTTTTTTTTTTTTTTTTTTTGTCAAGTAAATTTAATAATTGTCTTAAATGGTCACCAACCCTATAATTCAATTTATAGTAACTGGAAGGTAACTTGACACTGGAATTTGCACATATACTAAGAGCTCTATGCTTAATGTTAAATCTAATCTCACATTATGCACCAACAATTCAGCAAATACTATTTCTATATTTCTTTAAGTAACTTTAAATTCTCAACTAATCATTATTATACATGCACACACACACACACACACACATATATATATATATATATATATATATATATATATATATATAATAGTCACATAAATGAGCATTGATGTGTAATTGTTGAAAGCCTTGTTTTCAAACTGCCATATAGGAAGAAAATGAGTAACTACCGACACCAAGGTCTGAGCATGACACTCTGGACTTGTATGTTTTTTCGCCAGGTGTATAAATAGCTGTGTCAGGCTATTGAGTGATTATTGAGTGACTACTGATTGGAAGTATCCAGCCAAATTAGTGTGAATTATTGTGCATTGATGATTTTGATTTAGGATTTACTGGGCATTAAGCCAAACTGTGCTACTAACAAAATATTCACTTAAATGGTTAATTATTTTTGTTGGCTTTTACTATTCCGAATGGGTGTCACCAACAGTTTACACAAAGGAAAAAAAGATAAATAATCCATGTATTTGCTGATTTTTCAACAGGATTAAATGAAATTTTGAAAGAGTGTAACTACCTGTTACCAAGTTTGGAGGAAATTTTGCTAAATTAAATGGTGGTAAGTTTTTTATAAATTGGATCTTTTGGATACTTACCTACAAGTAGATGAAGGAGGTTCTAACCTCTTAAGAATTAACACTCATAAAGGACTACAAATTTAACAGACTTCCTTTTGGTATAAATGTAGCACCAAGCATATTCCAACAGATAATGGATACCATACTTGCCGGTTTGGATTGTGCACAAGCGTATTTGGATGATGTAATTATAAAAAGTGTAAGATGTGAAAAAAATTTTTGAAAGAATTAAAGACTACGGTTTTAACATCAGTAAAGAAAAGTGTGAACTATTTATGAATAGAGTGAAATACCTAGGATAAATTATCGACACGAAATGAAAGACAACCAGATCCTTCAAGGGCAAGCACAATAAGGGACATGCCCACCTCAACAAATGTATCAAAGTTACAAGGATTTTTAGGGTTAGCTAATTACTATCATGCATACATACCAAACATGCATAAATTAACAGCACACTTGAATAACTTTTTAACGAAAGATGTTAAATGGGATTGGTCAGATAAATGTCAAAGTGCTTTTGAAGAGATTAAAAAAGTCCTAATGTTGACCCTAAATTAAAGCTTGTGGTTGCAGCAGATGCAAGTGAGTCGGGTATTGAACGGTGATACTACACAAATATGAGGACGGAAAAACTAAACCAATATCTCATGTTTCAAGATCATTAATAGCAGCTGAAAAAAACCCACAACCAGATTGAAAAGGAAGTATTGGCTATCATATTTGGTAAAAAAAAAAAAATTTTTCACAAGTTTATTCATGGTAGGCAACTGACACTAAAGACAGATCATCATTCATTGTTGTCCAATTATGGATCAAAAAAGGGTGTTCCCACACACAGCAAATAGACTGCAGCCCTGGGGCACTATCTTATTAAACTACAATTATAAAATGAAGTTTTCTACCATTCAAAAAAAATAAGAATGGCAATGGAACATTTGAATATTGAACCCAAACTGAAGCGATATAGACACCAGAGATATCATCACGAAAAGGGTAGGTGTCATATACAAAAAAATGATTAACTACTGACACTGAGGTTCAAGTGTAACACTCTGAACTTATGAATATATTTTCCACCTAGTGTATAAATGGCAGTATCAGGCTACTGACTGCAGGGATTATTGAGTGAAACTATCCGGTCGAATTAGTGTGAATTATTGTGTGCCAATGATTGGGATTTTGATTTACCAGACATTAAGCCGAGCCACACTACTAACAAGGTATTCACTGAAATGGTTAATTATCTTTCGTTGATTTTTACTTTGTTCTTGTTAAGTATTTGTGGTTGTAATTAAGTACTGTTTTATTTAACATTGAAGTCTTGAGTTAATAATTAAGTATAACTCAAGCCACTATACATCACAAAACAAACTGAATAAAAAATATTTCTTTCTTAATCATGATTTAGCATTTCTTTGTTCAAATCTTATTTTAGGTCTATATTCAACAAACAAAGAAATAAGGTTAAGAGACTTGATTCTGATGATGTAGACCCTGATCCTCCAGTCAAAAAAAACTCAAAGAGAAATAATACCACAGATATTTTAACAGTAAGTAATGCAACTTTTTCAAATTATTACCATTTTTATGCCATGTAATATGTAAATTAGTATGAAATTAAAATATTAAAAAAAATGATTTAAGCTTTTATGATTGTTCTGATCTGTTCATTTTTATTTCTTTATTTTGATAGACTTATTATATTGTAAATGTTTAACCCTTTGAATATGAGTAGTTTGTATACCAGCTTTTGTCAGAGAGCATATACCTGAGAAGCTGTTATACCAGTTAGTTATGTGTTCTTACAAATGCACTGATGTTCCTATGTTCTCAATTTAACTTGGAAATTTTCATCCAATCATTTTTCAGACTGGGTCAGAAAAGGAAATTATTAGCAATTTTGGATGTTGTCTAGCATAGAAGAAGCGGACAAATGTCTGATTAACATCATAGAAATTTTGTATCAGAATATGACATAGTAAGGTGTTCCCTGCACATCATGGTGTAAGGTTACCAGTTATAAATGACATTAGCTCTAGATTGACTGATAGCAAAAATGAGATATAAATTGCAGGTTCTTTCCAAGAACTATAATAAAAGGAAAAACAAAATGGTAAAACAGAGAGAATAGGATGTGCTTTATGAAGGCATAGCTGTTATAACTTGATGAGGTAAAAAAACAATAACAATCTACTTTGTTACTACTATGTAAATTTCAGCTACAGTGGAGAAGGTTCTGAGATATATAATGCACATTAAGGCATATGACTTCTATTAAATGTATATGGAGGAGGCACAGACAAAAATGGTCAAATGATATAACTTCAGAAATGTAGATGTTTCTACAAGTGGCCAAGACACATTTTGATGAAATGTAATAATGAATTTCACCAACCTCATATCCATGACAAAAAGAGAATGTGTACTTTTCATGTATTTTGAAGGACTTGTTGGGGTTGGAAGTCATTTAACGTTAAATCAGTAAGTGTCAGTCTCAAAAGTTCCTTGACACCTAAAAGTGGATATTCACCTCATATGAGTGGCCCATTTTGCAAGTTTGGTTGGGTACAGAGTAGTGTCTTTAGAAATCATGTTCTATCAGTATACATCTTCCAGGATAGAGCACTGTATTCTGGCCTCAATCCTTTTCCATTTTGATAATTTTTTGCAATTCCATTTTCCTGAAGAGACATGCACACATTGGAAAGGCAAGGGCATGTTCTGAACTTCCTATTGTAGAGCATGGTGTCATTTTCCATGAGGAGCTTGTGTGGCAAATCTCGTTCACAGAATGTGTAGACTCTAGCTGACATGTAACACTCAACAAGTTATGGTGAATCAACAGCTGCTGTACAGCTTATTGGTACAGGCCACAGTTGATAAGTGTGAACTAATGGCCATTGCTGCCATTTACTAATTGCTGTCTACTGTCAACTTTCTTTTACTGGTATAAAATGATTTAGACGTGGAAGGGTAAATTCTCTTTCTGCATCTTATTCCTTAATGTGCACTACATTGGTGTATGACCAGAGTCAAGCTCATCTGTGGTGGTGGCATGCACTGATGAAAGATGTTCAGCTTCCTTTATCTATTTTGACCTGATATCTTCAATATCATATCTAAAGATGACCCATACTTTTAGACTAGCTCCTTGAATGTACCCAGCCTCTTCCACATTAGCATATTTAGTGGACAAGGAATCCGTTTATAATTGTAACACTTTGGCCTACAACTGGAGGATCAGGTTTATGTTCAAAGTGTCATTCAATGGGTCACAGCTGATATATTTTAGACCAGAGGCCAAAAAGTTGGCAAATAACCCAATTAAAGACTGACATTTGAAAAAAATGATAGTTGTTACCCATACATGGTCCCCAATCTTGACCCAAATCTGCAATTGGTCAATATATATATATATAGGACAGAATATATAGCATAATAAAAGGCTTAAACACTAATATTCCATGGTCATAATTTATTCCATTGGAATCGTAAATACGATCCAATTCATCAGACCTACAAATTCAAAAAAGAAAACAGAAAAAAAAACAACTCTGGAAATAAAAAAAAAAATTTAGAGAGAGTGTAAGTATGAGGTGTAGGACGAATGTTAGATCAAACCTTAACAGACAAGAATTTTTTAAGAGAGAAAATTTTTAACAGGGAGGAAAGGGGTTTAAGTAAGAGAAAAATGAATGTTGTCGGATGTCTAATGCATAAAGATAAATTTTCGTGGTGACATACACACACCATGAACAATCTAATGTTGAAATAAGAGGAAGGAAAGAGAAAGGTGACGGAGAGATGGGGACGAGGGAAACCAAAATTGCGTTTGTAAAAGGGCCGCTGTGTAATTAAGAAATTTGACAAATTTAATATCAACTACAGGTTACAAATCAAATATAAAAATATAAAAATAAATATAACGATTATCTAATCCAGCAAGGACCGATATTTATATGTTCAAAACACATTCCTGTTAACAGGTTCGAAATTAGCCATACGTTAATTAATGCGTGTTTCGATTACATACACACATACATTACCCATTTACACACATATATTAAATTACATTCTTAATTCTCAAAATAAAAAAAAGGGTTATAAAAACGTCGGCTCTAGTTAAGATATCTTTAATTTTTCTAGATGCATTGTAAAATCCACTATTTAACAATTGGACAATTTATATTTAAATTTGCACGGTTTTGCTGTTACAAATCATATATTTTATATATATGGTTATATATATATATATATATATATGTGTGTGTGTGTGTGGTGTGTATGTGTTTTAAAGGTGTGTGTGTGTGACCTAAAAGAGTGCAAGATTCAAAATTAAAATAAACATATATATTGTTAATGTGTAAAATATTAGACTTTATTATCGTTTGTCATACCCTTCGATTTCTCTCTCTATTCTATATTTTCCTCTCTCCTCATTGAATGTTGATGTTTTGTCTTCAATTTCATCTTTGCCCTATGGAGGATGATAAGTCTACTCGCTAGAAGTTACTGCATTTGTTTCTCGGCAGTGAGTTTAACGGAATCAAGTTACAAGCTCCATACCCTAACAACTGAATTTTGCCTTGGACGGCTAAAGGGCAAACAGAATATCGTCAGTATATTCCAAAACGCTCAATCTCACCAGGGTACCTGACTATGTCAATGAAGATGCTCTTCGATGATCGTAAATATATATAACCCTATATACTGTATTTTGGGTAGCAACACTATTTATAATGGGACTCATTGTCTTAAAATTGTTTGAAGAGGCACCGTTTCAAACGACACATCGATTCCATTTCTTGTGTTCTTAAGGATTTCGAGTTCTTTTCCTGTATATTTTTTTTGTAGAAATGTCTGAATGTTCTATATGCCCGATTACGATTTTAATTTTATTTTAAAACAATGTTAACTAATTATTCCAGTATTATGTTTGCTTGCTTTTATATTAGATTAAAAGGTGACAACAATTTCAGCTGTTAATATTTATTCACTGTAAACCCTACTAAACTGTATTAATAATCTTGATTTTGTATAAATTATCAAAAGAAGTAAAAAGAGAGAGGCACATTTTCTTTAATAGGACATCTTGATTTCTAAACCAGGAGACATTAATTTCACTGTTTAAAAAAAAAACATGGCTGTCTATTTAAACACCTGTACCCACTCACTATTGGTTTGGTTTGGTTGTTTTTCTTTAGCAGCATATCAACCCATATAGGTTATTTTATACCAAAATTAAATATGAAAATTCAAAATTTGTAATTAATTCAAGAAATGACATTTTCTATCTCCAGACATGCATCTATTTTGGAAAAACTGCATGTCTCTAACAGTCAGCTTAAATTCCTTTTGGCAATTAAAACTGTGAATCAACATTAGGGTTCATCTTTAGGTTTATTAACCACAAAGAAAGATGTTTAGTTGATTGTTAGAGAAATGCATGCATTTCCCAAAATGGACGTAATCCTGAAGACAAAACAGTAAAATTACAATACTCAAAATATTGAGATATTTCTGATTGCATACTGGATCAGTTATAGTCCCTTTTGCTAGAAGCTATGATTTTAATTACTTAGGTGCATTTTTTTGTAATAATTTTATATAATCAAATGAGAAGAGAAAAGAAAACTTATTAAAATAAGGAAGTTTTTTCTTATAATATATGCTATGTTTTCAACTTTACTATAAAAATGTACTGGTCATTTGTTTAAAAAATGTTTTTTTGGGAATTTCACCACAAAATGTATTGTTGGTAATTTTTTTTAAAAATGTATTGCTAGTATTTTTAACTATAAAATGTATTTTTAGCTTCCTAGTGTTTTGATTTTTTGTTTGGGGCAGATTCTGTATTTGCCCATACCTGGACCCTAACAGGTGCTACCACCTGGGTCAGGGTGGACCTTTTCTTTTTTTGAAGAGATAGTTTTTTTACTGAAAACTTCCAATCTCCCCAATCAGAGGCCTTGCTGTCAGATGTAGTTTATTTTCATACCCAAGACTACCCACTAAATATAAACTTTATAGTAATAAGAAATAATGTTGAATTAAAAATACTTTCTTCTTCTTCTTCTTCTTCTTCTTCTTCTTCTTCTTCTTCTTTTATGTGAACATCTCCTTCAAATTGGAAATCATGGTTCTCCACAACTTTTTGCCTTTTGTACAGAAAGTAAATTTTATCATTCTGCTAACTCTCCTAAACACCTGTTCTGCCAACCATTTACATTGAACTCATTAGGTAGGTTATGCACTGTTTTCCTCAGTCCTATAGAAATGTTATCTCTTTCTGATGTTAAGTATAAATGTCATTTTTGTTTCCATTTTCCATGGCATTCTCAACATCCTTCTGTAGAACCATATTTCTGTTTGAAAATTTATGTTTAGGGTATGAAAAAAAAGTTAGCAGATATAGATTTTGATTCCAAAGAGAGATTCATTGAACTTTGCTCTGCCATAATTTAAAGTCAAATAAAATTGGTAAGACACACTTTAGCTTAAAAGTGACTTCTTTGATTGAAAAAGGAATACAGATTCTATTACTGTTGTGAGTTATTTTCTTTATCTCTAGGCTAGTTGATATTAATTTCACTGTTTAAAAGAGCTGAATATCTACTCAAACTCATGTTCGTGGCATTTTCTAAATATAGTTGTAACAGGAGAGAGCTATGGAAGAAAGGTTTATTCTCCATTTGTATTTCCTCATTATGTGTATTATAATATCTGTGTTATAATAACACCATGTTTCCCAGATGGAATGGAATGGCTGAAAGGAAAACGAAATTAACAAATATGCTTTGTTCTGAAAGAGACTTTTATACCACTAAAACATACACAAAATAATATATACATATATACATGTGTCCCACTCAAGAGAAAAAATAACACATATTCAACAACAGTGTAAAAAATGTTAGAATTTTTGTTAGCCTGTACTAGTGAGCCAGTCAAAATGAGCAGACTCATTTTATAGTTCATACAAGAGAAGGGTTAACCCAATCAAAAGCAAAAATATTCAAAAGGAACATTACTTGTAATATTTTTCAAAAACATGGCAGTTTCTCGATGAACCTGGTGAGGCCATGTATTTTTCCTGTAAGTCCCTACTGCTGTAAAAATTTAGGGACATCTGTCTACATCACAACTCCCTTCATCTCTCTTTTTTTTGATGTCATTCACTGGCTGTCACATAACTATCTCAACGAAAGGAGACAATCGCCATTTTATACATAGTGTTTATAAGAATAAAGAACATAATTTTTATAAAAATAAAGAACAATGTTGGATTAAAAATTCCTTAATCAGTTGTAATATTTATATATAACAAAATAATAATAATAAAATTGATATAGATAAAATTATATAATTTAATGTATGTCATGATAATTAAAGTTTTTGACTAAATAGTAATCAATAGTCATCTAGAGCAATAATTATTAGACAAAGTTTAATGATTGTGCCCAAAAAACAGTGTGTCAAAGGACAGTTATTCCTTGGCACCACCATTACTTTTAGACGCCTTTACTCCCTCAACAATTTATTTTTACAAGATTATAAAAATATTTGAACCAAATACAATATAATATTTATTATTTACCATTTTATAAAGATTTATTATTTACCATTTTATAAAAAAATAAATTTGAAAAAAATCTTTTATTTAAATATTTATAAAAATTACAAAATTATCAAAATATTTAAACCAACTAAAATACAATATTTTTATTTACCATTTTGTAAATATCCATGAAAAAATTTTTTTATTCATAATTTTATAGAAATATCAATGAACTTTAGAACAAGAAAATGTGAATAAACATAATTTTCCGGACATAATGCATTTTGTTTGCAGATTATTTTATATTGTGGAGCAAAACATGAAAATAAACAGCAATATGGTTGAATGCCAAATGACAAAAAGCTGCTTCTGAGCAGGAGGATCTGCTCATCCTTCCAGTTAATAAATTAATCCTTTGAAAATAAATATTTAACAATTTTAACCAATTGGTTGCATTCCTGATGATAGTAAAAAAATGCTTTGATGATCCCTTTGAAGTGTATTTAAATAAATAGTTCTAGACAGACAAAATCAGTAATGAACGGCAACAGATGACAACACTGCACATCAGAGACTTCAAAGAGATTGCTCACCATGCTCCGTAACATTTTAAATTTTCTTTCACCAAACTACGTTTAAGATTACACTTATTCCTCACTAAGCTATGTGACATTTTTACATTTCTCCGAACTTTTCCCTTACATCTCTTTTCTCACAAATACTTGAAAAAAAATCACGTTTCTTTTTTATCTTATCAAACACAGCTACAAACAAAGCTTAAAATATAAAAATAAAAATATTTTATATTTATATTTAAAAGTCCTTTTTTAATTTTTTGTGGTAGGTTGATCCAAATCTGCAACAATATCTCAAATTATTTCTTGTTTTAATTTTTATATAAATTTTTTTATAATCATGATCTAGGATCAAAGATGCCTAATCAATAGAAATCTATGGCCTGAAACTCCAACAATTATATTCTACCCCATTCTTTATTCTCTTTTGAAAGGGCATCATTTTGAAAAATTTTTTTAAATCGTTAAAAATTGTAAATTGTGTTCTTTGAAATGGTAAGCAAAACATTGGTGAAATGATAATCAATTTGAATGCTGAAAAAAAATATCAATGTGAACTAAACAGAAAGGATATTAGATTTGACAAATACATGTGGAATTGTAATCCATATCAAAAAGAACATTTGTAAGAGCAGGTTGTTTTTATTCAAATTCTACCAGGTTGGATCTTGTTCAAAAATATGCCTATTTTGCAATTATAATAGATAAGACCAGCATTGTATTTGCCAAGAACTGTAGGATGGAATGTTAAGAACACCTTTCATGCAAACCCAATTAAACTATGTTGAAGTGACATTGTTATTGAAGTAGATGAAACATATTTTGGAAGGAGGATATATAACAGAGGGGATGCACAAAGGACGGTGGGTATTTTTTGTGGTTGAAGGATACTTTGGAATATGTTTTATCCAACCAATTGCAGATAAGACATCATCAACACTGCTTCCAGAAACTGAAGAACTCATTTTGTCAGGAACATATAATTTTAAACAGATGGGGGTTTTTTTGGGGGTGATAATAATGATTTTTTTCTGATACAAGTTCTACTCATTAACCCATAGCTGGCTGGGAAAGATATGGATTCATACCTTTTCAATATATTTGTGTGTAAGTGAATATAATGAACCCAACTGGAATTGGAACTCAGATCTCCATTTCCAATTCCAAGCTATTTTCCATTACACTACCCACATATCCAAGATTATATAAAAATATTCCCAAGCAGATGTTGCTTAACTTCAGTAATTGTACAAGTTGTGATTTTTAACATAATATGGTCATAAGCCTTTTCAACAGGAGAATTCAGCCATATATATATTCTCTCTGTTAAGGTTTCATCTCCTCCTCCTCATACTTACACTTTCTCTAAATTCTGTTTTGATTTCATTGTTTTTCTGTTTTCATTTTGAATTTGTAGGTCTGATGATTTGGATCGTATTTATGATTCCAATGGAATAAATTATGACCATGGAATATTAGTGTTTAAGCCTTTTTATTATATCCTTACTCTATCCTAGACATTGAGTTCTACCTGGATTCTTCCTCTTGGAAAATTTTTTCTGAAAATATACATGTATGGGTATTTTTTATATATATTTTGCATATGTATGTATATTTTCCACTAATATTATCTATATATATATATATATATATATATATATATAATATATATATATATTCATTTTTTATGTATATATATAAATATATTACATATTGATAAAAATGAAATGTTTTTTTATGGTATCAATATCCACATATTATAAAGAAATTGTGCAATCAGAATTTCTAAAGAAGTGTCCATTCAGAAAAAACATGTTTATGAAATTTGTGACATCTAAAACATAATTAAAAAAATTTTTTTGTTTAATTTGGTGGTTCAAAGAGATCAATTTTTTAATAGTAAAAAAAAAAAAAAAAAAAGTTTTGTTCTATCTTTTATTATTCATATATGACACTAGCAAAATCGAATATATTTATTTTATAAAAACCGCTCCTTAATATAGAACTCTGGATATAACCTGAATATGATATAATTATCATGAAAAAAGATTTTTATTCAATTTTATCAATTTATAGTAAATTTATTTGTTTTTTAAATAAATCAAAAATCCTAAATTTATTTATACTTTTTACCAAACCACAATACACACAACATTAAATATATATTATGATCTTATATTTAGTTATTGATGAACAAATAAAAAAATTTTTATCATTCCATTTAAATTTCAAATATATTTTACCCATTTTTCCAATCATTTTCATTAATTAAATAATCATACAAAGTTTTATTTTTAATTTAGGAAGTCCTTAAATATTTACTTTTTTTTTTTTTTTTTTTCATTAAAATCTTGTTTTGTCTTTTTTTTCATTTTTTATCTTACAATTTTTTAATTGAAAATACCATGATTTAAATATCTTTTCTCTCTATATTTTTTACATGTGATGTAACAAATTAAATTAAACTTTTTTTTCTATTCTTATGATCTTTCCTTTTATTTTTAAAACAGAACAAAAATAATTAATTTTTTCCTGATAATTGAATACTAACGTTTTTTAATTTATGTTTTTTCTTGATTTATATATTAATATATATTTATATGGTCATCTACTCAATTATCCCACCCCCCAGAGGAAATCCTATCACATATAGGTGTTTTGAAATTTAAATTTTCTATTTTATTAATTCTTTTGATCTGAGGTTCAAATAAATTTTGTTCATCTAAACATGTTGACATTATAATAAGTATCGTTTTATTTTTTTTTATAAATTTTAAACTTCACTTTTTGGATAAGGATAAACCTTTTTATCTGGGCATTTTTGGTTATATTTAAACACGTTGCCGTAATGTCCTAATGACCAGTCATGTGATGATCTAAAATATTTTGTTTTACAAAATCCAACAAAGATATAAAAAATTTACTCACACAAATCCACATTATTGGTAATAAATCATTATATCATTTTGAGTTAGGAATTCAAGAGAGGGAAAATTGTTCCAGAATCAGACTAAATATGTTTACCTAAATGCACCACTACTTAAATACCAATTTTTAAAAAAAATATTATTTGTTAAATTTCAAAATTTTTTAAAATTAGTTTTGGTTCATTTTGTTTTTTGTAATTCTTTTTTGTTTTTTTTTTTTATGTTTTTTTTCCTCATATTATGTTCAAATTTTTTTAATTTTATTTTTTAAATCCATATTGGCAATAAATTATTTTTGTCAAGTGTTTTTTTTATGAGTTATCTATTTGTTTATTTTTTTTATATTATATAAAAATGTAAATTGGTCTTTTTTTAAAATGTGATTTTGTTTCATGTTTAAACACATCCTTTTATTTTTTTTTAGAAATAAACATATAACAAAGTGAAATCATTTATAGAATAATGGATTCTATTTTAAAATTATATATATATTCATATATAAATTTATATTCCTTAATGATGTTGATTGAAAAATGAATTTTAAGTTTAAGTAAATAAACTTAATTGGAATATTTTTTTTTTTTTTGTTTTTTTCTGTATTTTTGTGTTATGTTTTACAACATTCTTTCTGTTTTGGTTTTATAGTTCTATCCTAAAATTTAAGGATTTTTTTATTAATGTGATTAAAATAAATCCACTAAGATAATATGGGTCTTCCCCATGTAGACCAAAGGTTTATCATCAAAGTAAAACGGGCAAATTAAATTAGATGGTTTTCTGGGAAAAACGGGTTAATGAATTTGTTGGTGATAAGTTTTGTTTTCTCAAATGATTACTGTTCAATGTATTCATATTTTTATTTTAAATTGATGTTCCAAATTCAGCTTTAGTTTTATAAATATAAAATTGTTCTTTTTTAAAAAAAAAAAAAAAAAAATAAGATCATATTAAGGATTTTTTTTTTTTAAAATATATCTTCAAACCGACCATCCACCCAAGAAAAATTTGTAGACAGTCTACTTTAATACAACATATGTTAAGAGCACCCATTTATCTTACAAATAAAAGCAAACCATTTTTTTATGTGTGCCAATAAATATGAATGACGATAGGAATTATCAAACTTAAAAAAAATCATGTAAGATTTTTCCTGTTTGTCACACAATTTGACAAATAAGCATTTCAGATATAAGAATTTATAAATTTTTTTTCAATTTTCAAACATAATACCATTTATTTAACCCATTGTTTTTGTATAGGATTTTTTTTTTTATAATTTAATGTCAAATTTAAATAATTCTTTTTTGATATATATGTAATAAAAATTTGTTTATAATATATGATATATATATATATAAATATAAGATTCTATTTCCTATGAAAAATATATAACTAAAAATGTTGTTGCAAGAATTTTATGGATCACGTCAAAGAGAACTTGTGAATCACTCCAGTTCAAATACACAACAACTATCCATTCTAAATAATAAAGTGTTCAATCATATTTTCAGAAAGGTATAGCAGTTCCATTTTAAATTCAGCTTTATTTGATATGGATCAGTCTGGAATATAACATGACAACTTCTGGATTTCAATGAAAATCTGCAGATTTATAAAATCATATTTTTGGCAAAAAGACCATATATATACAAAATAGTATTCATCTATATTAAGTTAATTACTAAAAATGGAAAAAGATTGTAAAAAAAGGAAATTTGTTGAAAAAACAGATAAAGGAAAAAAAACAGTCTTTAAATAAATTATTGAAAAGAACATGTATTTCAAAATATAAATATATTTACCTATATATATATAAAACAATCATCCTGAATGGAAGTTCGAAAGATTTTACTTTTTATATTTTCAAAAAACACATTAACCTTTAAATTATCAAAATATAACTGTTCGATAAAAATGTTTTTTTTAAAATTTAAGATGAATTTTTTCAATTTTCATTTTTATCTATATATATGAGGAGATGAGATATGTTGGAATTCAAAAAAAAAATCATGAAAATACGAAACGCATTTTTTTGTCATCTTTTATCATTTCCTTCCATTTCATTAAAGGTCTTATGTTTTAACATTTTACCTAAGAATACAAATGAGTAATTGATTTATTATCCTGAAATTCGCTATGTCTGCCTGTTTCCCGTGAAGATAAAAACTCACAAAAAAATTAAATTAATGTTAAATCCTTTGTTCCCCCTAAAAAATGTCAAAGACATTGTTATTTCTCCCAAATACTGTCCAAATTCTCATTTAGCCGTTCTTTTTTCCGTATTTTTTCCAAATCACTACAAATTACTCATTTAGTAATATATATTAAATAGAAAGATATTGGACTAGAAAATGCAGATAGAGGTTTTTATAAAATGGGATTTCCGTGAATATTTTCTTTTTATATATATAAAAATATTAATATATATTATGGTTTTCGTATATATATGTTATAAAATTTTTATTTTATTCATTTTTTTAAAATTAAATCAAATAGTCCAATATTCACTGCAATACTATGAAAGACTATAGAAAAAAAAATTTCAAGATCCTTAACAATAAAAAACATAATTTTTAAATATAAGATGAATAAAAACATCAAATGACAAAGAAATGGCCTAAACATGTTTGTTTTGCCATTTTTTTAAATATAAAAAACTTTTTTTTAAAATAAATTACTAGATTTTAATTTGAGCACACCTGACTACCTTTCATAAGGGCATATTAAAATATAATACCAGCTGAGAAACACTACAGTCATTTGTTTGTTGCTTTTTTGTTTATTCTTCCTGTTGTATTTTTTAGAACATAAGGAGAGAGGAACATTGAAAGAAAATTCTACTGAAGTTTGAGTACAAAAAGTGAATGTTTATAAATATATGTTTTGGTAGTTGGTTTTGACTGTTAATACAACGTTAAAAGGCTTTATTAACTATGGTATTATTTTACCAATAACTTATAAAAATTAAAAAACATGATTTAAGGTCATTAGTGCAGGGTGAATGCAAACTTTGTCCTTTTGCAGGAATTTAAATTTCAATTTTATATGCTTAACATTAAATTGACTTTAGACATGGAAGTCATATTTGGTATCTGTAGCTTTCCAAAAATAAAGATTTTTTTTTTTAAATATAAAAATAATCCATAAATTACTCTTCGGTTAACTTAGGCTGCCCCTGGCTACTTTTCAGAGTTAAGAAATGTTTTTTTTATCTATTAGTTTATTATCCTAGGAGACGGGTCAGTGGATCGAGAACAATCTACTCTTGTAGATTAAATAAAGGGTTCAGATCAAAATTGCCTGATGGATATCCTGGATCAACAGATACCTGAAGAAAGCCAAAAGTGACAAGGGCCGAAACATTGTAATAATAAAAAATAAAGATAATGACAATAGTTCAAGTGTAAATGATGTAAACAATGCCAACTCCTCAGCCCAGAAATTCAGACTTTCCCCATGTTACTATGTACGTAGGCAAACATTCAAACTTTTAAACCGATGACTAATAATCGGTCCAGGTCATTGCCGTCTTGCAATTTGTAGTGAATAATGCTCACAAACTGGCCATAGTCAGGTAGATCACAGCCCCACAGCATTGGGAAGGGTTAATCTGAAAACTAGAACCCTCAAGAGACGTGTTTCTGTCTGTCCTGAAAGTTACTTTTTTCTTTACTTTTCATGTAACTCGCTCTCTTCACTTCTGAGGACATTTCAACCAGCTTCACTTAAGACTTCTTCAGATTAAATACTTAAACACAATATGAGAGGGGGAAGATCAACTGGAGGAATTTAAGACAAAGCAGAAAACAAGTGAATAGTGTTATAATAATTTCTATCTCACACCTCCTACAACATGTAAGATTTTAATATAAACTACAAAAAGGAAAATCACATGATACTCAACCATTTTTTTTTTTTAGTCGATTCTTAGCAACTGTTATCAGATAGAATTTTAAGATTCCAATGGTTGTCTTGGTGTCTTGCCAACACAAAAAGAAATTTCAGCTGAAAAAAAGTTTTAAAAGAAAAAGATGGAGACTCAATTTGAAATATGATGAGAATAGTCATTCATTGAATATTAAAAACAACTCATCACAAAGTTCCTTTTATTTGATCAAATTCATCCCCCACTGCATTCCAATAGCACAATTTTTTTTTTTTTTTTTTTTTTTTACACAAAGAAAAATCTCTGAAGACATTATTTCAGTAAAAGAAATAATGCCATATCAAGTGTGAACAAAGAAAATTTGATCTGAACTTTACCAAAAATAATTCAATAAAACTTCAAAAATATTTATTTGTAGAGTTGGTGCTTGCATATTTTAAAAAATTTTCTTTCTGATTTGGTGGAAAAAGAAATTTACATTGAATATTTTTCAAGCATGAAATGTTTTGAAAAGAATTTTATTTATTTTTTTTTTCATTTTTAGAAGTTTTTTTTGGGGGGACAGAAGTTCAAAAACAAAATCATTTCTGGCAAGGAAATCAGTTAACAGTATCAATTCAATAAGTATTTATCAATTTTTAACTTTTTATAGTGGCTTGTTTTTTTTGTTTTGTTCGAACGGCATATGAACTCCTTAAAGGTCATTTAATGCTGAAATATAATTTTCTTGTAGCCATTAATAATTTCTTTTACACAAATGTACTGCTGGTAATTTTTTCCTTATAAAAATGTGATGCCAGTAATTTCTTTTACTATGAAAATGTCTTGGGACCCTTAACAGGTGCTACCACGCCAAATTAGAGTGGACCTGGGAACACCAGCAATTTAAGAGGGGGTTCCACGCTCCTTAAAACCTCCTCATCAGAGGCCTTGTTGCCAGATGTAGTTTATTCTCATACCGAGGATGATTTATAATAAATAGCAATTTCTTTAGTTTAATAAATTTTAAAATCAGAATAATTAAAAAAAAGATCTCATGAGATGCAATTAAATATTTTAATATCAAATAGGAAAAAAAAGAAGAAGAAAAATAAATGCAACAAGTAAAAGTCAACAAAAGTATCATTTAACTACTTTATTATTATTATTATTATTTCTTATATGCCTATATTATACTCAAGTATAAAAAAATTATTCATTCTAAATTTAAAAAAAGATCATATAGAATAAAAAATTATACTATTTACATTATTCGGACTATTGTCGCCATATTTATTACGTTCTACAGTCCGGCCTTCTTTAGGTGGTTGGAATGTCGAACTGAACCCTTTATTTCACTCACTGGGGTAGACTGTTCTAGTTCCACATGCCATGTCTAATGGATGTCAGTTATCAGTTATCTCCTGTTAATTCCCCTCTTCCAAGTTATCCACCACCTTAACTTGGTATTGAACTCACTCTTTTTGGGTCCTGTCACTGGATCTAACTAACACTTTTATCCACTGTGCCATGTGACCTTGAGGTATTATAAACCTAATGTCTTCAGCAACCAAGTGGAAAAATCAGGCATAGCTGACCACATATATGGAGAGAAAAGGGAAATCAACGCCCTCTGTGGGATCAGGTTGAAATCATAGACAAAGAACATCATTGGAAAATTCGTAAACTTAAGAAACCAGCACGCTAGGCCACAAAAATCTCCTGAGTTGACCAAGCATAGAAATGAATACAATATGGGAACCAGTAATGAGGTGTGCAAGAGAAAAGCAATAACAACAAAAATTGCAATATGAGCTCTGGTAAAAAAACATGCAATGATAACAGCAAAAAAAAAAAAAAAATGATTGAAGACATTAGGTTTATAATACCCAGAAATTCATACACAGATGTCCTCAAGGACACATGACACAGTGGATAAAGGCGTTAGGTACAGGACCCAAAAAGAGTGCAAGTTCAATACCTCGTTAAGGGGAATTAACAGGAGATATAACTGGTATTAGACAGGGCACATGGAACTAGAACAGTGAGCGAAATAAAGGGTTCAGTTCGACATTCCAACCACCTGAAGAAGGCCAGTGCATACAACGGCCGAAACGTTGTAATAAATATGGCAACAAAGATAATAGTAAATAATGTACATAACACTTCATCTCAGAAAAAAAAAAAATATATATACATATTTAGAACTCTTGGTTAAAGAAAAATTATTTTTTAAAAATATAAACAATACCATTGACTTGATTCTCGTTGTCTTTAATTCAGTTTTGTAAAAATTGGGGGGGGGGACAGTAGAAAACTATTGTTGTTTTGCTATGTTTTTTAAGAAACGAGTTTAATTTTTATAGAATAATCCTTATATTTGTTAATTCTGTTTGAAACAAATCTCGAAGTGAAATATTAGTTTGTCATTTTTTTTAAGGAATTTTTTTTTTAATTAGCTTTCAATTGTCATTAATAAAAGGAAAATAAAGGTCAATGATTGAGGATGAGTGACTATACCGGACCCCAATATTTTCAAAGTGTCTAAAATTAATAAATTAAAAATAAAATTAAAGAATTCGAAGACATTCATTTTTTTTTTTTTTTTTTTTAAGTCCATGCTAAACGTGAGTGTAAAAAGCAGAGATAAATTCACTATTTGAAAGAAATTCCTCCTATGTCAATCGTTTATGGAAGTGTTTAGAGACAAAAACAAAAGTGGAATTTGCTTATTTGCAATTCAATCAGAAATCAAAAACTTTAACAATTTCCTTAAAAGGAGAAAAACATTTTTCATTCATCAGAGGGTTTTTTTTTTTGGTTTTTTTTATTTATGTTTCAATATCAAAGCCAAGAAGAGAAATTATTAACTTTTTTTTTTTTGTATTCTTCGAAATTCCTTTTCTGGTTTGTTTGTTTTTTTTTTGTTTTTTTTTTAAATGATTATTCAATAATAAATTAGTTTCAAATAAATAAATGAATAAAAAAAAAATGACGCAAATAAGCAAATGCGAAGTTTTAATTTAAAAATGTCCATCTTGATCGAAAAAGAGGAAATATTTTAGTCAGCTTAAAAAAAAAAAAAAAAATAGTTTTTTTTTAGTAAAAAAAAAAAAAAAAAAAAAATTTTTTAATGACGCTTTTTTTCTTTATTTCTGTCAAATTCATTTTTTTTTTTTTTTAATTTTTACGGAAATGAACAAAAAAATAAAAATGTTGATTTATTTAACAACCAAACAAAGTTTTTTAAAAAATACTTTAAATAATTTGTGCAATTTTTTTTTGTTTTTTTTGTTTTGTTTTTAACTTTGGTTAAAAAAAAAAATTAAAAATCCTGAAAAACTGACAAATCTTTGTTTATATAACATTTTATTTTCGAAGATGATTTTAATTTAAAGTTTAAACTAGAGAAAATTTATTCAAATTTTAACTATTAAGATTTTTTAATTTAATTTTGATAATTTTCAAGTTTTAATTACAATTATATTTTCAAATTGTCTTTTTTTGTTTTGTTTTTTTGGTAGAAAAAAAAAAAAACAAACTGCTAAAAATTCGCTGACAGATTTTCTTTTGAAACTTTTTTTCTGTAAAAGTTGCCGAAATGAAAATTCCAAAGATTTTCCCAGAACAATTTTTAGTTTTTGCTAAAAATAAATAAAAAGCAAGAAAAATAATAGTTGGAATTTTTATGGGGCATTTTTTTTCATCCAGAGAAGAAATACTAATAAAAACAAAAAAACAACCAAAATAGTCACCGAAAGAAAAAGTAAAATTAAAGCGAAAATTCGGCAAATGCTTTGAATGAAGAACTTTTTTTTTTTTTTTTTTTTTCTTTCCTTTTTTTTTTTTATAAACGTATTAAATTTTTTTCCTCATTCATTTTTAAAATGGCTTTTTTAGGCTTTCTTCTACTCTTTGAATAAAAATACAAGGAATTTGGTTTGATTTTTTATAAGGCAGAAGATAAAAAAGCTCATCTCTTTAAAAGGATCTTCTAAAAAGAAAAAAAAAAAAGAAAGATAATTTAGACATCGATTCCATCTTGGAAAAAAAAGTTTTTATGCAACAGAAGAATTATCTAGAAAGACATTTTACGTTTCTTTGCAGCTGTAAGTAAAAATTAATTTTTTATTTCTTAAACAAAACAACTTTTTTTACTAAATGCGAATAATAATGAAGGATTTTGTTTTGACTTTTGTTTGAATCTTTGCGAAGGAACTGGATTACAAAAACAAACGGAAGACACGAAAATAGATTCTTTATATTATTTCTATATTTTTAACGGGTTAACAACATTATTATTAACCAAACTAAACAGTATTGATCCTAACTTCTTTTAAGAGGAAGAATTTTTATCACCAAACAAAAAAAACAAAAAAAAAAAACCTTTAAAGTTTATCATTTGAAGAAATATCAAGTTTTTTTTTAAAGAAAAACTTTTTAAAGAAAGAGGGAAAGGCAAACAAAAATCTAAAGTTTTTTTTAAAAAAATGTACAATTTTCGATTTTTTTTTTAAGTAATTTATAGAAATAAATAAAAAGAAATGAATTTATTTCCTCACAATCAAAAAGCAATTGCCATTTTTTGAAATAATTATTAAATTATTTGAAAAAAAGTTTCTTTCATTCATTTAGAGTCGGTAACGATTCAATTTTCTAAAATAAAAATAAAAAATAAAAATTTTGAAAAGAAATCCTAAATAAATACGAATTTATTTAGAGTTTAAAAACTTTTTCTCCTTTTCTAAAGAAAAAAAAACTTTTTTCTGCCAAAAAACAAAATGACTGAAAGTTCGACAAACACGCAATTAAAACTTTTAATTCCAAAGTAAATATTTCAACAAAACTTCTCTAATTTTTTTTTCTCTAAAAAGGATTTTTTAAGAAACATAAGTAAAAAAAACAAACTTTTAAAGCAAAAGAAAATTAATTTAAAATAATTATTATAAATTTCTTTTTTTTTTTTTTAGTTTTTAAAAAGTTTTAAAGAAAGTAGAAATTAAATAACTAATGACCAAATTTTCACAAGTGTCAAAATATTAATAAATATTTAAATTTAAAAGAATCAAAATTAAGTGGAAAATTCAAAAAGGTCAACTTTTTTTTTTTTTTTTTTTTTTTTTTTTTGCGGGCGGGGGGAAACTTTTCTAACACTCACTTGTCTAACCAAAATGTCCAGGGTGTAGCCAAAGGAATTCCTTTTTCGTCCGACTGCCTTTGTTCTTCGTTAAGGTAGCCGTCGGCCGGCGGGGTAAAACCATCAGCGTTCTGGTCATCAGAGTCACCGTCGTCTGGAAGTAATTGGGGGACAACGCAGCCATTGTTATCTTCGACGGACCCCGCGGATCTTTGGGCGGCCGCCATTGCAGCAGCAGCGACTCGCCTGACCACGTGATCATAACAAATGACGTCACAAGTCACACGGTTTGGTTAATGAAATCAACAACAGGTCCGTCTCTCTTCATCTATCTATCTATCTATCTATCTCCCGAAAGTTCAAATGTTTTTTTTTCTTTAGTCATTTTAAAAATCTAAGTCGAAAAGAAAGAAACAAAGAGAGACTGTAAGCGTGACGATAAGAATTTCCAGGTCCAAATTTTGAGTGATTGTGCAGAAACATTCTCTATTTCTGACTTTTAAACAGTCTATGTAACAAGCATAGACGTGAAAGTTTGGTGATTCATTCATCATTTAAAGAAGCATTCCTTGCCACATCCCAAAAATGTCATCAGTACTAGAAAGAACGATAACACTAACAGTGAACTTGAAAAAAAAAACTTATTTTACTGAAAAACTCTTTTCAAAGGAAGATTTAAATTCAACCGACAACCGACCTCAACCGCCGAATGTTTCCTTAAATAAAGAAAAAATCGCGCACTTTTGACGGAAATCGATACCGAATGAAAAAAACGCTCAAAATTTCTTTATCCCATAATCAAACAGTTGGACGATGAAAAAAAGACAATTTCAATTTCAGGGACATGATTTTTATTATAATTTATATTTTTCGATTAGTTTTTTTTTTTTAGCACAGAACGATTTGTTGAACAGGAGTATCCTGGGTGTTCTCAAAGAATTTACAATAATTTTAAATTATTTTCGCTATTCGACAAAATTTTAAAAAAATAAAGAAATTCTTTCAAAAAATCATAGAGTTTCCAATCAAACCTTCTTATCAATTATAAAGATTATGGCGATAAAGATTATGGGATATGGAGATAAAGATTATAGCGATAAAGATTATGGGATAAAGATTAGGGATAAAGATTATGGAGATAAAGATTATGGGATAAAGATTATGGCAATAATGTTTATGCAATTATAAAGAAATCCCGTGCTTAAAGATTTAATTTCTCGAAACTTCATGAAAATATTAAGTGGGTGGAAACATGTTAAAAAAAATCTCTTTTTAACAAGATTTTCTAAAAAGAAAAAATTTCAAAAATAATTGGCCTGGATAAGTCTCCGTGACTAGATGGTCTTCCCTACGAAGTGTACTTGAGGCTGTCGCCCGTTTTTGTTCCTTTGCTGGAACTGATTTTCAACCACTGGATGAAGCAGGGGTCTTTACCTCAACGCTTCACCAAGGGTGTGATCAAGTTGCTGCGTAAGGACAAGAACGGTGGGGATGGGTTAGGGAACTTTCGCCCTTTAACGATGTTAAATACTGACTTAAAGATTTTGGCGAAGATCTTAGCCAACCGTTTGCAGCTTGTCCTGTCTCGTCTGATTGGCCCCGAACAGACTTGTGCTGTGAAGGGCAGGACTATTCAGGATAACCTTCATATGGTACGCTTGATCTTAGAACAAGTCGACAGTGAAGCCGCGCTGATCAATTTAGATCAGTCAAAATAGCCTTCGATAGGGTTGACCATCGGTTTCTGGAGGCTGTCCTTTCGGCGGCCGGTTTCGGAGCCGACTTTCGCTCCTGGATTCGACTTTTGTATGCGACCCCCGGTGCGCTGGTGGAAGTGAATGGGGTAAGATCGAAGCCTTTCGTATTGTCTCGCTCCATTCGTCAAGGTTGTCCGCTCTCGCCTCTGCTTTACGTTCTTGCGTTGGAACCATTCCTTCGCAAGTTAAAGGCGAATCCGGTCCTGCGCGGAATTTCTCTACCTGGGGCTACCACCTCAGCCAGGTATTCTGCCTATACTGACGACGTTTCGGCTCTTGTGTCGAGCAGAGCTGAGATTGACGAAGTCAGAAAGAGATCAGTGGGTATGAGATGGTGACAGGGGCCAAGATCAACCGCGATAAAGTCTGTGGGCTTGCGGTTGGGTGCGTGGAAGGGAGTTTCTCTTCCCGGACCTTTCCTCTGGACGAATGGGCCGATCAAGATACTCGGCGTCTGGTTCGGTCCTGATCTCCAGTTGGAAATGAACTGGTCGGAGGTACAAGGGAAGGCCGAGATCGCGGTTAATCTGTGGTCTCGGAGGAGACTTTCCCTGAAGGGAAGGGCGGAAGTATGTGTTTCACACATCTATCCGATCCTCCTGTACCGACTCTCTGTGCTTCCACTCCCGTATGCCCAACTAATGTCATTAGTCCGGACGACCTTGTTCTCTTTCTTGTGGAGAGGCAAGGCCCATATGGTATCTCGCGAGATCTGTTGCCTTCATCCCTCTGAGGGCGGTCTGGGTATGCCTAGCATTGAAATTCGTCAATATATCCTTCGCATTACCTTTCTAGACCGAATGTGTCGTGGGTCGGATGAGGAGGGTGCCTTTTGGAAAGAAGACGTCCAGAAACATTTCCCGTCCCTGAGAAGTGTGCACTCGTGCGAAGAAGAGGCCGGCCGTACACCACGAGCCGAGTGCTCCTTCTATCGTGAATGTCGTCGCGCTCTGAAGCTCCTCTTGCGGGCTTCCGATGGCCTATCAACGCCCAGGCGTTGTCTCGCAAAGCATTGTATCAAGTGTTAGTTAGTGGGGCCGTACAAGACGATCTAATTGGCGAGTTCGGTCTTACGAAGCAGGAGGCTCGCTCGATATGGCCTTGGGTGCCTGGGTTGAAATGCCTCAATAACGATGAGGCATCACTCACCTGGCTGGTGATTCGTGAAGCCCTCTGGGTCGGCAAAAGACTTTGTTCAGCTGGCTTGGAGAAATATCAAACTGTCGTCGCTGTGCGGGGAAGTCGAGACCATTGGTCACGCCTTCTTTCAGTGCAAAAGCAGTAGTGCCGTTGTGCAAGTTTGTTGAAGGCCTCATGGTTCGCATGCTGCAGGGAAAGTTTTTTTGTCCTTGAAGCCAGTTCTGTTTGTTGCAATGTGGTGCCGCAGATGACGAAGGCTGAACACTATGTGTTCTGTTGCTTACTAAATTTATGAGAGTCGTGATTTGGACGACGCGTCAGAAGGGATTCTATGAGGGCGAGAAGTTCACTTCTTCCCAACTGATCTTGTTCTTTAAGCATCTGCTTAAAGTCAAGATTAGGACGGAAGGCGGCGGCTCACCTCATCAGAATTTGATGGGTAAATCTTGCGCGTATGTGCCGAGTAAAAGGGGCTGACCTTGAGTGGCATTTTGATGCCGGTTAAGCATTAGGATATTGTTTTCCTGGGTTCAACATAGGCAACCCATCCCTGGTTTTAGGTTAGCTTAGGTCTTGTTTTTTTTTTTTAGTTTTTTTTCTTTTTCAGTAAACTTAGCTAGGGTGCGTTTGCTCATTGGTCCCTTTTATTTCTGTCCCCATTTTCTTTTCCTTTAGTTTAACTCCCCATCCCCTCCCTCATTTAGGTGGTCAGTGATGTCAGTTCTCTGGTGGATGCGGGGCGCCTTTCGTTTCGCGTGTGTGTTTTTCGTATTTGTTGTTGTTTATGAATGAGTGTGTGCCTGTGTGAATGCTTGGGGGGAATGAGTGTGTCCTTTATTTTCATAAGTCCCGCGTCGATTTCGTCCGGTTAACTGATATTTCTGCCACATTTAAAGTTTGTGGGGGGTTTTAGTACTAACACTAATTTTGTTTAGTTTCTTGTAATTATATTTGTCATTTTGTATATACTCATTGGGGATCTTTTTAAAAAGTTGTCGTTTTTATGCCCCCCCCCAAGACAATACTTGTACATAAGGGGAGTATTTAGGATTTTCATTGAGTCAAAGAGGCATTTTGGTGAACGTAGTAAGAAAGGTATGGATAAATGTGTTGTTTTGGTGAAAGGAATATTGTTTTGTATGATAGGGTCAGTGGTTGTGGCTAGCTAAGTTTTATACTGTTGGGGACGTCGTGGTTGTTTAACGTATCAGAAGGATTTGTTATTAATGGTTGCGTGTTTGACCGCGTCCCAAACAAATATACAAACAATCGTGATATTTCAAACAAGGAAAAAACGAGACATATATAGATCAAAACAATACAACATTTATATACAATTAAACATTTACAAACTGGAATAATATTTGTATGAGTTGCGTGCGTAAATTGTATGTGTATGCTGAAATGGTTAATGTCTCTTGTATCGTAATGTTTGCTATTTTCTTGTTTGTATCAAAGATTGTAATAATAAAATTAAGAGTTTTATGCAAAAGTGTTTGTCAAAGTAGTCTACCCTTAATCGTATTTTGTATTTGTGTTCGCTTTCGTATTTCTTATTTTTGTAATGATTATAAATCAATATGCATAAGAAATTAAGTGAAAAGTTTCAAGAGTCGTTCGTCGAATGTTCGAAGTGAGTCAGTGAATGTTCTTTGAAAAGCGCGGCAAGATTATGGTTCGAAACGTCGTGGAGTATTTAGGCAATTGCTCGCTGAGTTAGCTAGACTAACTGAATGGAGTTGGTAATTTTCTTTATCGTCTGGTCAGCGATGACTAAGACGGGAGTCGGTGAAATGTTACATCTTGAATGTTGGTAATTACAGCTACTCTGCTGCTCCGCTTCCACTGAATGGGGCTGTCTGCTTTTCCTTTATATATCCACCGGGTGGCTCAACTCGTTTTGGCGCAATTTCTGTTTCTGTAAACGATTGACCAATGGAATTGCTTGCTTCGATTTTCGCCATTTCTATTGGTTGAGGTTTTTTAGTACGTAGGCGTACGATGTGGACTGTACCTTTTTTAGGTTAGAAAAGGTGAGGATATTGGATGAGTCCACAATACTAAGACAAGTGATGACCGTCCTTTACCCCAACCCCCTTTTCGGCCTTGTGCCACATTTATTGTAATTTCAATAATAAATATTGTCAGAACTTCAACCCTGGAGAGATGCTAAACAAATCCACACTAGCCAAAACTCTGACCTAACTAAACTTTTCGCGCGCTAATTCTTGACTCAATAAACAGCACTTCGCTCTCTCAGGAACATTACTTACAACATACTAAAGAAAGTGAATTGACCCACTACTAAACAGTATTTGTAAATCTCAATCCAACATCAAGACAACAGCTAAAGGTACACAACTCTTACAAACTTTGAACAGTAACTTTAACAAACGCACACATACACACTAGTGACTGAACTCCGGCATAAAGACATTTTGTAATACGATAAAACATCTTGTTTAATTTCATACACAAATCCTAACCACAAGCCTACACACATTGAAATTCAGCATAATCCTTTTATATATTTTATTACAACTAGTCGCACTTGATTAGCAATATCTATCTTGATTGTGTATGTTCAAATGATATAAAATGAATGTTATTTGTTAAACCTTTAATCACGTTGTCCTCATTTTTGATTCCTCCTGAATGATTTTGACTTCAATGTTCTTATTTTTATATTTGTTGTGAATGAATGTCTTGTGAACACCTACATTTCTGATAACCTAACCTTCTGATACACAAAATACATTCGCCAATCTACAACAGTTTGATTAAATTCCAAAACTTCCAAAGTTGTCAGTGTTGACAGTCAATCGCCTTTGGGGTTCCACTCTGGCTTTTCTGTCTGGATTTACTTTTCCGTGTTTTGATATGACCTCAAGGGAAAGGGGGTTTTAAATCAGGGTTTTCCTTTTCCTAGATGGACTGCCTTCCAGGGCAGTCGAACTCCCTCTACCCAAAATACACACACACACATATATATATTTTTGTCTTTAAATTCACCAGAAATTAAAACAGACATTCGAACATTAGAACGCCTCATGATCAGGCATAATAGACATTCATTGGCTGTTTTATTTAAATATATATGTTGAAATAATGATCTGCTGCCCCAATCCTATATATATACATATATATATATATATATATATATATATATATATATATATATATATATATATATATATATATGTGTGTGTGTGTGTGTGCGTGTGTGTGTGTGTGTGTGTAATGGCTGTCAACACATCCGTCGTCTGGGCGTCTAGCAAATGCTACTATGATTTATACTGCAACTATGTTGTGTGGGCTTTAGTTACAGTTTTTTTAAAAGACTGCATAATCTAGTGTCATCAATTTATTCATCGTTTTCTTCAACGCTCGCACAAGGATCAACAGCTTCCGGTCGACGATTCCTTCTTGTACTGACAAGATCCAAAGGAATACATTTGGGGCCGACTTGGCTGCAGGAGTTGACGGAAAGTTGTCAGTGTTGACAGTCAATCGCCTTCAGGGTTCCACTTTGGGCTTTTTTTTTTTTTTTGTCTAAATTTACTTCCATAGACTTTTCCGTGTTTGGATATGACCTCAAGGGAAAGGGGATTTTAAATCAGGGTTTTCCTTTCCCTAGATGGACTGCCTTCCAGGGCAGTCGAACTCTCTCTACTCAAAATACACACAAACACTCACACACACATACTTACACACTTTCTTGGGCTGTCGAGTTCCATTTACCCGTAGCAGCTGGTTATGAGGCGCCAGTTTTCCACCTTCGCTCATTCTCTGGCTTGGAGCCAAACTTAGTTTTCATACCACGGAAGCATTTCATAGACAGTGGGAATTTACCCCCACTATCACAACTTTGGAACATATACAATGCACGTTTAGCATTCCATTACGACTTTTTTTTTATCAATGTCTATTTATTGTGCAAATCTGTGCATAAAGCGGACCACAGAGCTTATCCAGCTTCATAGATATTTTCAGAAAAACTCAACTTCTAATTGGTCAATAAACACACAAGTGGACGTTGCAATCCACCTACGCACAGGTCTTTTTCCAGCGCGTGACCAAGTCAAAATTTCCGTTTTTTTTTTCAGGAGCCTATCACATGATTACGTTGATTATAAATACCAGACACAAGTTCGTTCTTCCTCTCTTTTGATTTAATTCGCTTACGAAAACGTAGCTCTAAAAGTAATCGCGTTTCGACCACTTGCGGGCGGACGCTGTGAAAACATTCACACACACACACACACACACACACATACACGTACGTACGAAACTTAATTACAAACATATACTAATATTCAACTAATCAACACATATGCGAACTTTCCACGTTTTCACATTGAGACAAAAGAAAAGTCAACCAGACACATTTTAGTAACCCTCATTTCAATTTTCAAACATTTTCTTGAATTTCATTGGTTGTTAAATAAAAATAAGCTTCGAGAAATTTCCATAACAAAACGGTCAAAATTTGTGCAAAAATTGGCTCAACTGATATAAAAAAAAATCTTTCTCAAATTCATCCCTAATTTAAATGTTGGAAGAAATCCTATTGGCCAAAAAATAAAAAACACAACATTCGCCCACGCATTTCTCAGAAAAATTCGCAACAAGCTACCAAGCCGCTGGAGCCGATTTCCTTGTTAACAACAACAACAAAAAAAAAAAACTATAAACAGAATCAGCAGACGAATTCTCGTCGCATTTGAGATTCACACACGCGAAAGATACACACGGGAATTATGTCAAATAACCAAATAAACAAACTTCCTTTATGAGAGATTAGAAAATTTTACAAAAACTTTTTCAGTCAATATCTTTCATAGAAAAAAAAGTCTAAGTTAAATTCAAACTTTTAATCAAAAGGCAGACAACTTTTTCGACATTAAACATTTCCAAACAGCAAAGAACTTTTCTCTAAAATATACCTTTAGGACACATCATTACAAACAAAGAAATTGTAAATTGTGTATATAAAATTTAATCTGTTGTTTCAAATCGTTGTATTTTTTTGTCGTTATTGAATATATACCATTTTCCAATTCTTGACCAACAATTTATTTTTGTGGATAAGGTTTTTCTGATTTTATTTACCGAACATATTTTCAATATTTCAGGACACAATTCAAAAACAATCTCATTCGACGGAATTTGCTATTTGGTAAACATTTTCTTTTAGACGCAAAAAAAATTAGCATTATTTTCAAAAAAAAACTATCGCTTTCATTTAGTACTTCTCAGATTTCTTGGGAACATCAACTAAATTTTGTTACATTTAAAATATTAAGGATGTCGAAAAGTGCAGAATCTTATAAAAAGGCGTGAACAGAAAAAACACAATGAAGGGAAAATATTCAGAGGTTTCAAAATAACAAACGTCGAAATTATTTTTCCAATAACTAAACGTAAAAGAATATCCTGTCTGGAACAAAAAATAAAAAATAACGTTATCTATCGGTGTCGGGTCCGGTATGACTAGTTTCGGTCAGGAAGAGCTGATCAAAGTATCAGCGGAACCGAGTGTAAAGTTGTTGGCGGTAGTTTTGTCAGGTCACTTAGGGCGACACTCCCTAAACAGGACCGAATTTATCTGTCGTTTTACAATTTAACTTGAATTTATCGGATCAACGGCGGAGGCGGAATTTATCTGCCGAATTTAACATTATAACGAATTTATCTGGAATTTTAGAATTATATTGAATTTATCTGGGCGGATCGACCGCGGAAACCTGATCACGCCGAAAAATGAAATAAATCTCTATTCAAAAGTACCGAAATAATCACAAATGTTATTGTATGGATCCAGGCCCCATAATGAAAAAAATAAAAAACGTCGAAAAAAAAAATTATACAATATAGGAACGGTTTGTTCAAATTTTCTCCCTGGCTAGACTATGTTGAAAACCGTAAATATGAAATTAAACCTCATTTATTGTTCGATATTTTCCCGTCCTTCTCCGCCTCGCTTCATGCTTCTCAAGGTATGGTTTTGGATTTTCAACCATTCCGTGGTCAAAGTTATCTTGATTCTCGCATGCTAAGTCAAAAGGCTATCCAAAAAGGTGAAACAAGTTTGCGAGAATGGAGAGAAGACCAGATGTCAACTCTGGATTTGAGGTTGTTTTCAGACAATTTTTTTATGAGGCACCCATTTTCCAAGTTTAGGAAACTTTTCCAAGTTGTTGAAGATGACGATGAACAGTTTACATGGTTTGAACTGAGAACCAAAATTTAATTCCTCAACTGATAAAGGGATACCATTTCTTCAAGGGTTGCTTAATTTTTTTCATCAAACTCAACTGGACGTCCGGTTCGATCTTCATCTTCAAGGTGAAATCTCCACCTCTGAATTTTGCAAAAACATCTTCTGCAATCAGAATTTCATTTTACATTCCTCTCCATAAACTGAATGAATGTTTCTTTTTAACCGCTTCGGCTGCTGAAATTTCCTTTTCTTTTTTGAACTCATAAATTTTTATTATGTGCCTCAAATGATTCTTGGTCCTCCAAATGTTAGCAGGGTTTTAATCAAACAAAATTTAATTTTATTGTTCTCTGAAATAAAATTTGATCAGTTTAAATGCATCTAAACATAAAAATAATGTTCAGCTCCATTAGACATTATAAAATTCTTTAAATTTCGTTCATTTTAACAAAAAGTTAAAATTCGGACAGAACTTATGTGATGACCTGATAAAAAACCGTTTTGGATTTCCTTCTTGTTGTTTCTCTTGGTGAGCTTTTGCGTTTTGATTTTATGGATTTGTAAAGTAAAAAAAAGTACATACTGATTTATAGTGGCTTATCATATTATAGTGAAGTGTATGAGTGTTGAAACAAAATTGTTAATTTTAGATTTGGCCTTGTCAGTTAGATTTTCCACCATAAGAGGGGATATAAAACAAGAAAATCAAATTAAAAGTGAAACAACAAATTTATATACATATAAATCAATTTGGACTCTCTACAAATAAAATTAATGTATTTTAAAGGTTGATACAAGGTTGTCAAAATGTCCGTAATTTTTATCCCTTTCATCAAGAATGAGTTTACGTGTTACGTAGGCAGGAACGTATATATGTATATATATATATATATGTATGTATAGCGTTATCGTAGGGTAGGAATGTCTTCCGATATAGTAATCGCTCAGTCTTAAAATGTTCCGTTCGTTTATCAAGTATAAAAGAGGTGAGGGAGAAAGGTAGAGATAATAATAATAGATTGCTTGACGTTTGTCAAGGGACATATTAATACGCTCGTCTCCTTCTCTCTGGTGACAGGCGAACTTGCCCGTCTTTTATTTTGTTTTCATTTTCAAGTTTTTCCAGGTCATTTGGGTTCACTCCCGAATATGATTCAAACTTTCCATGGACGACAAACAAACTTCGCGTCGGATTCTTCCAACGGTCGTCTACTGAAACGGTCGGATATGCAGCCCCCCCGCCGGATCTTCGTTGGCCAGCGACGTCGATCACCGGGCTGTTTTGAGTTACGCTCCCATTTTTTTGTCTGCCAACTTGACGATAGTTGGGAACTTTCCTTTCTCTCTCTACTTCTTTTTACTCCTGGCTCCTGTTTGACTCTCGGCATTCCGTCCCTACTGGCTGCACACAAAACGTCGTCCTTAACCTCTCCCATTTCTATGTTAGTAATTAATTTTTTAGGTTACTAATATCGGACTCGACCGGCAAACACGCAACGCCTGCACTTTTACCTGTTCATTTCTGAACATCGCCAGCTCTTCTCTCCTTCCCAACACGTCAACGACAAACAACCAACAAGTTGGCAACCCGGCAAAAAACCAACTAAATTTTTTTTTTAGAGATGATCCTGCCAACAATCAATATCAATAACCGACATATGATCATCCCGGCAACCATCATCTTCGACAATCAACATATATCATCCTGGCAACAACCCACATCAGCTTCATATATATACAACCATATAATATCATCCTGGCATATACCAACACCATATCGACCATCAATGCCTATATATACTTCTGCACCTCTATATTTCCGACCATCTTTATTTCCTTTTTCTTTCCCTGAATAAATTGCATATATCATATATCCTCGTTCTGTCGTCCATGTTGTTTCACCGCCAGATTTAACGTCTTCAAAAAATGTTAATCGGGCCTCTTGTGACCTCGTTCACCCTTGTGTGATATTCAAGCCCTCGTAAATCTAATAAAACATTCTCTTTAATCACGTTGGCCTCATTTTTTTTTCCTTCTTTTATGATTTCACCTTTCAATGTTCTTATTTTTCGTTTATTCGCGGTCGATGATATGTCTTGTGAACACCTTTTTTTTGTGATTTCTGATAACAACTGCCGACCTTCTGATACACAAAATAACTGATTCATCAAATCTACAACCCAAAAATTGATTAAATTCCAAAACTTTCGATTTCGTATTCATTGAAAACAAATAAATTTCAAAAATCTGCAAGACTATTTTACTATACTCTATGCATATGTTATCTGTTTTTCATCCCCATTGCTTCTACACCAAGAAATATCTCTTCTCCCTGAGAGATAAAAAGCGATACGGCATGGGCTAAAGTTTAGTGAGGAAAGCCTGGTTGGTCATTACTATTGAGCAAATTTGTCTGATGATCCAACAAAAACTTGAGATCAAATAACCCAACAACTCAGACACGTTTCAAAATCAACCACACCCTAAAGTGACAAGAGGCTAGAGATGAAATGACTCATCAATAACTGAAATTACATGTCCGCTTCTCGACATTGATTGTATTTTCTTTCATTCTATAAACTGTAGGCAATAACCTTTATTAGATCTTCTAAACATTTTTCTGATACCAGACATATGTCCATTTCTACGAACTTTTCAAACAATAAGATTGTTTACCAGGGAACGATACCGTGACAGAAAATCAATTTATATACAATTTATGTGCAACAGCTTTGTAGAGATGTGCATAAATTGACGTTCTTCAATTTTATAGCAACTTTTGCAAGTTTAAAAAATACTATCTTAAAACAATGATTAATTACCAACGCTGTTATATTTTCTAACTTTTTGCCGGGAAAACTTTTCTTTATTATAATTAATATGATAATTATAAAATAATTATATGTTTATAATATATATATATAATTATATATATAAATTTATATATATTTATAGATATATATTTTATATATATTTTTATATATATTTATTTAACTACTAATATTATCATTACCACCAATCCCCCCAACACCATTACTACCACATAATATCTATAATAATCTTATCATATAAACCCGCTATAATTATTAACGTAAACTACTCCCCACTCCACCCCCAGCATGTTTAATACAACCATATAAAATCCAATAAGGATTACAAACTGCAATTTCTACCAGTTATATATACGCAGTCATCAAAAACAAGCAAATAACCAGCTTTAAAATAATAACAAATAAACTTTAAAAAATTAAAAATAATAGCAATTTTTTTTAACTATCATAATTTTACACAGACCCCACCAGTCGTATATACGTGCGTGCAAGGAAATATTCTTCAGCGAAAAAATAGAAAAATGCTCTGATTGTTGCACGAGAAATTTTCACTACAATTCCGATCTTTGAATTTCGACATACAAATAGACAACAGCACACATATACATACATATGTCACGTCCCATACTGTCCACATATGTTTATGTTTGTATGAGCCCCGGCGGGCGAGCGAGTGTGTATGTGTCTGCGTACCTCATCTGATGTACGGACATGCATCTATGTTTGCGTTAGCATGACTGACATCACGACGACGATTCCCCCAACACTTCCATAATAACACGCAATCTACATAAACCCAAAATTTAAAAAAAATTAATCGGTTTGTCTGACGATCGCAAAAACGTGAAACCCAAGGTCACAAACTCACATCAATCCAACCAAATATGTTAGCTATATCTCTGATATTGGGCGCTTTCTAATAAGTACCGCGCATATAATATATAAATAATAATATATATATTACATATATATATATATATTACATACATATATATATATATATATATATATATATATATATATATATATATATATATATATATATATACACACTTTCACATATATATATTTATATATATTTTATGCATATATATATATATTTCATACATTATATATATATTTATATAAAATATATATTTATATAATATTATATATTAATATTATATATTAATATATTAATATAATATTATATATTATAATATAAGATAATAATATAACAATAATTATAAGAATACAATATAATTATAATAATTATATTACGATGTAATAATTTAAAATATTTATATAATAATAATATAATTTTATTATAATATAGTAATAATTATGTAATAATATAATGTAATAATTATTATATTATAATATGACTATTTTAATAATATAGTTAATTATATCATAATAAAATACTTATAATAATTATATTACAATAATATTGAATTAATCAAGAAAATTCAAGTGACATCTGGTTTTCAAACTATCATAATTATAATTATTATAATTTATAGTTGCTAAAACAATTAAATTAAATTACATTAAATCGATAATCAAAATATTCGGTTGTTCGGAAAATACTGATTTTAGAATAAACCTCTTAATTTTCTTCTAATATATTATTATAATAGTTATTTTCTTCTAATATATTATTATAATAGTTACATAAAAAATTGTTATCTGTTAATCTGATATCAATCTCTTTCAGAATGTTGTTCTCAAATACATGACGCACCCTGTGTATACACTGGAAAATAGTATTAGCTTTGTTCCGAAAAGAATGGCCGATTTTTGAATAAACCTCTTAATTTTCTTCTAATATATTATTATAATAGTTACATAAAAATATATGACTCATTCCTAATGATTAAATTGTCGTCTCATATCAATCTCTTTCAGAATTTAACATTATATAGCCCATCATCTTGAACATGAAAAAAGAAAAGAGGCATTTACTTTTTTGTACGAGTTCAATCTTGGTGATAATGTTTCTCAAACTATTTCCAACATTAACAGAACATGGGATGAAGAATTCACTTGTAATCGGACAATAAGGCGCTAGTTTCTGAAGTTCCACAGTGGGGATACGAGTCTTGAAGATCAAGGTGGCAGAGGAAAATGTCTCAGATAATGGAAGTTAGCATATCAACAATATTGGACCATCTCAAGAAAATAAGCAAGATGAATAAAATCGATAAATGGCTTCCATATGAACTCAGTGACAGTCAAAGAGTTCAACGTTTTGGACTGCGAAATTCCAAAGATCTATTCCTTGATCGAATAGTGACTTGTGATCAAAATAGTTCCTTTATGATAATCGTAAATGGCTTGATCATGACGAAGAATCTAAACAGGTTCCCAATCCGAAATTGCACCAACAGAAGATTATGGTGACTGTCTGGTGACCTGCCATTGGCGTTATTCATTACATCATTTTGGAATCTAACCAGAGCATCACTGCTGAAGTTTACCGCCAGCAACTGGGTGAAATGCACATTTATTTAAGCCAAATGCAACTGGCCTGGTTCATCGACGTGGTCCAATTCTGCTTCATGACAACGCTTGACCACATTTTGCCAGGGTGATACTGCAGAACCTCACCGACTTGGGATACGAGACTTTGCCACATCCACCAGTTTCCTCACATCTCTCGCCCACTGATTCTTTAAGCCAAAAGACATTCCGCTGAAAAGAAGGTAGAGAAACTACATTCAAAGATTTCTTGCCGTCGAAACCATTAGAATTCAGATTGAAATTCTCTTCTCATCATATTTCTGTTCACAAATCTGATGCTTTTTGACTCTCATATCATCAACTTTGTTATGGTTTCTTAGAAACATTTAAACTGAATCGTTACAGTCCCAAAGATCCAATTGAAGACCTATCAAATTTATTACGAGAATATCGGGCGACATTTAAGCTAGCTCCTGCGGAGGGTCCTTGATTGGGCCTTCATCAAAATAGGTAGGTAGGAGTAGATGCGATAGGCAACAATAAACTATAGAACTCAAAATCTATCTATCTATCTATCTATCTATCTATGTCAATCTGTTCATATCTATCTATCTATCTATCTATCTATGTCAATCTGTTCATATCTATCTATCTATCTATCTATCTTTTCAGTATTTTAAAGATCTCCATTATCTTCAGAGGCTAAATATTTTCGGTATCATAGCCCCCCCAAAAAAAATTGTTATCTCTACCCTTGGATTTTTGTAATGTTACTATTCAGTTTTAAATATACATGTACTGCATGTGTATGGCATCCTTCGATCATGAGAGACCCCCTGGATCTGCGCCCAAAGTTTTATATCTCAGCTGCTGATGGCGGTGCAGAATTTGTTATGGCTGTACAGGCCCACAAGGGAGTGGCAGTCTCGATTGTAATGAATGCATATTAAAACGCTCTCCCCCTAATGTTGCCGTATAATTGGCGTCATAAGAATGGATTTTAAGACATTTTTATGTTTATACATTCTTTTAATAGATACAAATATTTAAGTAAATGCTCTGTTTATAATAAACAGTATTAACAACATTTACCGGCCTGAATGTCTGAGAAATATTCATAGAAAATATTCGTCCTCCGACAGGAATCGAACCTGTATCCTATACGGAACCGTCATATGGCCTGAAGTGCTTTACTGATTGAATGTACGAGAGAAAATCATGGAGAATTGTAGTTTAAAAACAGTAAAATTGACCTTGCTAACCGAAATGCTCTTCTGTCGCTCAATCGGAAAACAGGAAAAAAGGGATAAACCTCTACTCCTGTTCAAAAGTCTGTGAACCTTGCAGTATGCAAACCCATCTAGTCGTTTGTGTATCCATTAAATATCAGAGGCACACGGAAGTTTATCCCGCACAACACAGATATGTATATAGATTATCAATGCACAGGCAAAGTCATTCTTGCAGTTTGTAACGTTCAGATAATCATCACTTCTGTTATGATATAGAGTTTCTATGATCTTTAGTTTTACTAATGCCAGAAAAACTTTGACGAGAAAATTGGCTTTAAAGTTTGATTTTTCTCCACCCTCGCCAAACACATAGACATACACGTCTCAGTTTTTTCTTTTTTTTTTTGTTTTGTCCTCACTTTCAGTAAACATGACGCGACAAAATGAAGTCGGTAACGGGACGCCAAATCAGATTTTTAAAGTGGTGGGGTTAAATCAGATATTAAGTTTTAAAAGATTCCTGATTCTACATTTTTTTTTATCTGATCCTATCATTTTTCTTTAGATCTATATGATTTGTAAACATTTTTATTTTTTTGCTTGATGTTCTTTACTGAAATGAGCCAGCTGATTTTTTTCCCGCGTATAAGACTCGGATTGAATTTTTAAAAGCTAATGTTTTCTTGAAAAAAAAAATATAAATGAAGTTTTCTGATTTATTTGCAAAATTAATATCAATAAATGATTTTAAATAATTTTAATGGCAATAATGATTTTAGAAAGAATACATGTACTGCATGTGTATGGCATCCTTCGATCATGAGAGACCCCCTGGATCTGCGCCAGAATAGAATTTGTAGAGGACTATCTGGGTTTGAGTATTGTTGAATTAGAAACACGTGCTGAAGAAGGTCCAACTACAAGAACAATGGCGGACTCAAGTTGAGTCCAACCGAAGATGGAAAGAAAACAAACAAGACTGATGCATATATATATAAACAAATATATGTATTAAACAACAAAGTTTACAAATGACAAAGACATCAACATTTGTGTTTGTGTGTGAACGTAAAGAGTTTGTATTTTGGTGAATGTTCGTACGTACGTGTATGTGTATTTCATGGCGTTTTCCCACAAGTGGGCGAAAACGATGATTTCTACGAGAGATCACATTTTTAAATATGTCCGCTGAAATGCGGAGTCAAAAGAGAACGCGGCAAGAAGTCGCCCAGTATTTATAGTGTAGGGAGAACGACCCCTAGTGAACAATTAGGGAATTAAGGAAGAGGTAACTCCGACAAATTCAATTTAATTGCATTGTCATAGAGTGAGGGTCACAGTGATGTGATGTAGTGGTTAACAATCTTGTCTCGCTAGATCAATTAAGACTGAGTAGTAAGTTTGATCGTCACTTGCTGCTCCATACTTTCGGTCTTGTGCGACATCTAAGCTACGTTTAGAAAATCATTTTGGGCACCTCGACCTGGTGTAATGGTTAGCAAGCTTGTCTCGCTAGAACAATTACGACTGAATAGTGAGTTCGATTCTCACTGGCTGCTCCATACTTTCGGCCTTGTGTCACATCTAAGCTACTCTTAGAAAATCACTCGGCACTTCTACGTGGTGTAATGGTTAATAAGCTTGTCTCGCTAGAACAATTAAGACTGAATAGTGAGTTCGATCCTCACTGGGTGCTCCATACTTTCGGCCTTGTGCCACATCTAAAAATAAATTAGAAAATCAAATAACAATTTCTACGTGGTGTAATGGTTAGCAAGCTTGTCTCGCTAGAACAATTACGACTGAATAGTGAGTTCGATTCTCACTGGGTGCTCCATACTTTCGGCCTTGTGCCACATCTAAACTACTCTTAAAAAATCAAAAAATATATTCTAAAACCCCATGTAATGGTTATATTTTGTCTCTCTAGATCAATTACGACTTCTGTTTAGATCTCAGTTTAAGAAAACAAAATGATGGAGGGAAGCCCCTTCCCATTGGGGAGGATAAGACGCACTTGCAAATAAAATATCATATTAGCGTCGAATGAGTCTTGATAAAATAAAATAACATAAAAAAAGGACAATAGCCGTCAATGTGTGCTAAAGATTGTTTTAGAAAACAGCTTTGTTTAAGAAAAATATATAAGAAATGGTATGTGTTTTCTTCATATTTATGCATGCCATTTATTTGATACTTTATATCGCACGCTTGTGTGCTAAATCTTTTTTCTTCAACTCTGTCCATCCTGTAAGATGATATTGGCGGCCTAGTTTGTTAGAATCAGTCCTGATGAGAGCAAGATCAAGAGTGACTCAACAATCTGATTCTTGAATGACAATCTCGTCCACTGATAATGAACGCGATACCGGTTTGTGGGGGGTGTTGGGAGTTCGAAAATAAAACAAAAATAAATGAAAGTACTTTGTCAATTCTCCTTGCTAACTGGCGTATACGTTGAGCGACAAACACGTGTGTGTCCCTGAGATGCCCACAACAAACATAGCAGACTCGGGATGTGAGTCCACGTAAATAAATAATGTATCTATAGCTGGCCACTCGTATTTGAGGATACATGTCTATTAGGGTGGTTAGCTCAGGCGCATTTGTGTGTATTCAACATCCACAGAGGCCCCATGTGGTTTATACTGCAACTATACTGAGCAGACCTTAGTTACAGTTTCTGGGAAAGAGCATGTTATCTAGCCTGATCAACAATTTGAACAAAACCAGCACGCTCAACTCATCGGCCACAATGACTTGTGACTTCGTGCTAGCACAGCTATCGACGGCACCGAGGGCTTCCGTCTACTCAATTTCACTCACAAGTTAATAGTCCCTTTAACCTTTCCCATGACAAGTGGGGTTCACTCTCCAAGAGGCCCTTCACAAACTCAGACGCTTTCCCTCTCGTGGCATCATATGCCAAATACAGGGTCTCCTGGTCTGTGAGTTCATATATAACTCGGCTCTTCTCTAGGATTGCCAGCCAGTTTTTGAAATCTCTCCCACTGCCGTCAAATGCTGGGACCCTCGGTCCACCCAACAATCCTCTCATGTTAGCTGACAATCCCTGTCTAACCCCATCTTCCTCCCCCACTATTCTATCTGAATCATAGTCCGACATATTTAAAGAGAAAGACAATTTAAGCAGCAACAATCGAGATTGGGAAATCAAACAAGTGTCCTACCTGACAGACGATTCTCCTCTCGTTCCTTTCAGGTTCCGGGTCGTTGCACCGGAGTCTCTGGAACCGTATGGCCACAGCCAACCAAAGTCCTTTGGTTCCTACTCTAGTTTGTCCTATTCGAAATTTCTCAGCAACAGCGGTCGATCCAGGGTCCTGTCCTGCTGTCACGGTGCTAATTGTGACAGTGGTTGTTCCAGGGTCCTATCCTATTGTCACGGCACCAATTGTGACAGTGGCTGTTCCAGGGTCCTATCCTGGTCACGGCACCAACTGTGACGTCCCTAAACACAGCCTTCGCTCGCTCCTCGCTTCTTCGTTCGGGTGTGGCTGCTCAAACGTGACGTCCGCCGGTTGCGTCAGTCGTGTTGTCCCGTCCTGTGACGACTAACTGGCTTGGTATCGGTCGCGGCACCCAAATGTGACGTTCTAACCTTTTGGTGATTCGGATGGGAATCTGGTTAGATTCGAGATCAGCCTCGTCGTTCCCAACTCGCTTCCAACGTCTGGTTACCAAAGTAACTGCGTTGATCTCCAGTCCGACTACCCACGTTGTGAATTGATCTTAGGCAGACGAAATCAATCAGTCGTTGGGGCCGTAATGCAAATTGAGTTCAAACGGAGGTGATATCACACAAATATGCATAAAAGAAAAGAAAATGAAAACTCAAAAGTTCAAGGTATCAAAAAAAGGATAACAATACTCTATGTCTAGTTGCTGGATACATAGGACTGCGTCTATCTCCCGACCCGTTATATGGATTGTGACACGTTGTTTTTTTGTTTTTTTTTTGTTAGGCGAGTTTTAACACTTTAAGTTGTCTGTTCTTCAAGAAATTGGTTCTTGGTGTGTCTTCAGGCGAAAGTCGAAAAAACTTATTTTGGTGGTATGGATCTAAGTCGCTCTTCAAAATAAATTGTTCTTCGATTGAAGATGAGTTCGGAAGTTGCGCGAATCTTAGTCAGCTGCGAGGCCTGCTTCAACTGAGCACTCCGAACTCTTCGGGAAACTCTGCCGGACTCTACTCAACTGAGCTGTACTCTACTCAACTCATTTCTGCTCGCTGCGACTTTGCTTATATGGACGCCGACCAAAACCGGGGTGGGTTTGTCGGCGTTGGAGGTTCCTCGATAATTCTAAATACATATCTACTTCTTTTATTTTTGGTTAGGAATTTTCCACTTCTTTCCATTTTTGGCAGTCTTCTCTTACTCCCACCTTCTCACCATACTTCAGAGGGGCGTCAACGGTCCTCCCCACTTCTTCGTAGCAACCTCTCATACCTATCCTCTAAGTGGGCGGCGGCGGCTTCCCTCCTTGCGTCACGTGATCACCACTCGGCCAATGATGTCCAGCCGGGCGTGTGCGATCCAGCGGGCTTTGTTTCAGGAAAAAAAATATATCTTGCTCAAAAAAAAAATTATCTTTTTCTTTTCCTTTTCTTTCCTTAATCGCAGCTCTCATTTTCTCTGGCCGCCAACAGAACAATGCGACCAGTGGTGTGATAACCTCAATTCTTCATCTGGACTCCGTCAGTCAGATTTTCGCTAATTATCAGAATGGGTGGTCGTCCAGCAAAACACAGTCGACCGTCGTCTCGAAAAAACAGTTCCATTGTTCTAGTCATTCTTTTGTGCCAATTTCTGATAACATAGTTTTGTTATCACAACCGAAGATGTCTTGTCAAAAAAAAAAAGGTCAGCCGTTACTCAAGGTTGGCCTCGTGTGCGGCTTAGCAGACGACACAGTTAATTTTTCTTATCTATCCAAAGCCCTGTATTTCACCTGTTCTTTGTCAATTATCAAAATAACATTATCAATCGGAGTTTTCTTAGCTAGTCGGTCTGTGGTTTGCTAATTAGATGTTTGCCCACATTAAGCGGCTGTTATCTATCCCCGATAACACAAGTTCGTCGCCAGAACATAGTCGATTCCCTTATCCACTTAGAATTTTTCTGCAATGGTAATGACACCTTTTTCGCCATTTGCTACTTATCAAAATAACATTGTCAAGGCCCCTGGTCGTGGGTGTTTTTTTTTTAATATCCACGCTTGGGTCTCGCCTCTCTTTTCCTTTCTTTCCTTTCTCTTCTTCCTTTCTTTTCTTTTTTTGTCCTGTTAAATGGTGTCACACCAATTTCTTTCTCTCCTTTGACCGCGGCCGCGACATCACCTTCCTTTACCCTAAATGATTGATAAACCCTCTCCTCTAATTTGTGGACCCTAGTTACTATATTCTTAATACTTGATATAATGCAAAAATATCACAATGATAAAATCGGTTTATCTCATATATATATATATATATATATATATATATATATATATATAGCATGTTTCTACATTCTATTGACTTGGGTTGTTTTTTTTTTTTTTTTTTTCATACATCTAATATTTCATATTTTAAACCAGTGGTTTCAAAAATTTTTGAACCCAAAAGAAAGTCCCAGTGAAAAAAGCAAACAGCTCTACGGCAAAGAAGGTTCCAAGATAGATTTAACAACCATCTGATTCGAAGCCAAAACATTATTATTGTTAACTCTCTCCTCCAATTTGCAGACCCTAGTACTTGATATAATGCAAAAAATATCATAATGATAAAATCGGTTTATTATATATATATATATATATATATATATATATATATATATATATATATGTTTCTACATTCTATTGACTTGGGTTGTTTGTTTGTTTTTTTTATTTCAAATATTTCATATTTTAAACCAATGGTTCCAAAATTCTTTGAACCCAAATGAAAGTCCCGGTGAAAGGGTGCAAGCAGCCCTACGGCAAAGGAAGTTCCAAGATAGGTTTAAAGGGAGATAATCGCGGATTTGAAGTCAGAACATTATCATTGATAACTCTCTCCTCCAATTTGCGGATCCTAGTTCTTGATATAATGCAAAAATATCACAATGATAAAATCAGCCAACAATTATTTATAACTATTTCTACTGGGACTCATTCGTACAATTATAAGTAATCCATAATAATATTTTAAATTTTGAAACCATATTTTTTCTTGGCATATGACTTTTTTAAAACTGTTTCTAAATCTTTAATTGTCTTTCAATCATCCCGTCTCACCTGCTATCCTCTTCCGCCTCACGTGCTATCCTCTTCCGTCTCACCTGCTACCCTCTTCCGCCTCACCTGCTATCCTCTTCCACCACACCTACGAGGCGCACCACACTGTTTGGGAACCACCGCTTTACACTGCTATGAATATTGTTGATTAAAGTCTGCAAGTTGATATACAGGGTTTGGGTAAATATTTGCCCCACACACACATTTCCTACATAAATTTCCACATGCAGACATCAAATAGACAACCCATTTAAAGACAGATTCCACTGCACCGCAGTTTAAGAACCACTGAACTAGATGGTCAGTTTAGTTCCAAGAATAATAATACATGAATTACCTCCCTTGTTTTACAAATAATGTTTCCAATGAAAACTGTGACAGCATTACGAACTAATCTTTAAAGCAGTCGCCGGCAAATGGCGGCCCGACTGGCGCGTATAATTTAATGCGAAAAATAACGTTTATTAAAAAAGGTTATTTTTTTTCCTTTCGTCCTCCCTTGTTCACTCACTTACGATCCTGCAGAACCACATAAATTTTGTAAATTTTCCTTGAAGATAAGGTTGTCAGCGTTTTAAACCATTGGCGATTTTCACTAAGGAAGATCATAAGTGTAAACATCTTTTGCTCCAGAAACAGGAAACGTCAGTGGTAATTATTTTTCTCTCCAGAATAAATCTACTTCTTCTTTTACATATATTTTTGTGTCGTCAAACGAATAAATTAGAAAGAAATCACCCGTAGCAACATGTGTTAATCACTCCAATGATGATATTAGTGGGTGGTCCGAAAGTCTTGTCATCCCTTACCAAAAAGTAATGAGAACAATAGAACAGCAAGTAATACAGTAATAATACAAAGCACATGTACTGGTTTCTGTTTATTCACTTTCATTGACGCTGTCATACATCGAGAAGGTCTGTATGAACACCATCATTTTTTTTTATGTCAGCCATCAGAAATAGTAAAAATTCGGATTCATTCGCGTCGTTGATGGCAGCCATTACTGGCGTTGTTTGCATACATTTGCTGTGGAACAGCTATGAGTTGAATATTCATTTGTCTTGATTATTGTGCACGTAATATAGTTCTCTTGCGCAGTAACTGAGACAAGTTGAGACGAGTAACATCAATAAAAAAGGCCGTTAACTACGTTCTTCTGCACGGAGCTTTCCGCAGCGAATGTATGCAAACAACGCCAGTAATGGCTGCCGCCAATGACGCGAATGAATCCGAAATTTTTCTGTCGATAACTCCAAAACGGTAGATTTTAGCAAATTTATCAAGTCATTTTTGAATGAAGCATGTACATTTACACCTGAATGTAAGTATTCGGAAAATTTTTAATGCAAACTGAGAGCGGGTCCTAATCTGCAAATTAACCAAAAATTGATATTAAAACAATGTAAATCAAATAACTGACAAATAATTGGTGTAGATAAAAAATAAATAGATATTAGATATAATAAACTAGGTCTGTTTATTAAATCTGTTTTTAAGAGAAATGTTTAAAATATTTTTTTAAAAAGTCAGACGGTTAATAAAAAAAGTTAACTAATACATTTGATGTGAAACATTTTAAACTTTCTAAAGAGAGAATGGCTCGAAAAAAGAAGTGTCGAAAATAAGTCGGTCAAAGGAGGGCGGTTTTCCATTTAATTTTCAAAATTCAAAAAGAGATACACCTTTGGATTTTTTTTCTTTTCCCCAATCAAAAAGGTGTGTTTCTCCCACGCAAATTAAAAATTTCAGATCTATTTGAAGACTATATAAGAAATCGATTTGAGAAGAAAATTTCAAAAGGTACCAGAAGGGTACCAGATGGTTAGAAGAAGTTATAAGGAAAAACAATTTTGGTTGTCATCATTGGATGAACTCGGCTGTTTATTACAGAAGAAGCAAGAAACAATCGAAGACAAAAACAGAGAAAGAAGCAGGATCCAAATGAAACCAGAGAAGTGAAAAAAATTCTTATATTAATAATCAAACCGTGTTAAAAAAAAAAAAGGAACAAATTTGTTTAAGTCCCAGTAACTCTAAGTAATCTGCCAAAACCTTTCTCGGTTCGACTTTTGATTTTTTTCTTTTTTAAGCTTTTCACCCCAAGAAAGGCGGGAGTATCACCAGTACGCAAGGGATTACAGAGTTGGAGCGAGAGTAAAGAGGCGTGATGGAGGAAAGGATGAAGAGAAGGAGAGGGAATAGGTCAGGGCATCTGGCGATGTCGATTGACATTACATTTGAATAGTTGGAGATTATAGCTATCAGGGAAACAAGTAATAGGAAGGGAATTCCACAGACGGGAGGTGCGAGACGTGGGTCTATTGAAGGAGAAGAGACGGCCACATTTAACAGTTTCGACAGTGAAAGGGTGGGACCTTGATGCCAGCCTAGTTGCACGATTAAATTCATGCAGTCTGGGAACTAGAGAATGTAGCTCGTCGGAGCAGTTACCGTGAAAGTATTTGTAGAAAAGACAGAGGGAGGCAACGGCCCGTCTGTGAGAGAGAGACTGTAGAAAAGATGCCAGATCAGGACCAACCACATTGCTTATCCGTCTCTGGATCTTGTCGAGCGCGAACAGAGGGGGCATCAGACCATATATAGCAGTAGTATTCCATGCAAGGGCAAATGTTGATTTATAGATTTTTGAAGGATGGACTCGGGCGAGAAAAACCTTTAGGCGCGACACAGGGAATCAACTTTCCTTGCGGTGGACGAAGCTATTGACCCAATGTATTCGTTCCATCTCAGGCCAACGGACAGTGTGAGACCGGGCAGTCACAAAGAGATGCCCTCGTGGCGTTGGGCATCAGACATTCTAATGGGTGGCAGGGAGGGTTCCCTGTGGTGGGTAATAGAGAGCAGTTTTGTTTTAGAGGCATTAAAGTTAACCAATACCTTTTTTGAAATAGTGTTGCCAACGCAATCTCTCGCTGCATAATTGACAGAACAGTGAGCAAAATTTATCTCTACTTCTTTGAAGTCTTATTCACTGTTGTGAGAGAGAGAGAGAGAGAGAGAGAGAGAGAGAGAAGAGAGAGAGAGAGAGTCTGGGAAACACACACACACACACACGTATATTTTTTTTAGTGAAATTGGAGTAGATTTGAATAGCGAAATTAAATCAGAGCATTTTGTTTACTGATGAGGAAATCTGATCTAGGGCAGAAGTTGTACCCATTGAATCTGGGTCATCAGAAGACAATGGAAATGGTCGAAATAATTTTTATCGATTAAAAATTGAAATAGACCTGAGTAGGCTTGAAGGAACTTTGGAATTCACATGATTTTGGTTGAAGCAGCCAGAACCCCGTGATAATCGCGTGCGAAGTAATAGGGCCAAGGGTCAGTTATAATCAGCCTGGTTTATCTATATAAACGCGTAGTTATGCTGAAAAAGACAGACGGGAGAAAATTACTTTAAGCCCCGCACAGAAATCTTTCTCCTTCCATCGCAAGAGTCATATAGCGTTCGGAGACGATTTAAGAAGATAATCACACACACACACCCTCTCTCTCTCTCTCTCTCTGTCTAGAATCCAGTGTATGAGTTTTTTTTTTTGTTTTTTACTTTTCTTTTCTGTAACCCGTTTCTCTTCTTTACTATTCTTTTCTGCTATATAAAAGACATTAACAATTCAACCATTGAATCAATGTTTGTCTGGCTTTCTGCAGATATTAATTTGTTTTTTTTTTTTTTTTTTCTGCATTCTAAATTTCTTAGCGCAGACTCCACAGCCGACCGTGAATGGATGAACATCACTTCTGCTTTCTGGATCAAACCAAACACAACGTGGGCAGGAAGCAGGATTAAACCAGCGGACCGGTCGAATAATCTACGGATGCTCATGGGACCTATGGCCACTCCCTTAAGTTCGGTTAGGACCGAGTAGACACCTCAACCCCGAGAGTAAGACGCCGGAGGTTGAGGGGCCGGGGCGAAAGTGTTAAACCGTTGCAATATTTATATTTTTCAAATAACCAAAATTACTGCGAAAATTCACTAATATTGTTCACTATTTCTCTACGAAGTTCTTCTTTTGCACATTACGCTTGTTTGACAGTTTGTCCGTTTATGAGCACCACATCAGTTGTATGTGATTGCGGCCAGGAAGTACCAGATCGTCTGAATCGAAGTTAATACCACCTAGGAAGCTTTCATCTAAGAGGAGTTGATCTGTGGCGACCCTAGTATGTACTAGTCTCACTCTAAAAGATAGTAAATTAGTCTTTGCATTCAGTATCGCACCAGAGAAGTCGGGTGCATGCGAGAGTTGGCCTCGAAATTGACCCATTGCTATCAGATGTAAAATCGGGCTTCAAAGGTTGTTAGTGGTTGCCCCCAACATGTCGAGCAAGCCGAGCATGGGATGTGCACACACGCGACAACGAGATGACAAGCAGTTATATAAGCGCACCAACCGAAAGGGAAAATTAGTCTCTCTCATATCTTCGTGAGAAGAATATCTACGTTCGAAGAAAATCCCCAAAGTCACACATCTTCCCACCGATATTAATAGACAAAGTCCAGACGTGAAAAAACAATACTTTTCCGGATGGAACATGTCTTCTCGAATTCTTACTGTTATTTTTAATGCTACCATCTGTGAAGATTAATAATTTTCTCTTAGCATTGGTTCTCAAGCAGTTGAATTTAGTGTGAAACATCATCTTCATTGCCATATTCACAACGTTTCAGCTGTTGTACGCTCCGACCTTCTTCAGGTGACTGGAATTTCGAACCGAACCCTTTATTTCGTCCACCGGGGTAGATTCTTCTAGCTCCACGGGTCATGCCTCTTCCGGGTGTCTCCGTTATTTCCAAGCTTTGGTTCACCACTACTGTGGCCTCACAACACTTTGGGTCAAGTCACTAGATTTAACCAACTAGGTCATGTGGCCTGGAGGACATCTGTATATGAATTTTTGACACTTAAAAACTTAATGTCTCAACAACCAATTTTTTTTTTTACCTGTGCTCATATTGCAATTTTTCAATTATTATTGTTTCATTTTTTTACCAGATCTTATATTGCAATTTTTTGTTATTGCTTTACCTAGCACTCTTTATTACTGGTTCCCATATTGTATTCATTTCTATGCTTGGTCAATCGTTATCTTCTGTTTTCTTAATTCTTGTTCTTTTATTGTCCTCTCTCCTTAATAGTAGTTTTTCTCATATTCTCCAACACTCAGTAACCCCTTGCGTCCTAGAGGCTTTATTGCCTTTGATCTTCAAAAATTTAAATGCAATGTCAATCATTATCTTCTGTCTTCTTAATTCTTGTTCTTTTATTGTCCTCTCTCCTTAATAGTAGTTTTTATCATATTCTCCAACACTCAGTAACCCCTTGCGTCCTAGAGGCTTTCTTGCCTTTGATGTTCAAAAATTTAAATGCAATGTCAATCATTATCTTCTGTCTTCTTAATTCTTGTTCTTTTATTGTCCTCTCTCCTTAATAGTAGTTTTTATCATATTCTCTAACACTCAGTAACCCCTTGCGTCCTAGAGGCTTTATTGCCTTTGATCTTCAAAAATTTAAATGCAATGTCAATCATTATCTTCTGTTGTATATGCAGAGATCCGACAGTTTGACAACTAACGTTTTTCTCTCTGCCCTTTTCTAGGATGGAATATGAGCGCAGAGCAGCGGTAGTAGCTTCTTTTCACGCTGGGAAGAAGCCTGCGCAAATGATGGCCTGGTTTGGGTTCAAGAGGACCATGATCATGGACGTTTTGAAGAAGTGGAAGGCGTGTGAGAACAAGGACGAGTTTACTGTTCGTTCTTCAGTCGTTAGGACCGATCAGTTCATCGCCGCCATCAAGGAGAGTCGACAATGATGGAAGCTAGAGCTACACCAAGATCGCCGCTGACATGGGGCTGTCACAAGTCGACGATCTGCCGAATGATCAAGAAGGACATTGGTTACTCCTCCTACCGCAAGTCTCACCGCATGCTCATCACGAATGCCTTCAAGGAGTCGAGGAAAGCCAAGGCAGCGGCTTTGGTAAACGAGCTCAAGCACGGGTCCGCCGGGATGCTGAGGTTCTCTGATGAAAAGAATTTCATCCAGGACCAGACGAGCAACAGGAAGAACGACAGGTGGATCTGCAAAGACACCGAGGAGGTTCCCGTCGTGAAGCATATAAAGTTTCCCGCCTCCGTCTTGGTGTCATCTTCAGCGAGGGGGACATCATACCTCCGTTCTTCTTTCAAAAGAGCCTGAGAGTCACTGCTGAGATATACCAGGGGGTGCTGAAGCCCTTGATCGAGGAGATCGCCGCTGGACGTCCCTACGTCTTCCAGCAGGACTCCACTCTTGCACACAAGGCCAAGACGACTCAGGCGTGGCTGCTCAACAATGTTCCTCACCACTGGTCACAGAACTTGTGGCCACCCTCCTCACCCGACTGCAACCCCCTTGACTATTTCTTCTGGGGCGTGATCGAGGCCAAAACCAACAAGCACGCCCACAATACGGTTGACTCTTTGAAGGCTGCCATCGTGGAGGCGTTCGCCGCTATGGACAAGGACATGGTCGCCAAAGCGTGTGACTCATTTCGCGCCCGCCTTGAGATGGTCGTCGCCGACAGTGGCAATTACATTGAAAAATAAACTATGTTGCTAAATAAACTATCGGGTTTCTGCATATACAACTTTTGTTTTTTATTGCCTATTTTGTTTTCTTTTTGTCAAGTGTCGGATTTTGCTGCAACACCCTGTATAAAGTATATTTCAAAATTTGGTGTCAGTTTCACTTAAAAGCATACATAGGTTTTCTATTTTTTAGAATCATAAACCGATCCGTGTATAGTAAGATAACTTGTAGAAATAGTTTGGTTTGGACAACACTTAATGCCGGTGTGATACGGTATACATGCGAAGGAACCAATCAAAAATTGGAAACCCATATTGCGCAACACGTGCCTTCCTATTTACGATCATTGAAGACCAACCAACCTGTACATGACTTGTCTATTGGACAACACAAACCGTGCCACTGAATATGATGACACTTTTTTTTTCTGTTTTACATAGAGTTCGCACTGCTTACCACCTCAGAGTCCTGTATATATCAAATTATATCTGCTCAGCCTATGCAAACAAAAGGATCATTTCATTTGATCCTTGTCTTTAGTTGGAGTATGAGTAAAGCCATTTTTTTTTCTATTTTATACTCTTTTAATATCTGTTTTTTAAAAATTCTTCAAGCCCTGCATTTCTGAACAAATTTCACAAATAATTGGAATGGAATGTTTCACGGTAGATATAAACATAGTTACAAGTGTTTAACCATCATTCAACCGGTGGCTGGGCATTACGTCATTTTTCTCTACCACTGTTAAACCAGTGGGTGGGCATTATGTCTTTTTTCCCTACCACCGTTCAACCGGTGGGTGGGCATTACGTCATTTTTCTCTACCACTGTTAAACCGGTGGTCAGGGCACAAAGGGTTAAAAAAAAAAAAGAATTTATTCTAATTTTCCAAGTTGAACTTTGAAGTGTTTTTTTTTTAAAAAAAATTGTTCTAAGAAACCTTTTAATATGAACACTCAACATTATATTGCTCACAATTTTTTAATGTAGTGATAGAAATACTATAAAATTCTTTGTCTACAGAATGCATCCTAACAATGGTCCTGGAATGCCAGCAATAGCTGCGCAACCCCGTGGGATGATGGCAGCTCTGGTATCCAGACCCCCAGTGTCTTCTTCCTGAACAATTTTAACCCGTTTGCCTGAGTCAAAATTCGCAAATAATTGGTATGTGATGTTTCACGGTAGATATAAAAAATAGTTACAAGCGAAAAATAGTTACAAGAGAAAAATGACTTAATACCCAGCCACCGATTGAATGGTGGGTAAACACCCACCATTCAATCGGTGGCTGGGTATTAAGTCATTTTTCTCTACCACCAGTAAAGCAGAGGCCAGGGCTCAGGGTTAAAAGCATACATAGGGTTTCTATCATATTGAAATCATAAACTGGTCCGTGGATAGTACGATAACCTGTAGCAATAGGGTGTTTTGGAAAATGTAACAAGTTTTAGATACTGACGGGAGCAGAATATTTAAAATTAATATCCTTAACTGAAAAGTTTAATCTGTTTGAAAAATCTCATCATTTCTACAAAATTTTTTCTTAGAGAAATAAACTCATTTTTCAAATAAGTATTTTACAATTCGACTAACAGAATTGGTTAACCTAAAAGAAAGCGACCTGTCCAGAGTAGCAGATGTCTTGTTTTGGAAAATTGTTTAGAGAGGCTGCATAAATGCTAGGTACGCTGCAACATATTAACGAGTAATACTTACCTTTGCGCATGTAAATCATTATGAAAATATTTTTTTTTTATCATTTCACCCCAAGCAATGATTGATTCGTTTTTTACGGTTTAGCAACCCTTTGCAGGTTATTTAAAGCCATAAAATATTTTTTTTAGATTGTAAGAATATTTTTTGTAAATAATGATTTAGTGATACAAGTCTTATTAATTAACCCATAGTTGGAGGAAGAAGAGGTGGATTCATACATTTCCAAAGGGTATTTGCCCTAAGTGAAGAATTAGAACTCAGCTCTCCGATTTCCAATTCCGAGCCGTTATCCATTACACCACCCGCACATCCATGCTTACAGCACCTGGTAGTCCCAAACAGTCACTCATTTAGGTACTGACCAGGATCAACGTTGCTTAACTTCGGTGATTTTATGAGAACTAGTGTTTCGTGATATGGCCGTAAGCCTCAAGCAAGGCGATAATGTCACTAAGACGCAAGGGGCTACTGGGCGTGAAGGTGAAAACACTTTAAAAGGAACTGGAAAACTAATCCTAAACAAGAAATAAAGGATAAGCCTCTATTCCTCTTTAAAAGACTGGGAGGAGGAGGAGGAGGAGTGTGCACTAGACAATAGGCAAACCTATCTACTCCTATTAAATGGCAACTACTGTAGAGTCCAGATTTCCTAGTTTCTATTAAAAACCATTTGTCATGAATTGTATCAGTCAGTGGCAGATTATACAATTCCAGGAAATTCTATTGAACGCAGTTGTGTTGATTTGAAATGCAGGAAAATAGAAACAGAAGGAAGAAGTTCAAGTTGTTTGAACAATTTTAATTCTGGACAATTCATTATGTGAGGATTTTGGTTATTTAAAACTGAAACATATTTTGGTTTGGAAGAATAATTCTTTTTTTTTTTTTTTTTTTACGAGTGAATAATGCATTAATATTTTTTTTGAGAATAATTTTTTTTCCAGATACAAGTCCTACTGTTTAACCCATAGCTAGGGAGGGGGGATGAAGTCAGTTTTTGCAAGGATATTTACGTGTAAGTGAATGTAACGAACCCGACTGGAATTCGAACTCAGCTCTGTGATTTTTTTTATTCTGAGTTTTTACCCATTACACCAGCCGTACATCCAAGTGGAAGGCTAAAGTCAGAACTAGTTTTCTTTTGTCTCTTCCTAGTGGAGATTTCAAGAGGAAAACATGTTACACTGAACGCTACCCCAAATTATCCTGGGTTCATTGCTAGTTCTTAAAGCAGGGTGACGAATGCAGGCTTATTCTTTTTCACTTAATTGGTTAGTTTTAACCAATCCAGACCGTCACTAAGGCTATCTTGCAGGCAGTACTCCTTACAACACAAGTTCAACTCTATCACTATTTCCATGGAAAATGTTCCGTCGAGCTATATTCCTTTCCTTCCACTGGTTCAGGCCTTCACAGCTAAGACCCACCATGCTATCTACACAGATGCAAGATGTGATCATTCCCTTGGTAAGAAGCAAGTTCCATTTGAACAGCTTCTTCTCAAGAGTGGCTGCTTTGTTGAACAGACTCCTGAGAGGATGCTTCCTTGATAACTACAATCCCTTAACCTCTTCAAGTCTAGGGTTAACTGTTATCTAACATATCCTTATAATCTGCATTTACTTCCTCTGCTTACATTCATAAATCTTCATTTAGTCACCCTCTACCTTAAGTGGCTCTTGGGCCTTATATTGGATGAATATTTATTTTAAAAAAAGTATCTAGAAAATCAAAAGCTTGATGGAAGTTAAAGCATTAGAAATAAAACACAAACTAGTGACACTTTCTGACAATCCATGTTTTAGAATTTGGACATAGACCAGAATAAGGGTTCCTCCCATCCAACCTCTCTTGGAAATCAGTGTAGTATCGCAGATGTGTCTTGCAGGTTATACATTGATTCTTTTGTGGCACTGACATCATCGTAGAGCATGGTTATCAGGTAAATTTTATGAGTCATTGCTTGTGAATGTAAACTGTTGTGACCTTGTTCAACTGGGCTAAGTTTGAGCAAAAACTGATAGACTAGGTCTCTCTGCAAAGTATTCAACAGTTTTTGAATATTTAGAGAACCAGTTATGAGGTGATGGTGTAACTTGAAAGTCAACCAGAGGGGACCTTACTGCACATGCATAAATAGATACTCCACCATGGGGATACTCAGTTGTGTCATGAGCTTGTATAGTGTGACTGTCATATTCTCAATGATCGAGGCAGTAGAATGTTCGTCTTGTGACAGGACCTTTTTTTTTTTTTTTTTTTTTTGGCATAGAATGTTGCATCACTCAGTCTGTCAGTTGCCTGCTTACTCCTACAGTTGAGAGCTTGCAAATTTTAGTTGTTGCCTTTGAAAAGGAGATTTCAGGCAAAAGAAAACTTTGTGGACTGCTTTGAAAAATGGAAAGGGAGCTTGGAAGTGTGGGAGATTCCAAGGTGAATACTTTAATGGGAACTAAGGCGCCACAGCCCAAGGTAGGCTATTTTTTCCTGTTAGTATTAAATAATTGGATCATTTCTGGACAGATATTGGATAAAGCAGAAAAAAATGTTACACATATAAAAAATTTCTCACCATGATTAAGTGTCATACTAAGTGAATGCAAAAGTTTCCAGCAAAAAAAAAAAAAAAAATGAACAATATTCAACTGTATATCAAAGCTGTAGCTTTTAAAAGAAATGTGCTGGGTACTTTTGCACACAGCTAATAAAATCTGTGATGAACCATGGCACAAAAATAAAACCCACTTGAATTATGAACATAAAAGTAGCAAGATATGCCATTTTAGTTTTACAAGTCTTTCTTGAATTATTCAATAAACTTTTTATTCAACTCAACCCAGTTTCAGGTGCCCTAAAGTTGTCAATGTTGATATTTTCAGGGAGTCAAAGGTCACTTGGGTAGAAAGCAAACATTTACATTATTTGGACTATTGTCCTCATCTTTGTCGCCATATTTATTACGTTTCGGCTGCTGTACGCTCCAGCCTTCTTCAGGTGGTTAGAATGTCAAACTCAAGGACACATGGCACAGTGGATAAAGGCGTTAGTTAGATCCAGTGACAGGACCCAAAGAGTCCAAGTTCAATACCCGGTTAAGGCAGTGGAGACCTTTCAGAGGGAAATTAACAGGAGATAACTGACATCCATTAAACATGGCACATGGAACTAGAACAGTCTACCCCAGTGAGCGAAATAAAGGGTTCAGTTCGACATTCCAACCACCTGAAGTACGACTGAAACACTGTAATAATTATGGTGACAAAGATGAGGACAATAGTCCGAATAATGTACATAATACCTCATCTCACAAATATAGACAGAGCAAAAATTTAAGTAAAAATTCAGTTCTAATTGAAGTAAGAAGAGTGTTATATTTGAGTCTGGTGGCTGAAGTAGTTGTGTATCATTAACAAAAGATGATGATTTTCAAACACTGGTAAAAGCCAGGATTTCAAATCCTGATTTTCAAGGTAGGCAGACACACCCAGCCCCAAAATATTAGTAATATAAGCATGTTACAATTAAAAGAATTAAAAACAATTTATTTAAGTTTTTTTTTTATCTATATAACTTGGTAATTTTCATTAATTTAACAGTAAGAATATAGAGATTTTGTTTAATATTTATAATTTTTGTGCTTTATTTTTTCCTAATGCATTTAATGACAAAATTTACATTACTAAAAGAAAAAACGTTTACAAAATAAGCCCAGTGAAAAAGTTCTCAGCCTAAAATATTTGTATAATTTATCTGCAAATAATCTCATTTTTTATGGGTATTATGCTAGGCATATTTTTCTGAAGAAAGAAGACTAAGAGTTCATAAAAGTGTCACAAATATTAGCTGGTCCCTGATTTAATGATTTCAGGATTCAGGCCTGTCAGATATGGGGAGTAATGTTGCTTTACCCTGCCACACCAGCCTATGATGTTATCCTTCTCTTAGACTGTTTGTTATACCAAGGCTAGTCTGTCCTACTGTTTACCCATAGCTGGTGGAGGAGGAGATGGGTTCATGCCTTTTCCAATGTCTTGAGTGCAAAAGTGAATGCAACAGTTGGAATTTGAACTGATTCTATTTTACATGCTGATAACTATTTTCAATGATTTCACCCCTAGCAAGACAATAAGGTAACTAAGAAAGACAAGAGATTACTCTGTACATTATTCAGACTATTGTCCTCATCTTTGTCACCATATTTATTACGTTTTGGCCCTTCAGTATCTGTCTATATTTCTGAGATGAGGTATTATGTACATTTACATTGTCTCCATATTTATTACATTTTGGCTGTTGTATGCCCTGGCCTTCATCAGGTGGTTGGAACATCGAACTGAACCCTTTATTTTGTTCACTGGGGTAGACTTTTCTAGTTCCACATGCCATGTTTAATGGATGTCTGTTATCTCCTGTTAATTTCCCTCTAAAAGTTGTCCACTGCTTTAACCGGGTATTGAACTCACACTCTTTGGGTCCTGTCACTGGATCTAACCAACACCTTTATCCACTGGCACATGGAACTAGAACAGTTTACCCCAGTGAGTGAAATAAAGGGTTCAGTTCGACATTCCAACCTCCTGAAGAAGGCTGGAGCATACAACGGCCGAAATGTTGTAATAAATATGGCAACAAAGATGATGACAATAGTCCGAATAATGTACATAATACCTCATTTCAGAAATATAGACAGATACTGAAAGGCCGAAACGTAATAAATATGGCGACAAAGATGTGGACAATAGTCCGAATAATGTAAATAATGTACATAATACCTCATCTCAGAAATATAGACAGGTTACTCTGTGTTAGGGAAAATAAAGAAGAAAAAAAACAAAAAAAAAACAACTCTAACGAGAGAAGACAATAAAAGAAGAGGAATTAAGGATGAAGATAACTGACATTGCATTTAAATTTTAAGCTGTTACACAATTAGTCTAACAAAAATGCTCTCCAAGGTCTTGGACCAGACTTAGTAAAAGACTATCCTTATTTGAATAAACCATTCCATTGGCTTACCACAATCCTTTGTGATGTTTTGTGTTTTTATGTTGAGATTTATTAGCTACAAATGAATTCAGGATGTTTACATGTGTGTCATTCCTAATCTTGATTGTTGCCCGTTGCTTTCAGTGAGAGATTTTTTGATTTATTTGTCCTACTCGAGGCAAAGAAGTTGTTTTGTGACAACTTCAGAGACATGTAAAAGGGGAGGTACAAAAGCATGTTGGATGCTTATTGTGAAGAAGAAAAACATATTTGGATGTGACATGAAACGTTGTACAAATGAATCTTCACGTTTCTTGTAAGGAAGAAGCATGAAGTATAAAGATGCCATTCATAGAAAATAGATTTAGGTTGAAAAGTGGAGTCTGGTTGACATTTGTGGGCCCGCTCAAAGGAAAAAGGATTTGGCAAGGAATCTATTTGTCATTACCTGCTGTCCATTGCCTACATGAGTCGATCTGATCAGACCAATTTGTGTTTCGGTTTGATCCAATAATCACTTGTCCACTTTTGGAAATTCATAGGTCCAGATTCTCCGACCTGGCATAAAGATGGGCCCTTTTTTCATTGAGCTAGACTTTATTTTGCTTCTTGAAAAAAAAAAAATCATAAAAGCAGAGATGAACATCACTGACATTGAGATTTCACTTTCTGTTTACACCTACAAAATGTTTGTGATATCAAACTTTGTTTCCTGAACTTCATCCAGTTTATAAGCAAAAAGGATTCTCGAAGTTCAAATTGGTGCATGTTGTTCTGATCAGTTTTCTTCTGTAAAATTCTGACGGCCAACCTCTTTTGCTTTTAGTTCTATTCCTCTAAAAAAAAAAAAAGAAAATGGTGAGAAAATTGTTGACGATTCCAAGCAGTCAACAAAAAGTCTGTGGACATCTGTTCTCAAATTGAATCTTAATTTTGTTGATATTTCCCGTACAGAAAAATCAGGTTATTTTGTGATATAATTAATAAGTTAGACTGACTGAACATTGCCATGGATTTTGATCCTTGTGCCTGTCATAGAGCACTTGCTAACAATTGGGTTGGTCATAATGAACTTTGAAGTAACGTCATGGATGTTTGAGATTTCAAATGCTGGCCTCAAAGTTTTTCCCGCCAAAACTCCATTCAGAGTCGGCTGGTCTTGAATAAATTTTTTTTTTCTCTCTCTCTCTAGTTGGTTGCCATTTACTAAAATCAAGAATCAAAGAAACAAATGTTCAAAAACAAAATTGTTTTAATTCATTTTGTTCAATACAGAAAGAAAGTCTTTTCTATTTTGATAAGGGACTCTATGAATATGGCAACATGCAAAAGAGTTTGGCGGAGGAGGAAGGCCTTCATTAGTGACAGTTTTTTGCCATCTGTGTTCTTTCCAAGAAGGCAGAGGATTAGCACTGGCATTAGTTAAAAGAACAAATCAAAAAAAAAAATAAAAAAAAGAGAAAAGTTTATTTACAGATCCCCCACTCAAAAAAACAAAAACAAAACACATTTGTGTTTCCAAAGTATGACAGCACTGCATTTGAAAGAAGAAGAGGAAGATGTGGACGCTTCACAATCGAGGTGATTTTCATCTGTTCATGCAGGAAAGCCAGCGAGATTGAGAGAAAGCTAGAGAGAGATGAATTTCTGGAGAAACAGGATTTATTAATAAGAATGGAAACAAATCGAGAAGGTTAAGGGTTGAATGTTCATTACTAAAGACCAATTGAGTCCTCACCCTTATTTCACAAACACCTAAAATGAATGCAAAGGTTAACATTGCTGAAAAGGGGGACTTAACACAAATAAGTTATATATATATATATGAGTAATCTTGAAGCTGTTGAGGCACCCCTTAAGACCTTTTCAGCAGCTGGCCCTGGAGCAAAAGGAGTAGTGAGTATACTGCCCCAATAGCATGAAAAGCATTAAAACTTAGACGCTTCCAATATCTAGAGGCAAGAGCAAGGACTAAACAATCTGCATGAAGACCAGCAATTTTGTCTCATAAACCACAACCTTGTACCAAACATCTGTATCTTGCAGGATTGAAGTGTTATATTTGACATGAACATCTATCAACTAACCAAATATTAGCTTCAGGACATTCATGTCAAAATCAATGGAAGAATCTGGTAGCATTAGTATATATAAAGAGAAATGGCCATTTAAAAAAAAAAAAATTCAGCAAGTTTTATGTATAGACAAAAGGTGATTAATAGAAATAATGAGATAAAAACTTTAATGAACATTAAAAAGAAAAACGTTACATTTCGTTGTGAACAAATTTTAGACTTTTTTTTTTATAAAAGAAAACTACAACTGTAAAAGAAAACGGCTAAGACCAAAAAAAAAAAAAAAAAAAAAAATTTTTTTTTAAAATCCCATAATGGTAAAATATCCAACAACAGCTTATCAAACCCTCCCTAACCCTAAGAAATGAGAGGAAACGATGTGACCAGTAAATGAGATTGAATTTCTTTCTCCCTCTCCACCACAAAGACAAATTTATACACTTAGAGAAATATACATTCATTGTTACATACTTATGGTACTGATGTCATTTTCAAATACCTACCTTCAATGACTAACCATGGATATACACAACAATAGGCACTGAAGCAGTACCGAAACACTACCGATAGATGGAACCACCGTAGCATCTTATTTTTATTCTCTAGTATGTATCCCAAAGCAGTACCGACCATTAACAATAAATTAATCACACTTATCTCATAGAATACCGATTGCCTCCTGATTGTAAATGGAGGAAGAAATTGAAAACAAAATTTCATTAACATGATTGCTGACTAACAAAAATAACTGCATTTGAAATTTAGTCACTGAAAAAGTGATTGCCAGAGAATGACTAAATTTCCATTCAGCCAATTCTCTCAGATATAACATTTCACCAAATATCTGAGGAAAGGGTGGGGAGAGAAAATTTACAATTCTCTAGGGACCTAAGGAAAATGATGTCAAAAAAACTGGAGACAAAGATCAAAAAAAATATCAGGATTTTTTTTTCTCTTCTTTTTGTTTTCATTTAACAGAAAACTGCATGATGCACTGAAATTTCAGTCCAAAGCATTTAAATCTTGTGCAAGTTTTGGAGAAATAACAGCATTCTTAAGATTCTCAAGCCAATGTATTCTTTTTTTCCGATAAAAGGATAATTCACTTCAAATGAGTTTCTGATTATGAATCAAGTGGATCTACTCAATTCCATTTTACAAGATTTACAATGGGATTCAGGAATTACTACAGCTGTTTTGTAATAAACTACGAGAATTGGTATAAAAAAAATTTTTTTTTATACAAATAGTAACTTCTCACCTATCTACATTACTTAGTATGAGGATCGATTTGCTTTTAATAGCTAATCAAACTTTTACAGATCATTTAAAGCCAGAAGTTGTTTCCGATTGTAAGAATTTTTTTTGAGATAATGATTTACTGACACAAGTCCTATTAATTAACCCATAGCTGGTGGGGAGAAGAGATAGATTCATATCTTTCCCCAATGGTATTGGCACACAAGTGAATATAATGAACCAGACTGGAACTCTAATCTCTGAGTTACAATTCCAGGCTGTCATCCATTATGTCATCGGCACACCCAATCTTACAGCACCTGGTATTCCCAAGAAGTCACCCCCTCTAAATACTGACCAAGCTTGACATTAATTATTTTTGGCAATCTTATAAGAACTGGTGTTTCAATGTGATAAGTGCCATCTACTTAAGAACAAAACCCACTGATTACTGGTTTCAAGGGGGGTGGATTTCTGATTTGGTTATGAGAAGAAAAATTAAGCCCAAATTGTTTTCCACAAATTCAGTGATTGTGAGTCGAACAGGAGTTTGTTTTGAAGCAAATAGAATATGTGAATTGACAAGAAAGTCATTAATATTGGTAGGTTCATAGTAATTAGGGAAAAAAAAAAAAAAAAAAAATGCAAAGGTCCTTATATTTCGTGTGTCCTACACAACTTCCAAAAGCAACAAATAAGATATGCTTGATTGTGTGGCTATATGATCATCACAAATTCAGTTACCATTTTCCTAAGGTCTGCTTTCATTTTCTCTGTCAGGAAACCCACATATGTAAATTTTTATTTTTTAACAATTTTATTTGAATTATTTTTTTTGTTGTTATTTAATCCATAAAAGTTTCCATAGCAGAGAAGGGTTGCTGAATATTGACAAAGAATTCAAAACACATAACTTATTCAGATTGTTTTTGATGCAACCAGAAAAATTGTTAGTTTTATTACAAGAATGCTTTTGACAGTTTGAAATTAATTTCACAGAGAAAAAAGTTTTTTTTTTTTTTTTTTTTGATCCTTTCAAATTCTTGAAAATTTGATTTTTTTTTTTTTTTTTTTTTTTTTTTTTTTACAGTTTATCAACTTTTGCAGGTTATTGAAAGCCAGAATTTTTTTTTTTTTTTTTTTAGACTGGAAGAATTTTTTGGGGAGATAATAATGCCTCACTGATACAAGCCCTACTAATTAACCCATATCTGGCGGAGGTGGATCCCTTCTGACTGGAATTGGAACTTGGTTCTTCGATTAACAACTCTTGAGTTGTTATGCATTACACCACCTGCACATCCGAGTTTACATCACCTGGTACCCCCAGTGGTCACCCATTTAGGTACTAAGCATGCTTGATATTGGTTAACTTTGGTGATTGTACAAGAACTGGTGCTTCAACATGACAGCTGTAAACCCCTTGACAATTTAAATGAATCAAGACAAAAGAGAATGAAGCGAGAAAAGAGCAGAGGAAAGAAAGAATGACCCCCCCCACCCCCCACCGTTTTTTTTAGTATGAAATGTTTTCACTTTTTTATGTTTTTTTTTTTTTTTTTTTTTTTTTAATTAAAAAAAGAAAAATTTGGAGAGCTTCAATTCTAGCCAAGTAAGCACTTTTGTAAATTAATCTCAATGTGTTTGTTTACCTTTCCAATAATAACACAATGATCACACATCTAATGAGCAGGTATTATAGGAAATCATTCCCCCAAAAGTTTAGTAAGAAATTGGGGATTAGTTTGGATTTCTTTAAGGCTGACAAACTTTTTTTTAATTCTAGGACAACACAATTTTCTTTTCACTTTCTTCACCTGTATTCCGATTGACTTATTTAACTTCTTTCTTCATCAAAGTTATTTCCATTTTAAATATTATCACCATTCGAATCTGACAGAATCCATTGCATTGTAGGTCGGCAAGGCAATCTTAAACATTTTAATAATGGCATTTACTTCATTGGCCGTCAATGTTTGCTATATTTTAAATTGCTAGGAAAAACAAAAACAAGAGCAACATAGAGGTTGGCATTTGTGAGGGAAAAATGCCAAATTTGATAAATGTTCAATATATTTCACATTTTAACTGCCTCAAAAACGTAACGGGTATACAGTTTCAAAAATTGATTTGAGTCAAAGAAAACACGGTGAAATGTGCTTACTCAAGAATCTCAGATGTACATCATTCAACTTTCTTAAAAATTCATTAAAGCTGAGAACAAAAGATCAAATTTTAAGTTTAATTGCGAGTCACATAAAGAAAGTAGTGCCCCTCCCCAAGGCGGTTTGACAATGAACAGAGTTAAGTGTAGAAAGGCCTAATTCTATAGAGGGAAGAGAGGAATGCAAAGAGAAGCTTGGTTGCATTTAATAAGTATTGGGATTAAACATGGGAAAAGAATTTAAAAAGTTAATTAATTTTAAGGAATTAAATAGAATTGTGGGGCACATTTGTAAATGAACTGAAATATTAATGAAACTGGTTACAGCCATGTATTCATCTGCTGCATTCCCAAAGTTGGGCATAAATGAACTACTTCTCTGGTTAAAAAACAAATCAACCTTCAGATTAAGGTGTTTATGTAAAGACTGTTCCATTGGATTGGTAAGACTTTTTAGGCAGAAGTAATTTTGGAGAAAGAGCTTCCCCTTATGATAGAAAAAAAAAAAATAACTGTGAGAAGCCAAGAGTCTACGTTTTTGTTCCTATAAGGACATATTTGCTGCTGATCTTATTGGAAGAATAGTTTTTGGCAAGTAGATTATCAGAATTCAATCAAGTGGCTAGCTGGCCACATACTTTCTGAAACAAAGGAGACACTGAAAATGTAAAATAATGATTAAGTCACACCAATATATCATTAGCAACAAGCCACTAGATTGAAGAGAAAATTGTAGTATCAGACTAGCACATGACTTGTTTCATTTTAATAGCTGTGAATGAGTAATTTAAAGTTCCGACCACTTTGTACTGCTGCCAGGTATTAGAATTGGGGAAAAGGACGACATTAGTTGAAACATCACTGTAACCAACTGCTAAAATAAAGTGTTTTGTTAAAATCTTATGTTTTTCCTGACTTGTTTTTCATTATTTCAAGACAGATTCTTAGAAATTTGTTAGCTTGAGTAACATGTGACTGGCTTGAGTTTACTGTGCTTCAATCAAAACTAGAGATTTCTTTACATCTAGTAAAGGCAATGTAGGTAGAGGATCTCCTCCTTTGTAGAACATCACTGAACTACGTGAGCTGGCTAACTTATGTTCTTGACAATAGCGCTACATTGATGTAAGGAAATGTAAAGCAAAGAGAAGACACAAAAGCAACATATCAAGCTCTGTCTGCGCTATAGTGTGACATAAGAGACTGTGAGATTAGCACAGAAAGATGTAGAGAAGCATTTTAAAGCCGGCAACGATTTTGACAAAGGCATGAACTGAACTAAAATTAAACAGGCAAATCATTTGATATGAAGAGTGTAATAGGCACTTTGAAAGTGGATGAAGGAAGAAGAAAAGTAATCTAAGATGAATCTGATAAACTTATTACCCAGCATAATAATACAAGAGTTACTTGCCCTTTATTTATGTTGCTGCCCATCAAAGAGTGTTGTAAAGTTGTTTGCCTGACACACAACTTGAAATCAGTCGCCAGATAGCTAAACATCAAAAGACTGAATATTGGGAAGTGGTTTGTCCCAATAACTTTTTAACACTCTCTCTTATATATACATATATATATTATTCATGTATCAATGCAACCTTTGAGGACCTAAATTTTGAAACTAATTTGACTACAGTAAATGGATATATAGTTTAGCATAACTAGGACCAGCAGTATATATGCTAATTTTATATCTCATGTATGACGTGATCTCCTTAAAATTAGCTTCAAAAGTTGCAGGATATGCAAATATATACGGTATAAAAAAACAAAAACAAAAAAAAAACATGGAAATATCGTTTAAAACCAGAACCCCCTGAAGAATGGAAACTTTACCAAAAAACACTTTGAAGTTGGGATAAAATTGATATTTTAATCTTTTCATTATATATATATATATATATATATATAAAAAAAAAAACATACATACAGGTAGTAATCTGTTGGTATAACCCAGGAGAGTCCTATTAGCACAACACAGAATTTGAAATATGTCAAAACTGACTTACAAAAGAATTTGTTTTATATATATATGTAAAAAAACAAGTTTTAATAATTTTTCACAAAAAGATATGTTAAAAAAATTAATCTTTTCCAATAGGATCCTTTAAACACCTTCATTTAAAAAAAAAAAAGAAAAAAAAAAAAAAAGGACCTTGTTTACTTGAAGTGCCATGTGTTAAATGAAAGCTATCTAAAGGGCATCACAGAATCCATGTGAAATAATTGGTAAATGATTCTCTAATTTGGTAGGCCACAGAAAAGATTACTCTTAATTCAGAAGCATTGGTAACAGATTTTCTTCTTTTACTGCCTTCCAATCCATTATGGAGTGATTTCACAGTGGAGGCTTGTATTTGTACTAAGTCAGTCCTAAAATGGGTTCGACGTGCAAAACATTAGGAACTTGATATAATAAGTATAACGCAGAGTAATTTAGTTGTGGTCGCTGATACTTTTAGTAACCGACTAACAGTCGTCTGACCTCGACCAACTCCCTGAGCGCCCCCCCTTACTCTTACTACTCCTACTTATTATAGGTAGGAGAGTCTATTAACTATAGAATAGGTGTGTTCCACTATAACAGAATCAAAGTGGCAATCTGCACAACTATGAAAAGAGGAAGCAGAAAAAGTCTAGTTTGCAAAGATTTCTGTTAACATAAAATTTCAGCCAATCATTCAACACAATTTTCAAGCCTGAAACTGATATAGTTTCCAATTCTTTTAAGTTTTCATGACCCAGCATTCCTTAAGGTTCAGATGCCCTCCCTATCAACTGACAATACCAATGTTTTATATCTGAAAGGATGACAGTCTAGGTTAAACCAGTAAAGTCTAATTCTTCAGCCTTCTGCAGGTGGGTCATATATAACATATCACCTGAGTCCCATAAACAATGGTAAAGGGTTTGATTCAGTCTGATTGGTATTGGAGCAACCATTTTCAGTCAACATTTGTGTGTGTAAAAAAAAATAAAATAAATACATACATGTGTATGTATTTATTAATTTCTTTTTTAAATACAAGGTGGACAACTTGATAAAAAGCTTTGCAAGGATACAATTATTTTCAAATCTATTTTCTTGAATAGATTTTTTTTTTTTGTCAATGTCAACTGTTTTCATTGCTAAACAATTTAAAAGGCAATGACATTAAAAAAAAGTCTCTTCAAACGTTAAGATTTCTAGAATAACATAAAATGGAATTTACAAGTGGGAAATTGGAAAAAAATTGAAAGCAAAAGAAAATCAGGTTTTTTTGTTGCTGCCAAAGATTTTCTTTTATATATATATATATATATATATATATGACATTTGGGAAACGCCTTCCTTTCAAACTGATTTTTAGCAACAAAATAAGAAACGCATAGATTGAGACATTACCCACATATTGCTGCAGAGCTTTATCTATGGCTAAGAAGTTGAAGAATAATATTTTAAAAAAAAAAAAAAGCTACTTCATATTAATTTCTTTTGAACCAGTGTGTAAAATAAACTAAGTCTTGTGCTTTGAACTGAAATTTTTTTCTTTTGTAAAGAGTGTTCCAGAATGTAACCCAAATAAATGTATGCACTTTTGTTAATTTTTAATATTTTGCTTTTATATTTCTGACTTAGAAAGCTGAGAAGATAGCAAAATCAAAACACCAACTAGAATGCCTTTTAGAGAATAACAGAAAATGTTCTGTGCTGTGGAGAGAAATTCCTATAAACATGCCATCGTGAAATTCTGGCAAGAGAGTATGGCAAGAATAAAACCCCTAGCAACACTGACATTTATTGATGGATACAAAAGTTTGAGGCTACGGGGGGACAATCAACAATATGACCCCCCCCCCAAGTCTCCAGCAGTCAAAGTTGACAAAAAACCTACTGTAAAGTCTCCTGAAAACATAGCAACTGCCCGAGATTCAGTAGGCAGGAGTCTGAAGAAATCCATCCATAGAAGGTGCCAGGAACTTGGCCTCACCAAATCCTTCCATGAGTTATGGCAGAGGTGCAACCAGGGGTCCAGAGGGGCCACTAGTGGCACCAGGAAGATTGTTCATCACTCATACAGCAAATGTCACTCTGGAGTGGCTGGACCAGAACTTCCCAGCTGTAAATGAAAAGCCAAGTGGTCTCTACATTCCGACAACCCCCCCCCCAAGATTTTTACCTGTGGGGGTATCTGAAGGATCGAGTCTACAGGAACAACCCCCACACCATCTCGATGGCAAAAGGCAGTAATCACTCAAGAAATCAGTTATACCAAAAGAAGTGTACAAAGTCATTGACATCTTTGCCCATAGAATTCAAGTGTCTTCAGCAAAACAGAGCACATTTGGAACATATTCTTTATAAATGACAATAAAATCTTTGGCAGTAGAACTAGTGACATCTCATTTTCTGAAATATATGGTTTATACATAGTTTGTAAACAGAAAATAAATGGCGTTCACATTTTTGGGTTACGCATACAGAGACGTCCGTTTGTAAAGGCCGAGTTGAGTAGTCAAATGAGGGTCCTGCTGGACATTGATGAGAAATGTGGACAAATTTCAATTGTTTTATATATATATATATATATATATATAGGAGATTGCTATGAAATCCAGAAACAAACTGTATTGATCTTTGCATTATTTCTAGTCATTGGCCAAAGAAAGCCAAACTCCTACTCAGACTGTCATAAATTGTATCCTACAAAGGGGAAAGAGAATGTTTTCTGTTGCACAGCTGGAACAGACTGGCCACACTCAGGCGCAAATTGAGTCCAGAGGTAACCTCCCAACCCAACTCTCACTGGAAGTGAAAGTGCCCCCACCCTAAAGTTCTAACCATCTTCATTTGCGATGAGACATACTATTACCATCCCCTATGCATTCTGAAGTATATCACCCTGGTAGGTTTTCTTATTTGTTTCACTCCAAGCAAGGCAATAATGCCCCTAAGACACAAATGAACTAGAGATGAGATAAAAGAAATTATTGATTAACAAGCCACATTATCCTAAGAATCTATTCAGGTGAGAGGGGGTCAAGGTATTCACTATAGTGGCAGAGGTAGATTCAACCCTATTTCATAGTATTTCTTTCAATTCAATTTAGATTTTATAATGCACTCTGGTGACAAGTGTTGAATGCATCAATAATATAAAAAAAAGAAAAAAGGAGTATAAAAATAGTTTGTTATTTCCTTTGTTAGACATTTAGATTAGACCACAGAATTAGAGTGTGCACCTCTACCATGATGACCTATCTAAATAACTTCATTATATTTTCTATTACCTACAAAGGTCATAAATGTTGACACTTAATATTTCTTGGATAAAAAAAATGATGCAAATAAAATATCATTTTCATGATAAACAAATCCTCAAAACTGATGTTTCTGCACTGTCCAAATTAACTTTCTGTACAAAGTTAGAAGCTGAAGCAAGAAATTCCATGGTGGCCTGCAGTGTGTCAAGAAACAAGATTTAACCCTAAACCAAGAGGCAAGCATTCCACGTGAAGAATTAAAAACCTATTCGCAAACAATTAGGAGATTGGGGTAGATGCTGATGAAGAAATTCTCCTACAACACATTTTAAGAGCTTCATAAATTGTCCGACTGCAATTTCTCATTTCCAAAATGTTGTTTATAGATTTAGTTTATGAGTATTTCAGGTTTTACTCCAATGAAATAAGCCAAATGAAGAATTAGTCAGAAAAAAAAAAAAAAATTTACACATCAGCCATTGAGCTTTTGGTCAGGCATCTCAAAACCCAAAATATTGTCCAGATTTGGCTGAAGACAAAAATAGAGGTGTGGCCATTTCTGTGCATCTTGTAAACTGAAGTGCCAAAAATTTGAGATAGCATCATACTTGTAGTGTGATCATTGGTAAAACTACCGAAAGAACAGAAACATTCCATGACATCATCTTCCAACTGATCAACCAATGCAAGCATAGAAAACATTTTGTTGTCAATCAACATGGGCTCCGTTATTGACAGTGCCCATTGGCTACCATGGAAAGAGCATATTGCAATTGGACTATGAAAGATCGACACAGATTTGCTTATTTAGAAAAGTCAGGTTTATAACTCATTCGGGCACATGGTTAAGCTCATTTTTTGAGTGGACTGCATAAGGGTATGGATTCAGCCCGCAAAGTGGTGGTGGTGTCTGTGTAGCAGTTGTTTTCTGCCACATATGTAAAAGGAAAATGAAGAAATTAATGTTTCTTCTGCCTAGAAAGAAACTACACCATTTGTTGTGAAGATGCCCCCTTTCGGGGGTAAACAATTCAAACATTTCTCTTTGTAAATCGAAAGCACAAATGGGTAAAAACATCATCTGTTCAGCCAACAAGTTATGAGTAGCACATTAAAAATATTATAGATTGAAACCTATAACACTGGAATTTTTTAAACCTATAATTAATACTGTAGGTTTGTACATAATAATGGATTGTTTTTATTTTTTATAAATCATGGATTTTACAGCAGGCATAAAAGAGTTAAGAGAACACTATGAAACAAAAGTGGTTCAGTCTTTTTGTCCATCTGCAATAGAAGAGTCACAATTATTATTGACACTATCCTTTTGAAGATAAAAACTGACATACCACTGTCTTGATTGATTTATTTTCTATGGGTTATCAACCCTTTGCAGGTTATTTAAAGCCAGAAAATATTTTGAGATTGTAAGGATTTTTTTTTGGAGAATTTCTGAGGGATACAAGTCTTACTAATTAAACATAGCTTTTAAAACAAAAAACAGGTGGATTCATGCCCTTCCCAAAGATATTTGTATATCTACTTTAAGTTTCTTATACAACAGAATAAAAAGTGAAAATTGGTTTTACAAATATAAAAAAAATTATTTAATAGATTTGGGATTTCACTGCAACTGGGAGGGGGGGGGTATAAAATCGTGTCATGCAGTGTTTAACAAAACAATTACTGGAGAAACCTTTCTGCAATATGCTAACACTCAAACACTTTTTGATTGAACAGAATCAAGAAGAGTTAGTCTTAAAAGCTATATGCAGTTCAAGAAATCATTTAAGGGTTGGAAAGAAACCAAATCCTAAAAGAGAAAAATCAATTGAAGCTAAGCAGAATAACAACAACAACTTACCTGGATTTTTATACTTATTTAAAATATATTTGCCTCTGCATATTTATAATTTTAAGAAAAAGAAAAAAAAAGATCAGTGGGCTTAATCTTACCGATTATTTAATGAGACGACCATTTTCTAAGAAACTGCAAAATGATTCTTAGATTTCCTCTGTCCAAATGTTTTGAGATTACAGAAAGCCTTTGGGAAGGATTTTACTGTAATTCAAGAAAAGACAATGTCACGGTGAAGATTCTTATAGAAAATAAGTTGTGTGATAAACATCTTGTCACACTACCTCATGAATAGTGGGAAATTTGCAACAGACGTCACGTTCAAATTGTCTTAGTACCTTTTCTACAGGTGTGATATTTGTGAGTGAATACATAAATGGTAATTTCTTTTCAAAACAAAGCCTACTCATGAATGTTAGATTAAAGATTTAATGCTTTAAACTGATCAAGTTTATCTTGCAATCAACAAGAGTTGAAGCAAAAACAATGTTAATTGCAACTAAGGACATTAGTGTCACTTAAAGGAATAGTTTCTTCTTCTGGCCATTTTGGTGTTAAGAGACCATCAAATTTGCTTCCATCCATTTGCAAGACTTCTTCAAAATTTGTCTGAAATTTAACACTGCCAATGATGAGGATTTGTTCCTTAACAATTGTACATTCTGGACTGTCTCAGAGGAGGAGAAAGAGTTAAAAAAAAAAAAAAAAAATGCAGGTTTTATTGTCCGTATGGATCCTTGAACATTTTCTTTGAGACTGATGAGTAGGAATATTCTTCATAAAGTCACTTATTTGAATACTGGTAGAATGGTGCTTGCAGAAATGTGAATCAGTATTTTAAAAATGATTTAATACTATAAACATTATTTTAGCAGATATCCATGTTTGAGTAGCTATCTGAAAATAATGTTTAGTATAATAATAGATTAAAAATTAAAAAAAAAATCCCTCAAGCACATTTGTTAACTAGCATTTCACAGAAACTATCAAACGCTTAAATGTGTTTTAAAATGATCATATTGGCCATTTTGCAATAATAATAATAAAAAAAAAAAAAAAAAATTAACTTTTGACAAAATGGGGATATTTACTAAAAACCAAAAGCAAATATAAAGGAGATAGGAAAAAAAGAAAAAGAAAAAAATCTTCTAAAAGATGGGCCAAGCTAAAAAGAAATAAGGCTGGAGTGGGAGGGTAAGTTTCACCAAAGCATTGAAGCAAAGAGAGGAAGGGTTATGAGAAAAAATTATATTAAATTGATCATAAATTTAATTTTTTTTTAACCTTCAAAAGGTTTAAAATGTTTCTTCATGCAAATATTAGAATATGGGGTCAAGTAGAGAAAAACTGAATGCACAAGTTATTTTTCTTTTGTCCTTGAAAGTGACTAGAAATGTTAAAAAGTAATTTATATTTTTATAAGGAAAGAATAATTAGTAAAGCCATCCAACATTTCAATACATTTTTATTTGGCCATCTTAAGTTAAAAAAATAAATAAATCAGGACACACAATGAATATCTGAGGCCAGTTTTCATTTCTTAACAAGATGGCTTGTACATTTGATAATGTAATTCTTTGGAGTAAAAAAAAAAAAAAAAAAGACCTTTTTTTTTTCTTTTTTTTTTTAAAGACGCCAAAGAAAAACCTTTTATGCAAATACTTTATGCCAAATTGTCATTGATTTTCTGGATGTTTTCTAAATGACAACTTTCAAGAGAAGGTAAGTGTTACTCGAGATATTTGTCCAGCTTGTCTCCAAATGTCAGGCCAACAGATAATATTAAGTTACACAGTACCAAGAGCAAACGAGCAGCCGGAACTCGATTCAAAGCTGCTTGATTACTTTTCATCCTGAAATGTTTTATGCTATTTGAAAATTATGATCTGTCAAGTAGAAAGGGAATGTTTCAGTTGAAATCTTACAGATGAACAACATCCAAATTTTAGATAAATAATTGGCACTTATATATGCATAATAATCAAATCAGATGTGGGAAAATTGTTTGAAGATCATCACTAACCATTCCAGAAGGCATTTAGCTTTGAGAATCATCTAGAGGGAGAAAAAAAAAAAACACTTAAGAAAATGGCCAATCATCTTCCAGGCAAAAAGTTACTGCCACTTAATTCTAGACATTCCAAGTTACATACCAAGTGTTCTTTAATGTAGACTAAAAGATATGTTTAATATAAAAAAAATAAATCCATACTTCCCAACCATTAAAAAAAAAAAAAAAAAAAAAAAAAAAAAAGAATATAAAAAAAAAAAAAAAAAAAAAAAAAAAAGTGCAAGATGAGAAAGAAAGAAAAGGAGAGAGAGAGAGAGAGAGTCACCAACGGCCCAACACAGTGTGGACAGTTGGGGGCAGGCTGAGCCAGCCCAACAACAACTATTTGTTGTGACCTAACCTACTTGCCTGCTGAGCATGACAGACAGCCCATCACTGAAGCACCAGGCCACTCTCCCTGTAAAACCTAGGGAAAACAGGAGGGACAAATAAGTAGCTGGAATCCTTTGATGGGACACACACGACACACCCAATCCAATCTTACATCTCTTTTGCTCACTGTTCAATAATTCATTTGTTAATTTGTGTTCCCAACACAAATCAACAACTTAACACATTGTGAAAAAAAAAAAAGAAAAACAAAAACAACAGCAAGAAACAGAAAAGCAAAAAATATTTACAATTCAGTATAAAAAGAAAAAAAAAAGAAAAGAAAGTCTAACATCTATTTTATCAAATATCAGATTGTGTTGTTTTTTTTAATTCCTTAAAGACTTACCAATTTGTAAAATAAGGAATTTTTTTTTTTATTCTCTATGAATTGTAAATATTTTGTTTTATTTCCAATTATAAATATGATGATCACTTCATTACAAAGAAAACCATTTGTTTTGTGTTTTTGCTCTGCCTCAAGATGATATGCCCAGTGTTTTGATAAATCTGCTGTGAAAAATATTGATTAATCTGGGAGACTATCATTCTGTCATCTATACCATTCAATTATTTTTTTTTTTAACAGTAAAAAAAAAAAAAAAAAAAAAAAGTGAAGCTAAGTATAGAAAAAAAACAAAAAAACAATTATTAATTGATGCCACAAAGGAAAGGAAAATGTTTAAGAATACGAAAGAAGCTTCCTTCTAAACAATCCAGCTGGTACATTTGAAGTTGGTATTTTTGTGTGATAAGAGTACAGGTGTCAAATTGGTAGGCTCATCCTGTAACCAATCTTCCACAGAAAATTTCAGCAAGAAATACTGTTGAGTCAATAACTCAGTGGCAAAAATAAACCACAGATCAAAACAAAATGCTAAGTAGTAACCAAAGAAAAAAAATATTTCTGTGATTCAAAAGAAAACTAATTTAAGGAATTTTCAATCATTTGAACATTAAAAGAAAAAAGCTCAAGTATTTGATAAGAGTGCCTGGGTAAGCAGTTTTTTGCATAAAGAACTGATTTCAATTCTGAATGGCCATCTTTCTCATCCTGAATTGTAAAAATAAAAAAAATAAAATAAAAAATAGCAACCTATTTTACATTTATTCTTTGTCTTTCTGGTGCTATAAGCAAAGGATGATGGAAGGCACAGGAGGACAAATAGAAATTTTGGGATTAAGAAATTAATTTCACTCCTACTGAAATAATTTCAATGATTTACAAGCACTGAAATTAAAAACAAACAAACATTAATTTAAATGCTGCCATCAGTTTGAGAGATTCTAATCATTACAGACATTTTGCTAGAGAAAGTGTTAAATGACCGTTAGTGATATTCTTGGGATTCAGTTTCTTGTTTCCTTTTCCCTCTCAACATTCTAGAACACAACAGATATCTTGGGATAGGTCAGAGGGATTGTGGCTGAAAACCCACACAGAAGCATTCAAAATTATTTGATTTGTAGCAAAGTTTCAAGGAAACAATAAAAAAGTAATATGGTGAAAAATGTTTTTTTTTTAAAAGTTTTTCCTTGTTCCTTTTTGAAAATAAAATTCAAAAGACTAGAGTTTAATAACAAACACATTTTCAATAGTTATAAAACTTATATGTAGATGATATATTTGAAGAGGTAGCCAACCATATTGTAAGGAAGCATTTCTCAAATTAATTATGCATGATGTCATCGTAAAAGATTTCATTATCTCCTGCTTTCTAAAGGACAAATATTGAAAAACTACAAAATATTGCTTGAAAAATGGAACCCATTTGTATCTATTAACTTGAAATATTTAACAGGAATATTCAAATAATTGTGGTGATGCCTAATTGCATCAGTGGGCTTTGGAAGGGAGGGAAAGAAAAGGAAAAAAAACAAAACAAAAAAACCCTATATTTGACAAATATTAACTGAGAGCAAAAAACAATTTCTGAGAATTAACTTCATCAGTTAACAGCCATCCAGGAAAGCATTTTGTGTGGCAGTTATTAAATCCTTAAAACAGCTAATAATAATATTTCTGAATATTCAAAAATGTTTCTCAATTTTTCCATTCCTCATCTCTTAAGATGCACAAGTTCCAGTTTGACATGTCAGACAAAATTAAGAAAATGATTCAATGATTATGAGAAACAGTTAAAATTTTATCAAATATATTTCCTTTAAGTCAAATATTTTTTTCTCTTCTAAACATTATTCTTAAGACTGTAGATAAAATTTGGCTTACCTAGAAAAAAGTTACCTGAAGATGGGTAGTGAAAAGTGGTTAACCTAAATAAAAAAAAGAAAACCCATCAATACCACTCTTTGATAAGAAACCATAATTTATTTTTATTTTGAGCCTGAAGATTAAAAGGTTAGGAATATAAACATTAATAATAATAATAATAAAAAAAAAAAAAAAAAAAAAAAAAAAAAAAAGGTAGGCTTTGCCATGAGGGAGGAAGGCGGTGTCCATTCTTCACAATTAAAACTGAGTCATTACTTTATTTTCAAAATGAAAATGTTTTAGATAAAATTACAAAGTAGAGGACACAAGAAATGCATGGCAAAAATTGTTTAAGGGGGAAAAAAAAAACAAAAACTCATGCATGCCAGCTTAGCATTTACATCAGAGGGGGTTGGGAGGAGGGTTCCACGTGCAACCCACCAATAAAAAACAAAAACAGAACACAAGTTAGACTTCATCCTACAGAGTGGGACTTGACTCACCTTGGACAATGCATGTTCTTCAGGAAAGTCTCCAAGATCAAGGCACCATTTTTTTTTTCTATAATAATAATAATCTTCTTTGCCTTGAACAAAATGAAGAAAGAAAAATGGATGGCCTGAATCGTTTTGTCATTAAAAATAAAAGGATATAATAATAATAATAAGAATAATAAAATTATATAGAAAGATCCGGGATTAACAAAAGGCAAAGTTATTGGTTATTCCTAATGAGGCCAAAAAACAATTTTGGATTTTTGAAGCAAAACTTGAGGAAAAGATTCTTGGTTATGTTCCAACTAGTGTGTTGCTTAAAGAAAAAAAAAATATCAATCCATCTTCTCTGATTGTCATGGACATTTATTTTTTTTGTTTCTTTTTAAGAGTTCTTTTTGCAATTGTTGTATACTTGATAGAAGCACTTTCATTAATAACAGATGAATTCTCCAGGTTTCATTATTAGTTTTAATTATTTTTATTTTAGTGCTACTTTGTAACCAAACTATTCTTTAGTTTTTCAAATGAGAATTTTAGAAATCAAAGGCAATTTGTCTTCCCTGCTTTACTACAACTAATACATTTATAGGTCAGCAAGAAGCCAGTCTGGAAACAAAAAAAAATATAAAGAAGCTTGTTTTGTCATAAAGAAAAAAAAAATTAGTAGACCAATTGGTAAAAGTGCTGCCACAAGGAATAAACACACTTCAAATGGAAAATGATAACATGGCTGCCAGATTCAGCCACAGGGAATGAATTGAGATACAGTTGAAAGGCTAAAATCACTAAATGTTCAATTGACTCTCTTCTCATTTTAAAGGTAGTAGTCTTAAAAGGAGCCTGAAAAGTAGGGAAATTCAAAATTTGCCCATCGCACGAGAGGTCTTGTCCAAAAGGGACTCTCCTAATTTACTCCTGTACATGTATATATCTCCAAACAGCCTTTGTCTGAATAAATAATAAAAAAAAAAATATCCCTGTGCCATTGAAAACCTCTTTTTAGGATGGACATTTGTTTTAAGCTCCATATTTCTTGAAGAAAAAAAAAACAAAAAACAAAAAAAACCCAAAAAACGACATTTTCGCCATTATCATTTGTGGTCCGAGATTCCCCCCAAAGAATTATGAAGGCTAACATCATTGTAGTTCTGATCACATGCACACACAAACATGTTTAAGTGATTTTTAGCTAGCAGGGTTTCTGGCCTTCCCCATGTATTTGTTTCATTCAAGAAATTTTGAATAGAACCCTTGAGATTTATAAAGAAAAGTTTTTTGTTAATTCATCAACACACAAAAGCAAATAATTTTTTTTTAATTCAGGAAACAGGAGACATATTTTTGAAATATTACTGCATTTATTTGTAATCTGACATTTTATGTACAAGACAAATAATTTAGACAAGTTTTTGTCTACTTATTTTTAATAGGATCCTCTCGGAATTAGACAAGTTTCTTAGTATCCTTATTAAAGGAAGAAAGAAAATGACCATGTTGATGTTCTTCCTTCCTTCCTTTAATAAGGACACTAAGAAACTACTAAGATATATACATACACACACACACACATATATATATATGTGCACGCACGTGCACACACCAAGCAAAAACATACCATTGAAAAGACTTATAAATTATAATTTCAATGGGTAAGTTTTCAATACCCATCTCATCAGACCAAATAGTAATATTTTATATTAAAAAGATCTACTTGGATTATCCTTTCGACTAACGGATTTGATATTATATATATATATATATATATAAAAACACAAATATTTAGCTGTCATTAACACAGATTCACACATTAAAATCCTCAAAAATGAGTGTTTTCCGTAGAAAACCCAGAGGTGTACATTTCTTTTTCATGTTTGAAAAGGAATGTGTCATTGTGCTGACAGCTTGAAATAAAATTTTATTTTTTATTTTTTTTTGCTTATAATCTATTGAACTCTGATATTCAGCTTCTATTGAAAAGTATTTGAAACAGCCCCACCCACCGATATAGATAACAAAAGGAATAAATATAACACATTTCTAAGACTAATGTTGTTACTAATGATTGTAAAGTTGGATTAAGAGGCTGATACTCCTCAAAGATCCTGTCCAATACAAACATTTATGGAAGGCCAGAAAATGCACTGACCAAAAATGCACTCAAAACCACAAAAAGGAGGATAGAAGACTAAATAATTCATTAATCATCAACTTGTATTCACCTATAATAGATAACAGACAGGTAAAATACTACATTAAATCAATGCAGAGGGGGGAGAGGGAGAGAGAGCCCTCCCCCACTCCCAATAAACAACAAATACGCAAAACAAGCGAAATAACAACAAATAAATAAGCTATTGTATACGGCAAGAGAGAGAATGCAAATTAACATGTTTGGAGCCACAAATCTGAAAACATTAAAACGATAATAAAAAAATAAACAAAAAGGTCACCAACTAAACTCTCTCCTCTTCAGGAGAGAGTAAGTTGGGGACAGTCAATGCCCAACAGCAAGACTACTTGCTGTGACCTACTTGCCTGCATTGTCCATATAGGGCAGGTCTCCCTTTTCAACTAACCCCTTGGGGTCTGACCAGAGAGAGACACACAAAGAGATACACCCACAGAGAGAGAGAGAGAATCTGATGAGGATGGGAGACCTGCCAGTCCTTAATTTACTACATGCAGAAAAAAAACACAAGATAAACAGGAAGCAAATGGATGGATGGATGATGTGGCAAATGAAGGGGGGGAAAAAAAAAAAATTATATCTATATATATATATATATATATATATATATATATATATATATATATATATATATATATATATATATAAGAAAGAAAAAAATTAAAAAAAAAAAGAAAGAAAAATAAAGAACACATCGCCAACAAGAAATTGTTGGGGGCCCCAGTCAGCTGTGGCCCAACAGTAAGATGCAGTGGTAGTGGCAGTAGCAGTCTTACTGTGACGTGCTGACTGACTTGCCTGCTGTTAGAGATCCTGCGAGTTTCAAACCATGGCTTTCTTAGCGGCTAGCTCACAAGCAGCAGGCTCACGAGTACCCAACAACACTCCCAAACCAAAACTCTATAACCATGAACAGGCAAAAATTAAGTAGAGTTCTTTCTCTTTTTTTTTTAAATTTTATTTTAAGCTCTATATATATATCTATCTCAGGAAAAGCTTAGAGAGTGATCAGAAAGAGAGAAAGAATTACACGAAAATATGTATGTGTGTGTGTGTGTGTGTTTGCGTGTAAATCTATTAGACTGAGTCATAAGTAATTCCTGTTTTTAGAAATCAAATTGTAATATTTTGGAGGAATAAAGTTGATAAAAACGGCAATTATTTAAGACTCAACTTAATGTTATCACTGCTGGAAAATTTCACTCTCTCAAGTTTGTTCTTATTACGCTAAACATTACTTTCAGTGGCAAGACATGTTCGAGTTGACATCTGTCCTTTTTATTTTCTTAAACTGTTAAATTAATGTCAACTACCCAAAACTGAGAAATTTCAAAAAAAAAAGAAAAAAAAAAAGAAAAGAAACATGTGCCTGCTAACAGGAGTCAAACTGTTACCCCCCACTCCCAGCTTTTTTTCTTTTTTTTAAAACATCAGATAAACCACCACTCTATAGTCAAAGTGGTAAGGCAAGCGTTTGAGTCTTGCCTTATGACAGTCTCCTATTGCCTAATTGGTAAGAGCATGCTTCAGCTACAAGTGTGGTTTCCTTGCTGGGGAAAAAAGATACAGGCACAATTTTTTTTCAGAGACAGTTTTCTTTAGTAGGAATTGTAAACCATAAGCATCAATTATCATTAATTTCATTGTTGGAAAATAAGAAAAAAAAGAAATGAGGAATGTCAAGTCAAACACGTGTAGCCACTAAAAGCCACTTAATGCAATAAGAAAATGTTGAATCACAACAACAATAAAAAAAATACCCACTAAAAAAATTCCTGTCATCTAATTAAGAGATTAAAGAAAATTGAAAGCAACATAGATAAATAAAAATGCACCACAATCATCAACATGTCAAAATGGAATTGGTGAAGCAAGTTTGAATTCTGGATGAGGCAATACGAGATCACTAAATACTAATACATTGAGAGCAAAAGGCATGAATCCATCTTTCCCTTCCTCTATTATTCTATCACCAGAACTTTTAAGAAAGGTCTACTCACTAGATAATGACTAACCAACATATTGCCAAACTACGTTGGGCTATACACAAGTGTAAGAATTGCACTATTTAACCTCTTGACACAAACATAAAATCCTATATATACCAAAGATTAAAAAAAAAAAAAAAAAAAAAAGACAATGGAAAAAGAGCATTAATTCAAGCAATAATAATAATAATAATAATAATTTATGAACAATTCAATTTTTTTACCACAATCACAGCCAAAAAGGTTAGTATTCATGAATACGCCTGGTAAGAAAGACAAAGTAAATAAAATAATCATTTATCTTATACATCATTAGTGATTTATTTAGTGTATTCAATTTCTTGGATTATGTTGTGATGTAATGGATAAAGGCTCAGAATGAGAATCTGTAGAGCCAAGTTCAAATTCCAGTTGAGTTGGTTACATTCACTTACATGCAAATACCCTTGGGAAAGGTAGGAATCCATCTCTTCTTTGCAGCTATGGATTGAATAATGAGACAGACTGGGTCCTGTTTGGCAGCCAGTCTACTGCAGAAAGAAACAGCAGCCCACTGCAGGAAAATCTTCTGCATTGGCATGATTCAAAAGACATAATTGCCAAAGCTGATTCAATTTCTTAAACATGGATCAAAGAAGTATATAAAACTAAAAACAGGTGGTAAATACTGGCAGTTATTATACAGACTGGCTATTTAGGATTTTTGAAAAATTATCATCTACAAATGCCAGGCTGTGGGTGTGTGTGTGTGTGGGGGAGGGGGGAGTGTCAGAATTGTCCAAATTTAAAACCATGTTTTTCGATGGAACTGTGTGTGTGTGTGTGTGTGTGGGGGAAGCACATTTGCTAGCAGAGTTCTTTATGGTTTGAAGAGTTTCCTTCATAAAAAGGAGAAAACTGGATCAATTTGGCAAAAGAGCTTTAAATATATTTTAAAGCGGCAGTTTTTCAAATTTAGTGAATTCATGTGGCACCTTTTTGTCAAAGTCTTTTTTTCCCCCCTTCTAATTTGCTTTGAATATGAGCAGGAATTTTGATACAATACAAAAATTCTTGTCAAGTTTTTATTATTATTTTGGAATGGGGACACCATTCAGTAGAGTAGATGGGTGCCTATAAAGTCTTACTGAAAATGAAAACTGCCAAGATCTCTTTAAAGGGAGGGGTGAGTTTTCATGTGTTTTTGCAACAGAGCCAAGATATTTTATTGCAAAGACTGAATTTAACTCATTGCCAATATTGAAATTTTTGTCTGAATCGATATTTACAAACCATAGTTTAATGCACCCAAACATGAGTGAACTTTGATAGTGTTGCCTAGTTTTTTTTTTTCCAGGTGGGAAGGCAAAGCAATGTGCTTGTGCTGAAAATCAGGATCTGGTTGAAAACAAGCAGATCGTCTGATATTTCACAAGCACTGTCATTCTATTGTTCTTAACCTATAAAAAGGAAAATACCAGCAGAGGATGTGACCCCCGACCCCCAAAATAATTAACAGCAGAAATCTTCCATTTTGGCTGAGATCACCAAAACTTGCACATTGGTAAATATGTTTTTTGTGGTGGGTTGGACACAAAAGAGAATTTAATTAAAATTTGTACTCAAGTAAAAGATAAAAACAAAAAACCCAAAACACTTGGCAATTATTAGGGTTGGAAGAGTAATGATCAGTAAAGATAGGGAGAACAATCAAGAAAAGGGGTTAAAGATTCTAGGCCGCCTCCTAATGAAGAGAATCAAACTGTAGATGAAATAAGTTTTTCTTTTGCAAATAAAGATAATCTGCTAAACAATTGTATACAACCAGAATTTCAAGTTTTGTTAATAAGGCAGTTCAGGTAATGATGTTGGTATTCTTACTAATCTCAGTTCAGATGGTCATAATAATAGGACAGTTGGTAGGAAACAAACTGACAACTCAATGATTTGCAGATATAACCCATTAAACATTACACTTTACAGCAGGTAGCCATGTTGATATTAAAATAAACATATTACTACTTTTGTTTCCCGTCAGTTGGAAACAGTTTCACAATCAAAATTAACAATACTGAATTTGGTTTCCGTTTCGATATAATTGTTGGCATCTGAATAACAATTTTCATTGTCAATAGTGAAGAGAGTTTGTTTATTTCGTAAATAGATAATAATAAAAAAAAGAAAAAGTATCAAAGTAGTTTGCAGATGGAAAAAAAAAAAGAAAAAGGAGGAAAAACATTAAAGAAGCAAGAAAAAAAAAAATCTTTCAAAATAGCAAAATATTTATTTTTGCATGTTCATGGCAAGCAAGAGTTGTTGTTCTGTTTTTTTTTTTTTGTCTTGTCTCAGAAAATTTTGTTTTTATGGTTTGCTACTTGTCAAAATGTTATTTGCCAACATTTCTGAAGAAGAAAAAGAGAAAGAAAAAAAAAAAAAAAAAAAAGAAAAATATACATATAATAAGTATAAGACCACACACATTGAAAACTTATTCCTTAAAATGATTTATTTCAAAACTGAAATGTCCCAATTACACAGCTCACCACACATTGCTCAACAGAATGAGACTTACCGGGTTCAAGGTTGCAAAGAGACACTGCTGACCTCCCCACACACTTTATGTTTGGCATTATAAGAAAAGAGAAAGAAAAATTCAAAAGAGCACTTTTTCCTTTTTAAAAAAAAAAAAAAAAAAAAAAAAAAAAAATCACTTGTTAAATTGTAAGAAAGCTCAATCATTTGAAAGTAACATCAATTCATTTAATACAATTTTTTTTCTTCAAATGAATAGTGACTTTTGTTATAGAACAGGATAGCTGACAAGATTGAACCAAGCTGGAGATCTTTAAAGTTACTCAGAAATGATTCTAGTAATTATCTAATCTTTGTTTGAATTTGAAAAAAGAAAAAAAAAAAAAAAAAAAAAAAAAAAAAAGAAAAGAGGAAAACAAAACAAAAACAAATATAGAAAGTTATCATTTAAAAACAGGCACACATACAAAAAAATACTAATTCTTCCTAAGATATGAAGCTGAGGAGGGGTGGGGGGAAAGAAAAAAGAAAAAGAAAGGTCTAATGGCCCCTGTGTCATTTTAACAGTTTGAAATTGTTTGTGTCGACCTATTGATGCTTGAAAAATTCTAAGCTGACAGCCAGCTGGACTGTTTGATGTGAGAAATAATGAGAGTCAATGTTTGAAATAATTTTCAGATCAGTCCAAGTAAAAAGCCAGGCTGCATTTGGAGTAAGCCAAAAGTTTACTGGATCAGAAAAATTAAGTTTAAACAGAGAGAGAGAGAGAAAAGAATTGAATAAATAAAAAGATCCAATTTTATACCAAAATAGTTTATAAAATTATAAAAACATCAAGTAAATAATTTTGTAAGCAATGTGTGGAGAGCAGCAGTGCAGTAGAGAATTGTATCAAAATACTCAAGAAAGATGGTGGCAACAGCAGCTGCTGCTGCTATATAGAAGCCACCAGTGTCACGATGAGAAGATGCAGTTAAACAGAAAGGAGGTCAGAGAGTTAATAAACTGACCAATAGGCTTACCTTGAACTTACATGAGGACGAGGAGGAGGAGGAGAAGGAGGAAAGGTAGTGAGCCAACACTTGTCTTTGAAAGGTCCAGGTTTTACTGATGACAAAACTCAAGACAGACAGACATGATCATGTAATTAATAATGGGCCACATATAGAAACACCAAAATCTTACATGAAACAACCATTTTGCTGAAACGGTGGATTGGGTGGGTGGTCGACCCTCTTTTTATGTCTTTTGTTTTAAGTCAAAGTGAGGGACAGGGATTATTGTTTTTTCCTTCTAAAGATTTTGATCTGGGAAACAAAGTTAAGAATGAAATGAGAAGAAGAAGAAGAGCGAGAAAAAGCACTTGGAAAAGTGAAGGCTAAGACAATCAGCTGTTAGTATGATAAGTTGCTACTGACAAAAGTCCAAGGGTAAAGATGTGAGAGGAACAGTAGCTAGATACTAGCAAAACTGTTTTAGCCCTGCTTATTCTTTCAACAGTGCTAAATAACCCAGCTTGTGAGTGATGAAAGAAACTATAGCCATGGATGTCAAAAAAAAAAAAAAAAAAAAAAGGGGGTGAAAGAGAAGTAGTACAAGTTGTAATAGGCAGGGGTGTGTAATGTGTTGTTTTAGAACCTCCCTGCTTGTGGCGACTGTGTTGTTGTTGCCGTCGTTGTGGATGGTTGATTAATCATTACTCCTCCCCGAGGATAGTGGTTGTAAGGCGCCCGCATGTTCATTGATGCTGGTACACTGCCGGGCATCCTGGCAAGCATTGCACCTAAGAGAAAAGTGGGGGTCAAAGGGGGGAAAAAAGAAAAAAAAAGGGGGGCCAGAGGGAGGAAAGACATTAATATGAAGAATAGTATTGAAGTCAAGATTAACTTTAATATCAAAAACAAATAATATTGCAATATTTGATATTTGAAAAAATTCCAACTGAGCAGCAGTAGATGAGGAGTTCTATATGAAAAACCTTTACAAAGATGGTAGCCTATTCAGTTGTGGGATTAAAATTCTATATATATCATCAGGAAACTTAAAATGGTATTTAATAGTTACTGCCCATTAAAAGCAAATAATGTCACATTTTCAATCTTAAAATTAACACTAGATTCTATAACATGCTTTTATTAAAATTTCTATGTTGTATTTTAATATTGAAATCAGCAAAAAAAAAAAATCAACTGCATATGTAACATGCAATCTGATTCTCCAATTATTATGAGCTTAAAAAATTGGCTTAGACAATACAGAAGTAAGAACTTGATTTTTCATCAACAGAGAAAAAAAAATAAAAATACTGACCTGGTAACATCCCAGACCCCATCATCCCCTGCATTGGGCGTGTCCCTTGGGTAGATAGTTTCTTGTATTTTGGGAGATTGGCCCGCCGCTCCTCCTGAAAGCAGGGGAACATCCAAAAAATGAGGTTTTTTTTTTATTTTTTTTTATTTTTTAATCATGCAAGTACAAGTAAAAAGAAATCAAAAATAAAAAAGGCTGAAAACAACTCACCCACAAATTTTCAGATCATCTTTGAATGCAGAATTGTGTGTGTGTGTGTGTGTGTGTGTGTGTTTATGTACGTGTGCGCAAAACAAAAATATAACAACTTTCCAAAAAATCATCACTCACTCATTTAATGGACTTGTTCGGCTGGCACCACGACTCTTGTAAAGTGCTGTCACTTTGGGAACAAAGAGAACATTCCACTGAACTAAAACCTGGAATCTTGATACACAGTTTTTCATCAAAGATAACAACAAAGCAACCACAGGTGCTAGCAGTCTACTCCCCCCCCCACACTACCCCCACCGCCCAAAACACTAATCCTCTTCTCAGGAAGACGTCATTAATCAAACTATAGAAGTAATTTTCATATAGAAAAAGATTAAATAAAAATAACATTTAGAAAATAAATTTGCTAAGAAAACTTTGATGAATTCCTTCCACTTGAAAACATTTTTAAATTCCTTGCTTTTCTTTTTAATCATATCAATTAGGTTGAACATTAGGATACAGTGTGTGCTATATAAGAAAAAAAAACAAAAAAAAACGAGAGTGGCGAATATGTAAGACTGAGTTAGAAATCATTAGGACCTAAGTGTATTATTATTGAAGGTTGTCTGACATTTTGAAACCCAAGAATTCCTTCAGATTACATTCCTTCATCTTTACTTTTGCTCCTTAAAAATAAATTGCACAAAGTCAAGCAGATAATTTCAAACAAGTGGTTTTACAAAAATTGCATGAAGAAAATGTCCTACCTGGTGTCTGTCAGAGGAATTCAACTCCGAGTTCCCACCTTAAACTCAATGTAAGAAGCCTATTTTCATGAAGAAGCCCAATAGACTTCTTAAATGAACTGCAGCAGCAAACTGCCCAGTGCCCAGATTAAACTTGGCCCAACTGAGAACAACACATGCATCTACATTGGCCTACTGTCCCATGAAATGCAAATGAAAACTAGAATCTTAAATGGAAATGAAGCTATGAAGAAATCATGAAAGAAAAATAAAAGAAACTTTAGAAAATAAAAAACAAGTTAAACTTCAATAATCTGGAAATGATGGCTTCTGTATCTGGAAAATTGGTCAGAATTTCTAAAGTTTTTTTTTTTTTTTTTAAAGATTCTTAGGCATGACAGCTCAGTAAAAGGACAGTTTATTTTTTGTTCTTGCAAATGGGCATGTTTTGCATTGCAGGCCCAAGGAGAGACATAATTAAATAACTTCAAAATGGGGTTGCAGTAAACAAAAGAAAAGAAACTGCTTTAAACTGGGGGAAAAACAAAAACTGTCAGTCATGGAACACATGGTCCATGATAAATGGAATCATTATCTTTTCATGGGTGAGTGGCCAAGTGGTTAGAATGTTTGCCTTATGACTAGGAAGCTTGGGGACAATGAGCATAGTGTGGTAACTTTGGAAAGTGGCTGAAAACCATGCCACAGGTCGAGAGAATCTGGGTAGACGGAGCTACTCGAAAGGCAGTAGATGATTGTATTGGCACAAAATCACAAGTCATCATGACCGAGGATTTGAGTGTACTGGCCGTGTTTAAACTGTTGATCACACCAGATTATGCACTCTCTCCCAGAAAGGCTAATTAAAGGTTGCTCAGCATATTTGCACTAGCAATATAAACCACAGGTACACTCTGTGGGTGTTGAACAAACACAGATGTGCCTGAGAAGGAGTTTGTTGGGGCTAGCTACTCTAGCAGAAGTGTGCATTCGGAGATAGAAAAACAGCCCTTATATTTTTCTGTCAGCAGCCTACTGACCAATTTCAAGCAAATCCTTAAATAACCCACTGGATTCATTAATATTTATCAAGCAATAAATAGCATTATAAGCTTTCCATCCATGCATATGGTCTTTTCACATTGCAAATGGCCACTGCTTACTTGAAGCATGCAAAGCGTCAAGCAAGCAGGTTGGAAATTTGTTACAAAAAATGTAAGCCAGTTTCAAATTTTCATAAATTTTACCCTTGTCTGACATTTGCTGACATTTTTTTTTAACAGATGATTGAAGTCAAACTTGTAAAGAGTAACATTATACTAAGATTCAGTCTCAAAGTTGATGAATTAATTTTGTTGCCTTTAAGCATTTCTGATTGAGATTTTTTATAAAAGGCTTTTGCCATTTAATAAAACTGGAAGAAGAAGAAGAAAAAAAGAAAATTATATTTTATATAATTTTGTTTCAATCCCTCTTAAAACCTGGACATGTATTTGCATGGAGAAACATCAACAGAGGTAGGCATTTGGAATGGGCAGTGTGCTGGGGATGGCTGCATCATGGCAAAAGGGTGACTAAGAAAACAACGACAGTTATATAGTAATTGCAACAGTAATGAAGCCAGCAACAGAACTTACCAAAGAGATGTCTTCATCTGGATGCATCAATTTGGAAGCTAAGCCTGAAGCAGATTCAGGTTTGCGGATGATTGGTGCTCCAGAGATGGTTGCACTAGGTGATATTGATGTCGAAACAGCAGCTGCAGAAGGGAACGTCGGTTTCACTGGCACCAGGCCCTGGGCTGAGGCTGTTGTTGGTTTGAAGTCTGGGCCAACTGGTCGAGAACTACTGGTTTGGGTCTAAAACAAATGGAATGCCCAAAAGTCAATCAGATTAGCCTGAGTAAACCTAATTCCTTCATGGCAATAGAAATTAAAATAATATTTAAGCAAATGTTGAAGAAAAATAAAGAGTGGAGACCTGAAAATTGGGAATCAACTTAATGAAAGAACAAGAGAAGGTCTGATTTATGCCAGGTCACTCCACAAGTGCTACAGATACCATATAATCCAATACTGCCTGTCCCATAAGTCAGGTCATCGGTAATTAAAATGCTTTCCCCTACCATCAGGTATCTCTAGTGAGGCGAGTCGCTAGTTTCCCAGCAAGATTAAAAACAAGACCTGTCAAAAGGTGGATGATCATTCTTGTAAGTGTCAACAGCCGTTTAACACAATAGATGCAGCTTGTGTAGGGAGGGAGTAGTAATGACATGGCATTGCTGGCCAGAGGTCACTTCCTTGGCATTTGAAGTCAATGGTTTGTGACCTGCAACGATGACGTGCTCCCCAAAGGTCTACTTGTGAAAAAGAGATGCTCTACACATGAATGAATGCCTCTCTGGTCTTCAATCCAGGGACACAACAATCATAGTTAATAATGGTATTGATGATGATGATCTTTGGCATAAATTAAAGCAATAAACATTTAAATAAGGTTCCAGAAAGTTGTCAGCCTTTTACAAGCAAAACTTGATCCCAAAATAACCAATGAAAAATATTGCAAGATATTTTGCTGATGGGCAAAATTAATTCAAATTTAATTCAACTAAACAGAGTTGAGAAGAATTTGACAATATTTTCTGGAGGTGAAGAGCAATTTAGACAGTAATAAATGACATGGCAGGAAAAAAGTGAAACCAAACAAGTGTATCAATTATTGGCATGGATTTTAAAAGTAAATGAATCTACAGCTGATGGCCAATCAACAGGTAGAATGAGACCTTTAGCATAGGGAGATAAAGGCAGAATAGTGTTACACCAATCTCTAGTTGGAGAGCCATTCATGTTTAGTTATTTATACAGAATTTCTCTCAAATTTTTATTTGCAGAGATCATTTGACATTGGGAAATAATTTTAAGAAACCTGAAAATATCACAGTTGTGTAGAATATAGAGACTAACATGTCATTTAGAGGAAATGGGTTATGGGATTTTGCACGTAAACAATGTATAATGTTTTAAGATTTACAGTGGAGAGAGAGGCACAAAATAGAAAAGTCCACTTCCTAAATGCCCACAAACAACAGAAAGTATAGCCAGTATTTCTTGAGATTGGTAGGAGTGAGAACTTTTCATCTAATATTGAAAAGCTAAACAATATAAAAAATATTGATTAAATTTCTGAGAATAACAAAAAACAAGTGTTAGGAATGTTTTCACCTTCTGTCAAGTTGAAAACAGATTTATGGGGAGACATTTTTTTTCTAATGATTTTCTGGAAAAGGCTAATACCTGAGCAGCAGCAGCAGCAGCAGCGGGGAATAGAGGCTTTGCTGGGGTATTCTGTGTTGAGGTGACTGACTGTGAAGAAGACACTGGGGGTCTGGATACCTGAGCTGCCATCATCCCACGGGGAGGCACAGCCATTGCTGGCATTCCAGGACCATTGTTAGGATGCATTCTGTAGACACAAAGAAAGAATTTTATAGCATTTCTATCACTACATTAAAAAATTGTGAGCTATATAATGTTGAGTGTTCATATTAAAATGGTTTCTTAGAACAATTAAAAAAAAAAAAAAAAAAAAAAATTCAAAGTTCAACTTGGAAAATTAGAATATTTTTTTTTTTTTTTTAAAAAGCCTTTGAGCCCTGACCACCACTTTACCAGTGCTAGAGAAAAATGACGTAATGTCCAGCCACTGGTTGAACAGTGGGTAAACACTTGTAACTATTTTTATATCTACCGTGAAACATTACATACCAATTATTTGCGAATTTTGACGCTGCTCAGGCAGAAGGGTTAAAATTGTTCAAGAACAGAAGGCTTCAAAGGGTTAATCAAGAATTTGTGAGCCAAACTCATTCTGAGTTTTACTCGTGCTAATAATTTTAAAAGTTAAACCATAAACATTATTTAAATACAGACCATCTGCATTTTTGTAGTCAATATTTTGGTCATTGTGAAACAGTCAGGAGAAAATTTTCCTTTAACAACAATATTTGCAATATATCAACACGAATTCAATCAATTATTTTTGTTAACATGTGATTGTGATGTATATGTTCAGAATAATTTCATTTTAGATTTAAAAAACAAACAATTCCTAAAATGGTGACATCAATTTGTCTCAAGAGAACCTTAACTCATCTTGAATGATTGTTTTTTTTACTTACCCAATAGGTCCCATTGGTCCTGAAAGAAAACAAAACAAAAATGTCAGTGACATGCTAAAATAGAGAATCTCAAATGAGAAGCAAGTTTTGATGTTGTGACATTCAGTTTTGCTCTAAAGGAAATCAAATTTCCAAGCAGGACTGTCAACAAACATCACAGAAAATATACAATTTATTTTAACACTTCCTGTTCATTCTGTTAGATTATTCACATCATGGCTGACAAAAACTATATCTTTCGCTCTCTCTCTCAAAATGCATTATATATATATATATATATATATATATATATATATATATAAAAAAAGAGAAAAAGCCACAAACATTTTTGATTATAATGTGGATCTTTTTTTTTTTTTTTTTTTTTTTATATATAGTTTATTCTATATATTTTGCTACACACGTTTTGGGTCTTGTGACATTCATCAGGTGAAGAATGGTTATTTTCAGATATTATTTAAAGGAATTAATCCCCTCCACCCCATGTTCAATCTTTCAACCATTGTCTTGTATGTAGTTGTAGTCATCTGAATAAACCTTGGACTGGACTAAAAATGTTCTTCTGGCCGAGGGGGTAATAAAACAAATTTGGTTAGAGAAAGGGAAAGAGGAGGAGGATGTCGTTGTTCTTATTTTTTTATGAACCCCCACCCCACGTATCTTTTCATTCCTTCCTCTATTTTTGTGTATTGTTTTTTTTTTTGTTTTTTGCCAGTATATATATTTTCTTTCTCCATATTGTATTATTATAAGGAAACACAGACACACACACACTCTTTCTATGGTGTGCATGTGGGCACATGTGCCTGTGGTCCATCAGCTTGTTTTTGCCAGTATGTATGTATATATTCATTCTCCATAGATATATTATTATTATAAGGAAACCTTTATAGTAAATACATGCATTTCATATTGTGTGTGTGGTTCAACTAGTGTCTTTTGACACTATGTGTATGTGGTATGTGTGTTTATGTGAGTGGGGTTATAATTTATTTAAATTTGCCTATGAAGTTTTTTCTTGTATTTGAAGGTAAGAGTAATCATCTGTTTGATATATTGGCATAATTTTAAAGTTACCCTTTTTGCATTTGTGGATGTGTTGTGACAGTTTTCTGTTGCCTGGTAATTTAATGTTGCTTTTGTGCAGGGAGACTTGTTTAGTGCTTGAGTGATACCTATATAAGATTTGTTGCATTTTGTGTACCCGAGTGTATATATATATATATATATATATATATATATATAAAATGATAGCCGGCCACTCATACCTGAGGATGCCCATCTACTAGGGTGGCTAGCTAACCTCCATTGTAGATGCTTGCACATGCACAGTGTGTTTTTTTCAACACCCACAGAGCCCACCTGTGGTTTATACTGCAACTATGCTGAGCAGACCTTAGTTACAGTTTCTGGGAAAGAGAGTGCATTATGTACTGTGACCAACAGTTTGAAGAAGGCCAGTATGCTCAAAGCCAATGACTTGTGACTTCATGCTAGTACAACCATTATCATCCCCCAAGACTTCAATCTACCCAATTAAAGTTACAAGGTTTGGGTCAACTTGTGGCATGGTTTTCAGACCCTTTCCAAAAGATACTGTATGCTGGGATTGTTTTTGGTGAAGCAGGACAGGGATTTTAATCTCACACAAAGTAAGATGGGTCCTGACTAATGGAGAAATTGTCATAATGATGTGATACAATGTCTTACAAGACCAAATACTATTTCCAGTAACCAACTCAGACACTCACTGTAGTCCAACTACAGTGGTTTTATAGAGACCGCCATCTTTAGGTTACCATTGAGACCCCATGATTTCTCTTTGTCAAATGTTAACACAACTGTTAATGGAAATTTTTGACCCTTCTTTTCTAGTAAAATAACAAGTTAATTTGGAAAGTCTCGCAAAAATCAAATAATTGTCAGATCTTAGTGAAACTTTCAGGATTTTTGTCACAAATGAATTTAAAAAATTTTTTTTTCTCTTTAAAAGAAAATCTTGGTAATTTTTTTTTTAAACATTTGTTATCCCACCACTTATTCCTTAAAAGTGGATTTATCCTCCATTTTTTTTTTTAAAGTTAAATGAAGGACTCCTTGGAGAATGTAAATCATTTTTTTTTTTTTTTTTTTCCCCAAACTTACCAAATTCCGTAAAATCTGCTCCAAATAGTAAAATTTATTTAATTAGATAAGCTTTAAATTACTTTTTATAAATAATATATACTAACGGCATAAGAAAATAATGAAGAAAAAATTGTCAGTGAATAATGAATTTTTACAAAAAGTTTTCATTTTTTTTCTCTCTCGAATTATAATTTATAAAGTTTCAAAAATGTTTTCAAAATTTTCCCAAAATTCATCCTCATTAGGTTATTAAGTGAAGACTATATTTACTAAGCAATAAATTGAAAAGTTTAATACAAATCATTATAACAAAGATTTTTTAAAATCAAAAAAAATCTGTTATGTGTATAAATGTGCTGATTTTGAAAGTATGGGTGATCATATATGACATTATCAGAGAATAAGATTGATTATGATAGTAAATTTAAAGTTAACATTATTAAAATTAGATTACAGAGAATATTTCCAACATTACTGAGTACTTAAAAGTTATATAAAAAAAAAAAAGCATACACACATCATTTTCTTAAATAATGTTATAACAGATGAGGTCCCCATAGAATAATGATAAAAGTGACACCATTCCTTAAATCACTCATCAAGTGACTTACGAGGTGTTGACAAGCATTTAATTGCACTGCTGTGTTTTAAAAATCTATTTCCCTGTTATTTTTAACTTGAAGTAAATAATATTGGTTTCAAATCAGATTAATTATACTTTAAATCAGCTAATATTTCTCAAAGTTTCACAAAAGTATATTTTATTTATGGAAGATTTTTAAAGCTTAGAATTAACTTTTGTTTATAAATGTGTCAAAAATTGCTGTTTTTGTCAAAGTGACCAAAAAGTTGAGATTTCAATCAACATAATTTCTAATGTGTGCTTGAACTGTTCAAATAAAGCAAAGGTATTATATTTTAGTCTTTACAATCAATATTGATTAGAACATTATAAAAAACACATTTGAGTTCATTTTTGAATATATTTCTGATGCCCCCCCCCCACACACAGTAGCATGATGTGACAGGTTTTTTTTTTTACAGACCGAATATAAAAATTACCCAGTCCTGAGACCACTGTCAGGCTGGCATTGCTATTCACTTATAATTATAAATGCTTATATAAATATGAAGAATATATCAAGACTTTTTAACTGTTTATTTCAAAGGTTTTATTTAAAGTTTACACAATGCAAATAAATCAGGTCAGGTCAAATTTCTTGAGGCAATACACTTAATATTTTGGGTTATCTCAGTGCAGTTATGTGCCATGCGTGATACACGCTTAGGCAATCATGTATCTTTTGATACATGACTAACGAGGCAGGTTTTTTTTCTTTTTCTTTTCTTGCAGTAGGTTGCCATTTCTTTCTATGGTAGACCAGTTGCCATCCAAGGCTATAGAACCCGGTCTGTCCTGCTATTTACCCTTAGCTAGGGGGGAGAAGAGGATTCATACCTTTCCCAAGGGTATTAGCACATAAGTGAATGTAATGGATTCGACTGGAATTTGAAATTGGCTCTCCGATTCCTCAATCCAAGCCACTGCCCATTACTCCACCGTGAGAAGAAAAAAAAAAAGAAAAGAAAAGGCAATGTGTTCTTGTTCAATGGTCTGTAGAATGTCAACTGGTTTCATATCTGAAGCGTTCAGTGATAGAAGAAAGAATGAGATTAATGTGATACTTGTAAAATCTACAATACTCAGCATAAGGGATTCAAATGCTTACAATTATCATTTGGTAAGCATCAGCACTTATATATGAAAAATTTAAAAATAAAATCAGTCAATTGTTTTACTTTGTAAAGAAAGAAAGGTGGAGAGAGTTAAGTGAAGTCAAGGAAACACAATCAATGTTTGTGAACAGCTTTGCTCATCAGGTTGACAGGTAATTAAAATAACATTCAATAATGACCTTTGGCAAAAAGCTTTTGTTTATAGGCAACATGCTTGGCACTAATCGTAACCAGTCATTGTCACCACTCAGTTAATTTTATAATTGGTGAGGGTGGGGAGTTACTGGGGGAAATATATTTCATTTCAAGAATCAATAAAAGAAAAAACAAAAACAAAGATGCCATTGTTGCTGTTGTTATAGACAATGTGTTACAGAGTATTTGTCTGTGTAAATATGGTTTGTCATTTATTTAAAGGCTACAGCACCATAATTACCAGCTGTTGAGTGTCATTGAAAAATATTGGAGGGGAGGTGGGGGGGACGACAGATTTAGGGTGTTTTTTTGTCTTTTGAACAAATATTTAAAGGATAATCTGTTATACATGCCTTATCTCTTATAATAATAATAATAATAATATTAATAATAATAAAGGAATGTTAAATCCTCAAAAAGGAAGGCATATTTTCAGGCAGACCCATTTTCCAATAAGAAGCAAAAGAGGATCTCAGTTTGTTCAACATGCTTTTCTTGTAAGCCATTTTCCATGTTGATGAAGTTCATTTCTCTATTTTATTCAGTTGTTTCATTGCCTTTTTATTATTATTATTATTTTCATTTACACTGTTTGGACTGTTGTCCTCATAGTTATCCCCAAGAACACATTGCCCAGTGGATAAAAGCATTGATGTTGAAGTAACCAAGTGACTTGACCCAAAGAGTCAGGAGTTCAATACCTGGCCACAGCAGAGGTGAACAAAAACATGGAGAGTCGAGTTACTAAAGGGAAATAACTGAAACTGAGATATCCACAAAAGGCATGGCATGTAAAACTAAAAAATAGTGTTTGGTTTCAAATTCCAACATATATCACTTGAAGAAGACTGGAGTTTACAACAGTCGAAACGTTGTGAATATGACAATAAAGATGAGGACAACAGTCTGAACAATGTAAATACTTACAATACCTCATCTCAGAAATAGACAAATATTGTTCTTTTAACCAAATGTATAATTAATGCTTTTTATGTATTTGTTGATAAATTGAGCAAGAACTTCTTTCCATTAACTTTTACAGTTTTGAAAGGCATATCTGAAAAGTGCTTAAACTCATTTTTACACTTGTCTACTTGCAATCTGGACCATAAGAGAACTGAAGCTTCAAGGAAGATAAGAATTTTGGAATTTGCAAACAATTTTGTCAGTGAATGAAAGAATAAGATTTTGGATTTAAAGAAGCGATTAAATTTAGAAAAACAGAAGTCCCAAAAAAACAAAACAAAACAAAAAAAACAAAGATTTAAAGGCAGCGTTGAAAAATATTTCAAAAACCTGTATCGCATCAAACTTCAGAGTATCCATGGCAACCATTTCAAATCAGTTAAAAATGAAACTTAATCAGGTTAATTTGAAGTGAATTAAACAAAAGAAGCAAGAAACAGATGTACAAAATCTGGTGATATGAAACTGATAGAATTCTGTATTATAACCAGAAATGAACATAACAGCTGGAGGATATGAAGAAGCTGAAACATCAATCAAATCTACATCACTGCTTCCTTTAAAATTAAACGTGGAATACACAACAAGGGTGAAGAGACCAGAGTTTGAAAGTAAAAAATTCAAACACCACCCACTTTGATGAATGTCATTTGGCAACAAGGAAACGCTCATCCACATTTGATAAAAGATGGCAACTTTATTGCACTCAACCAACCTTGCTTATGTAAAATTGCCAATTATAAAGGCATCTTGACCAGGTCCTATTATGAGAAATTCCAGCAATCAGGACTAAGTTGAAAAATAATTAATGGAATAGTTGTTTGAATTAAAAGTTCTTTAGAATAGAAACTGACAATTTGCTACCAATTTGTAACAGACATATACAAGCAGTGGATGGAATATGTTTGTTCAAGGATTAGAAATGACAGAGACACACAGGTGTGATCATAGTTTACACAGTGCTTCCCCAGCCATAATCTTTCTCCTCAGCTGATCAATAAACTTATTTGTGGAAGTGGACATGAATTCAAATTCAGTGATATATAAGAGGTAATCCTTTATGGGCCAAACATTTGGTATTGGTCAAAAGAATTACCCTTGAAAGGCAAGCTCTCTCCAACATAAAAACCTCTGGTAAAATGTACTAAATAGATGGTGAAAATTAGTCTGAAGATACTTAAGTATCTTTTAGACTAATTTTCACATATACTAATTAAAGTAATACATCTCAGAATGTCACAACACAAACATTTCATTTATGTAGTAAAACAAGATGACAATCATTTTCATAAGCGTTTAACTAATGGAGACAGAAGTTTTATATTTTTAAAGACAAGACATCCATCTCATTCAAGAGATAAAATTATGAATGTATTTGAATTTCCTTTTCCACAATCAGTAGAGTGGAAAATCCCTTCTAATAGGTATATACATAGTTTGTTTTTGTTTTTTAAATAAATTTATAAAATCACATCATTTGAATAAAACTTGTTTACTTGACATCTAAGTTTTTGACTAGAATAATAATTCTTCACTTTATTTCAATTGATAGAACCATTTTCCTTTGGTTTGGTTCACAGCACATCAATCTCAATGGCTCATTTAATGCAGACAACTTCTTTTTTTTTTTTTTTTTTTTTTTTCCTGGTAATATTTTTTTCTCAAAAATGTATTGCTGGTAATTTTTTTTTTTCAAAAACGCATTGTCAGCAATAGTTTTTTTTTTTCCTTCAAAAATTCATTTCTGGCAATATCTATTTTTACACTTTCTTAATGCTTTTTCTCTCAGTTTCAGGGTTAACTATTTGCCCATAGCTGGGACTCTAACAGGTGCTACCACCCTGGGTCAGGGTGGACCTGGGAATACCAGCAATTTAGAGGCGATTCCACGCTTCTCAAAACCTCCTGATCAGAGGCCTTGCTGTTGGACGCAGTTTATCGTCTTACCCAGAACAGCCATTTTCCTTTGACAGAAATATCAAATATTAGATGAAATAGCGGATGACATTATTACTGTATTTGTCCTTCCAAAATGCATGTTACTGGCTTCAAACACAAACCTATATGACTGACTTAGATTTAATATTGAACAGTGGTTCAATAATACAGCAATCAAACCAATCACTTTGATTGACCAATCAAATGAGAACAAATAAAAATGAAATTAAACAATAAAATAAGCTTACCAACAGGTGGCATTGGACCCATTGGCCCAATAGGTCCTATGGGTCCCATTGGTCCTGCAGCTACAGGTCCTGGTCCCGGAGGTAGAGGAGGCATATTTGGAGCTCCAGGAGGGACATACGGAGGCATACTGGTGGCAGGCATCTGCCCACCATTAAAATAACTACTGTTTGGAGGACAACTATTGCTGTCCTCATCACTGTCAGCTTGAGGCTGTCTGTTATCACCTAAAAAACAATAGAAATATTAAGAATAACAAGAACTGGAGGAAAAAAAAAAAAAAGGAAGCAAATGTCTACCTGCCTGGGCATTTGAAAGTCTTAATAAATCAACATTGCCTTTCAGCAGAGATTAAACCCATGCACCCCCTCCCTCCTATACTAGAGAAACTGCTTTTAAACCAGACATGTTTTAGGCCATTCAATCACAAAGGACTTTCGCAGCAAAACACGGCCCAATTACCCTTCTTAAAAACAACACATCTTGTTGGAATCTTTCAAAGCCCATATCCACAAACTATTTTTGTATCTAACATGTAAACAAATTAATCTCTAAGGATTTAATGGATTTTATTCATAATCAGGTATTATAAATGAAATCCATTAATTCCTTTGTTTAAGTTTCAGACATACACACTCACGAGATAAACATTTATTAATAACCTATTTGTTTATTGTGGAAAAGCTAAAATTTCCATCCCATCTTATTTAGTTTGATTCATTGGTAAACAAGTGTATTGTTTTCCTGCTTTACCTTTTTAGAAAAACTGTGACCCAGATATTCAAGGATATATAAGAAAAGTTCATTTCAACCATAGCAGAAACAAAAAAGTTTCTTAGTGTCAGATTTCTAAAGACCAGTCTGTAGGATTCAGGATTTAAAAAAAAAATGTAATTAAATCTAAGAGGAAAAAAAAACAAAAAATTAAAACACTTACAAATAACAATGAGATCAATAATACTAAAAATAATTAAGGGGGTGATGCAAATGTCTTGCATTTTTTTCTAAATTATTTCATATAAATTTGTGGCATTATTCAAACAAAGTATTTTTATGACTTTCCATTATCTTTCAGCCAAATTATATATTCTATCCTAAAAGGGCAATTCCTTAAATCAAAGACAGAATTTTTGGTATATCTTGTACTTGTCGGAAGCACTGATGAGAAAGTTTTTTTTTTTGCCTGAAGTGAAATAAATGATCACCTGAAGGTAAAAGGTGTGGAGAATATGTCGCATTTTTGATCTCATTTCCATGATTGAAGTTTCTTTTTTTCCTCACCACTTTTTCAGAACAAACAATCAGGTAATATGCAGCTAAAATCACTGGTCAACTTCCAAGTTGACCAAAATTTATCTTTGTTCCAAACAAACCAATTGTTCATTGAAACATTGCATACCAATTTTGAGTTTCTGTCTATATCTCCGAGATGAGGAATTCTGATTACATTATTCAGGTTATTATTCTCATCTTCATTGCTATATTCACAATGACCGAAATGTAATGAATATGGCAGTGAAGATGAGAATAACAGTCCAAAATAATGCAAGTAACCATAATACCTCATCTAAGAGATATAGACAGATATATAGAGAGACAGACATAAAGGCCGGAGTGTACAACGGACGAAATGTTGTGAATATGGCAATGAAGTTGAGGATAACAATGTAAATAATGTAAGTTACAGTTTATTCAAGCTCCATTTCATAAAAAATTCCCTTTGAAATGCACACACACAAAAAAAAAAAAAAAAAAAAGAGAGAAAATTTTCCAAGAGATTCAGCTTTCGCGAGCATTTGTAAGATTTCTCATATCACTTGGCTAAGTCAAGAACTTTTCAGCACACCCATCACACACACAAACACTTACAATTTTAAAATTTACGAGACGCTCATGAATATTCATTAGGTTAATGCAAAAGTCAAGGTAAATTATGGAAGATGCTAAGTGACATAATTTAGTGTCTAATAAAAGAGTAAGTAATATTGTTGAATTTTTCCTGGTGTCTATGAGTGTCACTTAAATGAAAAAGATTTTGAAAAACTAACATTTTTACTTTTGTTTATAAATACTTGTTACAAAATAAAATCCTTACATTTTGCCTTGATAAAATCCATCAGAGAACGAAACGTGATGGCTAAGTTTTCCTTTTGTCTTTATTCATATTCTCCTTTTTACAGATATAGATTTTAGTATCTGTCTGTATCTCCAAGATGAGGTATTATGATTATTTACATTATTTGGACTGTTATCCTCATCTTCATTGCCATGTTCACAACATTTCGGCTGTTGTATGCTCTGGCCCTCTTCAGACAATTGGAATTTCGTACTGAACCCTTTATATTGTCCACCAGAGTAGATTGTTCTAGTTTCACATGCCATGCCTTTTCTGGGTGTCTCAGTTATTTCCCTTTAACTCAAGTTTTTTTTGGCTCACCAATGCTGTAGAGCCTGGTACTGAATTCACAAATCTTTGGATCTAATCACTGGATCTAATCAATACCCTAAATCCACTGGGCCAGGTGTTTTAGTTATATTTGAAATTATGCATGTGTGTAAAATTTCAGAGATAACCCTGAGATTTGAATCTCACCAGGGTCAAAGAGGTGGCTTCTTGATAACCTAAGGGAGATGATCCCAGAATGAAGTACTACTGCTGGGAAGTAGTACCCCCAAAAGTGGAGTACTTGAAACTGTTTGGTGGTTGTCCTACTACTGACCATGTCAGATTATGCACTCTCTTAGAAACTGTAAGGTCCACTTGGCTTAGCTTTAGTATAAACCACTGGTTGTTGATTGTGTGGGTTTTTGAAGAAACTCAAGATGGGCCTGGGTGGGTATCTGCAGTAGGGATTAGCTGACCACCCTAGTGGTATATGGACGTATATGCATGTACTTGGAAATGAGTAGCTAGCCATTTATTATAGACAGAGTCACATACACACAACATTTTACAATCTTATGTAATTTTTTTGTTTTTTAAATTAAAAATAATTTTAAGTAGAAAATTTTTTCCTTTTCAGCCCCCCTGATCTACCAATGTACCAAAATTTACCTAAAAATCATAGTGGAATGAATATTTTCATATGACTAACAACTTTTAAAAAAATTATACTGTTGGACTTTGACTACCTTACAGTCATTAAGTAGTTCAATTCTTTCAGTTAATTAGGGTTTTTTTAAAAATTAGATTTAAAATAAAAAAAATTTAACTTTTATTTTTAAAACTTTTGAATAAATCTTTTTTTGAACAAACTTATTTTTGGTGGTGAAAAAACAAACAAACAAAAAACCTTTAGACCAGAAAATGGCTCAACAAAACCCTGCATGTATTGGCAGATAACAGAATTGACAATGTAAAGATTATGAGATTTATTGTTTATGGAATTTAAGACTATATTTTCTATAAAATTAAGAAATGCACCGAATCAATGTTTTGAAGATTAAAACTATACAAAATTCGATCATTTCTGGGATGAGGAGTTATCACCATTTGTATTATTTACATTCAGACTAATATCCTTATCTTCATTGTTTTCACAACATTTTGACCATTCTGAAAGCCTTCTTCCATAGTTTGTTGATCTGGGAAACATTCAGGGAATTTCAAATAGAACCCTTTATTTAATCTACTGGGTTAGATTGTTGTCAACAGAAAACAAACACACACTATCCCTGTAGATTAAATAAGGAGTTTACTTCAAAATTCCATGAGGTTTACTTGGAGTGAAAGATACATGAAGATGGACAAGAAGGTATAACAGATGAAATCTTATTGACAATAAACAACACAGCTGAGAAATTAAATCATTTCCATTTTTTTCATTGAATAAAAGTAGAATTTTACCAAAATGTATAACAAGTGAACATTTGGAAAAAATGCTTGTTCATATGACAATGTTAGGTTTAAAAAATATTTCCTGCATCAAAACATCCTAAATTATTTCAATTTCAAATTGTTAAAAATAAACTCTGAAGCATTTAAACTAAATAGAGACAAACAAAATAAAATTCTTAAAGTAAATTTTCTTAAAATTAAGTGGTTCTTTAATTATAAAGAAAAAGTAAATAGAATACCTTTGCCAAGTTTGTGTTTTTCATGTTCCTTCAGATCTTCTTCAGGAATTCCTTCCATGCCATAAATTTCTATTTCTATATTATTGCGACCAGGCAATGCATTTGGAACTTTATCAACTTTTTCCTTGTGGACCTGCAGAAAAAGAAATTAAACTTTAGCTATGAAAAGCAACCAAAAAACTGAAGATTCTTTCTTTTGCAGAATCAGCCAAATTCTTCTGATCTACAACGAAATGCTAACAATAATTCAAGCCAGCCTGTTGCTTAAAATTTGCAATGTCTAAACAAGTTTCAAAAGGAGTTTCTGCACATGTGGCATGAAAACTATCTTCTTTTCCTAATGCAGTTGTTTCCAAATTTTTTAAATACCATTCTAAAAAGAGAATTTTTTTTGATATTTTACTTGTACACAAATTCCATTCAAATTTTTATTTACAACAAGCAACAATTTACATGAGAAATTCACATTGCCATAACAATGATTTCTGAGCTCAAGAAATAATCAAGAATTATATGGCCAAATGAAAATTGAACTTAAAATGTAAGCAAACAATTTTAAATTTATGTATTTATATATAGTTAATGCGATTTTTGATGGATGAACAAATCCCTTAAAAGAAAAGGGACTTGAAATTTTTTCCAAGGTGGTTCAGAAAATAAGAAACAAATGGCAATAACAGGTGAAATAGGGATGTAGAAAGTGGTGCCAACAATTTCTTTGGCTGACCCACTACCTTAAAACTGACCAAACAGCACAAGCTTTTTGGAAAAGGTTTCACTGAGAACTCTTCAGCAAACCTCATAAAATGAATATAAAGGTGGGTGGAGTCTAAAAATGTCTCCCTTATTACGGTCCAAAGAATTTAAAATTCTATTCTAAAGCAATTTTAAGTTTGTAATTTTGCAGGAGTAGATGGACCAATTTTCTGTTTCAAATTTTCCTTAATTTCCTTTTGGGTTTTAGGGAATTCTGGTTTTTTTTTGTTTTCAGTATAGATTTCCGTTTTTGCTTCATTATAATACTTAGTGAGAAAGTAACAATATATATAAAAAAAAAAAAAAAAAATTGTAATCTCCCCTAATTCCAAGTTCTTGTGCCAGACACAAAAACTTAGTTTAGAAGGAATAGTAAAATAGTCGAATAGGCGCAAAATTACAAAACAAGTTTTAAAAGGAAAACATTTATTTATACAATTATGAAAAAGGTAAAATACAAAATTTACACAAAAATTTCCTTTCGTGTGTCTATTAAGGCAGGATAACAATTTCAGATAGAAAGGACAACAATTGAAAAATGGGGGGAAAAAAAATTACAGTTTGGGAAAAGACAAAGATTTTGAAAATGACAAAAAGAGGAGAAAATTTAAGGCTGTTAAAAAAAAAAAAAAAAAAAAAAAAAAAAAAAAAAAAAAGGGTGCAACAACCTTTGAGAAAAAAACCTCGAAAAGGCCCACTTTTACTTGCCTTAAATCTCTGGGACATTAAGGTAATGTTCTGAAAAGTTCTTTTTAATTTCACATTTTCATATTTTGGGAAAATTCCTTTTATTTTTGGCTATCCAACTATAGGAGAATTTTCACTTGAACTTCAAAATTTTTTAGAGTCTCTTTGTAGCTGGCCATAACTGGTGCCGGCGCCTTTGATGTTGACTGGCTTTGACCCCTTGCTGTCAAAAAGTCTTCTCACATCTACTGACCTCAGCTCTGTTTATTAAGAAAATTAGGCCCCACTATTCGGGATGTTACTCATTGGTCAGTATATATTGTATCTCATACTTCAGCCCTTAATCTAACTTGATGAGTTTCTGGGACAACCCTTGCAAAGAATTCTGCAATCCTAAATAAGAATTAAGTGAAATTGGCAAAACCTACAGAAAGGTAACAACACAACATCATCTCTAGAGAGAAAAAGCTACATTATCATTTAGTCACTTTATTGAAATTATTAAATAACATTTTTGAAAAAAGTCTAATATGTAAAATTTGGCTTGCTTTCTGAAATGATAAACTCTCTACCACTAATAACAAGCCAGATATCTTAATTGTCATTCAATTTAAACCTTATACCTTAAGAAAAAACAAACAAACAAAAAAGTTAAAGATTACAACTTCTTTGTATAGACACCAAAAGGATTAAGACTGAATATATTCTCTTCAGAAAAAGCAGGTGATCTGCTAGGGCCAAAGATCAGCTTTGACATTTCGGTTCCCAAGCTGCCTATCAAATTAAACTAGACCCCACCAAACAAAAAACATTTTGTAACTTGACAAAACAAAGTTAGTCTCTAATCAGAAATTTACTCCCCTCCCACTCCAATGCCAGATAAGAAACTAAATCCATTAGAAAATGAAAATCAACATTACTGATAAAGTTTTCAGTTCAACAAATAGGGGAGAAATCTGAAGAGATTTGATTAGAGAAAAAAAAAAAAAAAAAAAAAAAAAAAGAGAGAATAAAATTATAAAATATCAGGTTTCCAATTTGTTTTGCAGCCAGACAGGAACAATTGTTTCTTTTAAGGTCAGGAAAAAAAAAAGAAAAAAAGAAGACAATTGGAATACAACTTAGTTGAAGTTCATAAGTAAATAACTGTTTATTTAGCATTTGTTGTTAGTATAGGAAAAAAGATCTTTTCAATATTTTCTGAGAAGATATGAAGACAAAAAATGGCTTAGGGTATTTACAAGACAGAAAGCTAAAATCAGCCTGGTGTAATTTAGTTGTTGTTGACAAAAGCCAAGAAAATGCAGACAGCTTTTTGCAACCTTTCCATTACTAATATTTTCACTAAATAGACAACCTTTGGGAAATAGAGGAACACCAGTTAGTGAAATACTTGTAAAAATTCAAATGTTACTCTTGCCCTTTAATAAGGAGATTCTTTTAATATAACCAACAAAGTGAAGTAATGAAATGCTATTCTATATAATGTGTGTGCACTTAAAGCGAATAGACATCAAGGCTCAGTTAAGAATGGACAGTGCCCAAGTCAGTTAAAAAGTAAGGTTACCAAAATATTCCATTAAAATAGAAACCTTTGATGGTTTTGCCATAGATGATATCACAAGTGAATGTTTTTAAGTAAATTTCTTAAAATAAAAATAAAAAAAATTTGCAAAGAGTAAACAAATTAGTAAAATAGTTTTTCTGCAACAATAACACACAATTTCATAGAAAGACTCACTCTAACTAGAGATGGGCGGTTTAACAAAAAAAAACAAAAAAAAAACAAACTTTTTTTCAGTTTCATCTTCACACTGTAAAACCACATCGAAAGTTTTTATGAAACCGTTTCTTTTTGTTTTTTTATTTTATAAAAAGAAATAAAGAAAAAGAAAGGGAAATATGACATGTCTAAAATCTATTCGTTTCAGTTTAAAAAAAAAAAAAAAAAAAAAAAAATTTGTGGTAAAATTAAGTTAACAACAAAATAGCACGAAAATAAAAAAAAATAATATTTGCTGTTTCATCTTAATGTTAACTTATGAAGTTGGATTTTTTTGTCAGAGTTTTTCTAGTAAGCCAGTATGCCAATCATAAAATAAAGTTGTTGTAAACAAGAAAAATAAATGAAAATCTTTTTTTTATGAATAAATTTGTTTTTTATCTATGGTATGCACCTAAATTAAATATTAATAATTAAAATAGTTCTTAATTTCACTTGTAAAATGTGTATATGTAAGTCTCGAGTGTAAAACTGTTTGTTTTCTACAAATAAAATTATATCCTCTATCTAGCAAATAATACACCTAAAATTAGGTATTAAAAAATTAAGTTTTAATTTCAGTTTTAAAATGTGTAGATTTTCAAAACAGCAAGTCAATTTTTTTAAACCCAAAATAAAAATTATTCTTTTTTAGCCACTAGTGCTCGGTAGGTGTTCTGCCTAAACTTCTTCTAAACAACGAAAATGAATTCATTTTATTTTTACAAATATCTTTTATGCTTCTGGTGAATACACTTATTAAAATAGCTTTTAATTTCAGTTTTAAAATGCATATCTAAAAAGAACACGTGATACCCACAGATTTGGAAATATACACAATCTAAAGATTAAATTAAAAGCTTTTAAATATTTTTAATATTTAATTTTAAGTCTATTTGCTAGATAAAAACAAATTTATTTGGGGGTGGGGGAATAACTCATTGATTTTCCTTGTTTTGAAGTAATCTATTTGCAAAACCCCAATAACAGTTGACTGGCATACTAGAAAAGAATTGCTGTATTTTTAATTATTTTAAACATGAGAGGTTTCATATTTTAGGCTTTTTAAAAGCAACATCATAAACTAATTTCTGGAGAGCTATACCATTTTCTTTCTCAAAAACGTGTTGCCCAAAGACACAAACATAGAATAGTTTATGCAACGATTTCTTTCATATTTTACAAATTTGTTAATAAATATGGTAGTTATTTATAATTTATTATAGTTGACCATTTATTTGAAAGCTTAACAAACTTTAATTTAAGTCCTGAATTCTATGACTAAATTACCTTTAAAGTCTAAAAACTGACTTTAGGTGGACAATCCCTACTTTATTACACACTCCAATTTGTCAATTCCAGTGGTCTTTAACGCATGTCTAAAAAACACTTGAAAGTCAAAAAGTTTGGGGCGTTTATTTTACGTGACAAGACAGCAGTTTCAATAATTTGAAAAAAAAAATTACCACACATACTATCAGTTACATTTTTTTTTTTTTTTTTCAGCTTACTTTATAATTTTTGAAGGAATTTGCTTTCACGGGTCAGAGAAGAAAGGAACATTTTCCTGCTCGTGTTTAAGGTGTCTTCTAATTTAGTGTACAATTTGAAGAATAAATATTGATAAAGATTGGTCACTTTGATTTTGCGAAACAAAGTAATGTGTAAAAATTTAGTCTATATAAAAAAAAATGTTTCGCATTTTTGGCTGTTTGAAGCAAAATACCATTTTAACTTGCTATAAAAAAAATAATTCGATGAATAAAAGCACATAAAATTACATATTTAAAAAGATTATTTTCTTTCTAGCCATATGAATATTTTTTTTTTTTAAGATTGGACCAGAAATACATGAGAATTTGTGAGCTGAACAGACTAAGTTGCAAATTTATCAATCTCAAACAAAGTCAGATATTTACTGCAAATGCTATCATTACACAAGAAAATGAATGGTTTCCTTAGAAAACAGAAATACTAAATTAAAAACCAAAAAACAATCGAAAACCACGGTATCAAGGAGAAAAAGAAAATGGGAAACAGATACTGAAACGTATATTTGCAAACCAACCAACTCTAACCCCAACTCACCAGAAAGGGTGTGAGTGGATAAGTTGGTAATTGTGGGGAGTGAAGGAACATTGGATTTTAGTCCCACAGTTGGCATTGTTTTATACCCTAAACTAAAACAATTAAAAAAGTAAAATTGTCATTGCATAAATCTTTTAGCAAATCAATTGGGTTTTTCCCACCCAATAATTATTTTTAATAAGATAGGAAACTTGGAAATATTTTTTCTGTTTTGGAAATCTTTTTTTTTAAGCATTTTAAAATGAGATAATGAAGGCATCAAGAGAATAAACAATACGTTATATACAAGATGGAGGCAAAAGTCACACACCATTTGAAATCAATTGTTTATCAGACATACCAAAGAAATATTGATGAACTTAAAGAATTAAATATGAATGCAGTAAAATGACATGTTAATAAGTCAGGCCAGCACAAAACTGGAATGCACTTTTTTTAAAAAAGGAATTTCAAAAAGAACAACATATAACAATTAAATAAACTAATAAATAAAATTTTCATCTGTAATTATACTTTTAATTCCTATGGAGTTTAAATTTTTACCTCAAAATATATATATATATATATATATATATATATATATATATATATATAAAATATGTGTTTTTTTTTGACTTTACTTGTTTTTTAGGTGTCAAAAGGTTTTTGAATTTGTCAGTGACAAAAAGAAATATCATTTTATTGAGTGATATCTTAAATCTATCTGAAGTGCCTCCAATAATCTTGGTCACTTTAATCTTTAGCCAGAGTTTGAAATTGTTTTAAGAAAAATCATTAAAAAGGTTGATTGATAGGCATAAAAGAGAAATGTCCGAATCCACTTGATCCTCTGTCGTTCGATTTCAAATGTATGATTGGTATTGCTAAAAACACCTCTTATTGCTTCATTCCTGATCTTGTCTTCACCTGGTTTTGTTCACTGCTTTCCTCAATCAATTTCATCTTACAAATGATCAGTTTCCTTTCAAGGGTTTTTGTTAGGGGCCATGTCTGGCACTGGTATGTCAGCATTGATAGAAAAATGGCATTGATGAGATTTACCTTGATGCTCATGGAAAAATAGGATGTTTTAAAAAGAGTTTTACACCTTGTAAAAAAAAAAAAAACTTTGCATACAATTTCCCTACATATATGGCCAAAATATTTATGACATTTAGGTTTGCAGTCTTTTTTTAATTTCTTCTTCCATATTGGCACCACTATTGCATTTGCCAGTCTCTGGATACGTTTCTCTCTGTATTTTTTTTTTTTTTTTTTAATTGAATTTTAGATACTTTAAATAGTTATCGCACTTATTTTCTGATAATTTTGTGTATGAACATCCATAGATCTACAAAAAATTTTTTAAAATTCTTTATAAAATATTGGTGAATTGTACTAAGCTTTTCAACTTCTGAGTTTTTACTTAATATCATCTAAAAGGTGAAATGAATACAGAAGTTTAAGATATTTAAAACTTATTCTAAGAGATGTAAAAAAAAAAAAACTTTAAATAATCTCGTTTATTTGTGAATAAGTTCACAAATGTTTTATTAAAATCCAACAATTACTTGATTTTTGCAAGAATTTCTAAATCAGTGAGTTTTTTTTTTTTACTGCAAAAACATTAATGTTTCCTATACTAAATATCTTGAAAATATTTAATGAAATAAACAAAAAAAAAAAAAAAAAAAAATCATTCCAATCAATTTAAATTCGTTTTGAAATACAGCAAAGTACATTGCATTTTGAGAATAAACTTAACTCATTAGTTTGAAACTATAACTAAAATAAAAACTTCAAGTATTTATTTTAAAAAATTCATTTGAAAAAACTTAGGTGTCACGTTTTCTGTGGTGGTACCTGTGTAAAAATTCAAACATAAATAAAATATATATGAATAAACAGAATAGGAAATAATTTCTTAATGTGTTTCATCCTCAAGATACTTTTAGCAAGGTAAATGTGAGGATTTTATTATGCAAAATGAATTTATAAACAGAAGTGGATGAAAAATAGCTTCAAAGTTATTAGTAAATTTTTTAATTTAAAAAAACTCTAAAATATTAAAGCCAAAAAGTAATATACGGAAGATGTAATTTAATGTGAAAGTGAGTAAATATTGAATTTTATTTCTTTAAATATATTTTTTAATGTATTCATCATCAATTTCAAAATCAAATGGAAAAATAAATACAGGGTTAGATATTTGATATATAAAATAACATTTAGTTATAGGTACCTCCACGAAATCGCTAAAAAAAGAGCATAGCTTGATGAAAAAAGACGCCAACCTTGCCGAAAAACAAAATTTTATTGTCTAAATGCTTATGTTATTATTTAGAGGAAAGACCAAAGTTTTTTTTTTAATTATTTTTAAAAATTTTTCCTTCTTTTTAGAAATTCTAAATTTTGATTAAAAAAACCTTTTTTCTATTTGTATCAGCGAACTAGTAAATAACATAGACAATTTTTAGCACGTTTTTTTTTTTGGTATGACACATTAATTTGAAAAATCGTGCAAAAATAGAAATAATTATCGGATGTTAATGAAACTTTCAGGAACTATTCACAGATGATCGAAATTATTATAAATATGTTTTTTTTATGAAAGTCATGGTAGAAATATTTTTTTTAAAATATTTATTACCCCCCCAAACTAATTTTATGAAAACGCTAGAAATTCGATCGCATCGGTTTTAGTGATTACAATAATTAAAAGCACAGGGCTTTGAGGAATGCAAATCATGTTTTTTTTTTTTTTATTGATACCCAGTACCTGAAAAATCAGCTCTGAATTGTAACATACAAAACTCAATAAAACAAAGATATTATTTAATTTCAAATGCTTTTTATTTGCTTTTAGTTGTTTTTATGAATATGGACAATATTTTCTGAAAGCAAAAAAAATTTTTTCGATGAAAAATGAATTTTTAATACAATTATTTGTTATTTCATTAATTATAATAGATTTTACATTTAAGTTGTTAAAATATTATAAAATTAGTTAAAAGTCACATTAGGCTTTCATAAGTGTCCTTATGAGATAGATCTTTTTTTTAGCGCGTTGTAAATTGTATCATTTTGACTAATCAGAAGATCCCCAGTAATTAAGAAATGTAATTTTGTGCTTATAATCGAGCTGTAATTATAAAATACGGAAGACCAACCAGAATATAATTAAGTTGCGTTATTTGAGTTAAGCATTGTTCTCCGCTGTTAAGGCCTTTACTTTTTGCGAAACACGTGTGGAGAAGTTAATTTGATTTTTCAATTTCAACTGAGAAGGTTACCTACAAGTATCAGTATCATCTTATGAAATTTATATGATCTTATTTTTTATATTAATCTCAGTTATGACATTTTTCCATAAATGAAATATCAAAATTAATAATAAAATGAATGCAAATACAAATAACAGTAGAATGTAATAAATGTACATAAAATTATAGTATTTTATGTACAATTCTGATAAAATTTCATAAGAAAGGTACCTATAAATTAATTAGATACCTTTCTTAAGAAATATGAAATTTAATGTCACTCTTAACAGTTTTATTTTAATTTCTTTAGAATATATTTCCCATAAAGCATCATAAACGTAAAGGTGAAAAGCAAAAAAAAAAAAAAAAAAAAAAAAAAGACCGCTGAAAGTTTTCGTTAAAAATAACGGGGTAAATAATTTGTTCACGTAAATGTAAATTATTTCACTTTTCTCCTTCCGTAGAACAAATTAGCCTCATGGAATTCGTAAATATATCATTCATCACATGTCAAGAGACGCGAAAGTTTATGACCTGCTTTGTTTTATTTTCAAATTACATCTTTTTGGCACAAAAGCTAAGTTAAGTTTGGTTCAAAATATTTTAAATAAACATTATAATTTCTGATTTTCTTAAAATAAGTTTTGAAAAATGATAATTGATATTTAAAAAATTTCAAAGTCAGATTTCCATTTTTTTTTAAAATGGAAAAAAATGGTCAATTTTGCTGACTCAAAAAAACTAGATTTTTAACGAAAATTTCGGACGTGCTAGGAACGATTAAAAAATGGAAAAAAAATACCCCAAAAATACTTTGACCTTTCTTCTTAATGAATAACAAACATTTAGACGATAAAATTTTGTTTTCGTCTTGGCGTCTTTTTCATCATGCTATGCTCTTTTTTTAGCGATCTTGTGGAGGTACCTAATTTAGCTTGATAAAATACCTCAAGAGATGAAATGCACTAGCAAAAAAAAAAATCCTTTTGTTTTTATATATATATATATATATATATATTCTCAAAATGTGTGTGTGTGTGTGTGTGATCAGTTGTTTATGCATTTCCAGTTGTCATCTGATTTTAATGAATTTTTTTTGTTTGATAGATAAGTCTTCTGTGCCAGTTTTGAGTCCAAATTGTTGGTGACAATGGCTCTCCACTACTTCCTGACATTATAACTCTCAGCAACATTTTGCCATTTGCTATCTGTTCATGGATATACATATCTTTCATAAAATCTTTAACAAAAATAAATAGTTTAAATTATTACATTAAAATTATTATATAAATTTATTCCCAATGCACCCCCCGGCCAATTGGGGACATGCTCCCAAATGTAGTTACTAATATTGATTTTCATTTGGGCTGACTAAACTTAAACTGTAACTGAATGACAAAAATTCCCAAAATGAAAAAAAAGTTTAAAAAAAAAAATTAAATTGTGCATGCATTGATCACACACACACACACACACACACATATATAAACTGAAAAAAAAAAAAGTCTGACAATTATTTAAGACATTTTTTTTTATGTTTATACATTCTTTTTATAGATACAAATATTTAAGTAAATTTCTGTTTACAACAAACAGAATTAATAACATTTAAACTTTCTGAATGTCTGAGAAATTTTCATAAAAATATAAAAATCTGACAGAATCAAACCTGTATTGTACAAAAAAAAGAATATAAAATGATGTGCCTCAATGAGTAGATGTTATTAATAGCATTTACTTAAATATTTGTATCTATAAAAAGAAAATGTCATATATATATATATATATATATATATATATATATATATATATTAACATAATGAAAAATTATAAAGGGCTCAGAGAGCAGAGTTTGAATTCCATTACATTCACTTATGTGGTAACATCCTTAGGAAAAAAATGACTTGCCTTTTTCTCCCCTCCCCCAGCTATGGATAAAAAGCAGGACAGACTGGATTCTATAGCCTTGAATGGCAGTTGGTCTAGGAGAACAACAACTCTGAATTCAAAACCTGCAGTTGAAATTGAAACTTATTAGGAAACAAAAGATTAGAGTTGAATGAATGCACAAATCTGCTTGTAGCAAATACATTTATTATTTCTAACGCATATCTTTTTATAGGCAATTGGTTTCCTTGCAAACAAGAATGGAGATTGTTTTTCTTTAATGAAATTTTGCATTTAATTCTACTATTGGGTTGCTGCATTGTACGAGAGTTATTTGTTAATAAAAATTGTTGCTTTGTTTACTCTAAAAAAAAAAAAAAAAAAAAAAAATGTTTTTCACGTCATAAAAATGCGTGCCAATAATCATACACTCCGGAACAATCATTTAAAAATGTTATTGTTGAATTATGTTTCTTTTTTTCATAATAAATACTGTTTTAAAAACGCCTGATAATTATGCACCAACCCAATATTAAATATTTCTGCCATGAAAATCAGAGCTTAAAAATAGCACAACAGTTTATTTTTTCTTGGTTAAAAACTATAAAAAATTACGTAATTAAAAGAAAAAAAAGCAGAGGTAGGTTCAAATACTAAAAGTTAAAAAGTCCTCATGCCATTGAAGGAAATTGAATAAATGGAAGTGTAATTTAAGAAATTAAAAAAAAAAAAAAAAATTTGTTTAAATTCTACAGACTATAAGAGATGGTACCATTAATAACCATTTCTGTAGACTAACCTAAAAGCAAGAAGGCAATCCACTCACACTAATACAGGTTTTTTCTCTTCCAGACAAGTTTTATATAGAACAGCATCTTACGATTTCAAAATCAAACATTATTAAAAAAAAAAATATCCTTGTTTTAAAATAAATTGACTCCAACATTCCAAATCATTTATACATTGTTGCAAAAACAACATTTTCTAAGAAATTCTCTGGTACAACAGGGTACACCTGTTGACTTTATCATATAATCGTGTGGAGAGGTTTTACTTTTTTCTTCTTTCTTCATCCAAGAAGATGCAAGGTAAACTGTTCACCTACTAGCAACAGAATTTTATATATATATATATATATATATATATATATATATATATATAAAGATGAAATGGACTGAGTCTGAAAATTTAATATTTTCTGCTTATATGTTAGTTATATAGATACAAATATTTAAGTAAATGGTCTGTTTGTTATAAACAGTATTAACATTTATTGGCCTGAATGTCCAAGAAATTTCATATAAAATCTCTCTCCCCCAACAGGAATTGAACCTGTATCCTACATGTAACCATCATATAACCAGATGTGCTATACCATTTCTCAGATATTCAGTCCGAAAAAGCAGTTAATACTGTGTATTATTAACAGAGTGTTTAATTAAATATTTGTATCTATAAAAAGAACGCATAAACAGTATATAAACTGAATGGGTAAATATAGATAGGTATATGAGTAAGCGATTGTATACACACTTAAATACTCTACAGTGCTCAATGTTATCTTATATTTCTAAAGAAAGTGATGGATTTTTTTTTTTTTTATCACTCCATCATTTTTATTATTACTTCAAACATTATTTTTATTGGATATCTGTATTTGAGTAGATGCTCCGCTTATTTATTAAACAGTATGCTTATTTATTTATTTATTTTTGTCTAAAAATTTAAATTTTTTGTTTTTATTTTTTTTTTACCACTAACTTGAGAAATTAAATTTTTGTACCACTTAATGTTTATATTAGTTATATACAGAAGTCCTTGGAGAATTTAAATCATTGATTTTGTTTTGTAAAATAGGATCCCCAGTTAGTGAAAATCTGCACTGACTTGTAAAATAAAAAAAATGCAATAAAACTAAGACATTATTTAATTAGAAAAGCTTTTAATTTCTTTTATGAATAAGATACATTATGGACACTTTTGTCTTTAGAAAAAAAAAAATTTTTTTTTTTTTGCAATGAAATTATTTTTGCAAGAATCATTTTCATTTTAAAAAATTTTAGAATAATTTATAAAACTTTTGATCTTTTAAATTACTGTATTGATTTGTACTGGTTAGGTGACATTTTTAAGTAAAAACTGTATTTACTAATCAGAAATAGCAAAGCTTATTACAATTCAGCAACGACCAATATTTTATAAAGAATTTTGAATTTTTTGTGTACAAACATGCCAATTTTTGTAATTATGGATGCCCATATATAACATTATCAGAAAATAAGAGTGATAACTATAGTAAATTTAAAGCCAAAGTACCTAAACTTAAATGGACAAAGTATCTTGACAGTGTTTTGAAAATGAAACCTTATATAAATACATATAGACAGCAATATATTGCTTGTTAACAGTTAATATATTTCAACCTTGAAAATGGCTAAATGCATAGCTGAAAGTGCTTGGAAAGAAAGAACAACTGGACAGTTTTTATATAATTTATCCTCCAAAAAGAAAAAAATTAAGATTACATGAGAAATTGTATAAAAAAACTAAATTAAAGCATCTTGTCTGTCATATTCAATGAAACATGCATGAAAGAAGGATTGCCACCGAAACACACACAAGCCATTCACATTATATTTCAAATAATTTTTACAGATATGTCCACTGTAGAAAAAAAATTAGACTTCTGTCAGTCAAGCGGTCAACAAACACCTATTGGCATGTAAAAAAAAAAAAAAAAAAAAAAAATGAATTTCTACAATATTTTAAACTTAAAGTAAGTAATATTTGTTTTAAATAAGATTAAGTGAACTTTAAATCAGCTAATATTCCTCAAATAAAGTTTCAGAAAAGTACATTTTATTTTTGAAATTTTTTTTTAATAAAGTGAATTACATTTCAATAATGAAAGGCTAAAAATCAGTGATTTCAAAAGAAAAAAAAAAATCTTCCTAAGCAATTTAAATTAAATCTATTAGCTTGTTAAAAAAAAAAAAAAAAAGCTCCAAGAAAGATTTTTCATTTTTACAATTCATTTAGGTATTGAGAATCTGTGGCAGTACCTAGATAGCTTTTCAAATCATCCATATCCTTTAGGATATGGATGATTTGAAAAGTCAGCATTGAGAAAAAAAAAGTGAGAAAGCCAACAATGTCATTACTTACTTGCATGCAATGGATAGATAATCCAGGTCCTGTGTAGAGCTTCTTGTGACATATGTGACACTTGAAATGTTTTGCTTTTTGGTGTTGTATAAGGATCTTTTCATCATCAAATTCTCGGTTACAATACCTAAAAAGTCAGTTAAGGTTGAACACGACAAAAACATTTTAGTTCAGCATGAAAAAAAGAGAAAGCAAACAACCGACTGACATTTTCCTTTTCCCCAATTAGTCAAAGGTATGACATCCCCACACTCATTATCTTGGGTGTGACGAGAAGATACCAACCAATATAAAGACCAAATAATCTAAAATCCACTCAAAACATCATTGCTGTTTTAAAGTCTTGCAATGAAAATATCAAGTATTTTTTTTTTTTTTTTTTTTAAATATAGATATTTACTAAGCTCATCTTCATACCCGAGGACTAAAATAGTAAGGTGGGTGAGCTTTTTCAGTGCTTGAAGATTGCTTGGGAAGGACTGCCATCTACGTTTTTGCAAAAACTGTTAGAAGAATACCCAGAATTTGTAAAACAGTAATTAATGCAGGTGGTGGTTTTATTGACAAAAACAAAAAATGATGCTGTTATATGATAATTTTTTTTTTTTTTATTATCATAGGTGAGTGCTTATTTTTTGTCAAAATAAAAGCAAATATACTAATTACTGAATTTTACTTAAAACAACAAATTTTAAGGTGTTTCTAAAGAAATGAAGAGTAACACTAAAGTTTTGGCCAGTAGTGTATATATAAATGGATGTTAGCAGCAGTAACAACTAAAATGGATATCATATGTAATTCAAAGAGAACATAACATAAAATCAAGATGTTGACATTCCACACAACTTCAAACAAAAGCTTAGGAAGGAATCCTCCCCCAGCAATGTTGGAAAGAGCGATAACAACTAGTGGATACGAGAAATCTATTTTCCTCAACAATTGTTTTAAGAAAGATTTTATAAATTTCAACTGAAAGTAGGAACTGGCTGTTCAGTCAAGGAATGCCAAATGTTTCCTTATTCTTATCATCTGACCTCTCACCCCTGGCATTTTCTTTTAAAATGATGCAAAGGATTCCTCTCCCCCAGCTGCATTTTGATAAGGGCCCCTATTTTAAAGGGACATTTCACTGATATTTACAAGTGAACACCCCTTTTGAATGACTTGTCTTAATGCAAATTTGCATGGTCTTTATGCAAATTAAAATTTACCTTTTTTTTTGACATTTATATGACATTACTTCAGAAAATGTTTCAGCAGCCAAATCGATTGCCACCGATTTGAAGAAAAAAAAAAAAAAAAAAAAATCAAAATTTGGTCAGTACAATTTAGTTGATATATTTTGACAGCAATCATTTAGTTGAGATAAAAATCATAATGTCACAACAGGTTTCAAATAAAATCTTTTACAATTTACATAGGCTTCGAACAAGTGTCTTCCATGTTTATTGCTTTATCTTTGATTTTCTGATACATTTTCAAATTGGTCATTTTGGAAATATTGATGATCTTGCATTTTTTATTCCATTCAATCAATCGGTTGACAAGCTTCACTAAATTTCCTATTTCCAAACGACTAAAAATCATTCAAATTTATAATATATACAAAGTTCATTTTCATGACATATATACAAAGTTGATGAATTAGAAAATCAATTTACTAAAATATATTTTTAAATTAGAGCAAAAGTCATTCATTAATTTTTTTCCCTTTCCCTATTACTTATGTATTACTATGACATTTGCATTGTAACCAATTATAGGTTAAATTGTTGACAGTCTTCCCTTATATGCAAAAATCAATGAGAGATCCACTTGAAAATGAAAAACAAAATTAAACCAGAAGCTGAGATTAGAAACAATACACATGCTTGCTGGCATTTTATCGAACCAGATCTTGGCCAGAAAGGATTCTTTAAAAAGAAATCCAATTCAGAACTAGGCTCATCAACAAATACAAAATAATGCTAAGCAGTTTTTATCTTGCCATTTACATTCATGTGGGTGGAGCAGGTTGGTAGAGAAAGCCAAAAATAATTAATTTTTATTCATGTTACCAATTAAAAAGCAATGTTTTTGTTTCTTTCTTTCTGGGTCAATGGAAAAGGTTTTAATAATATATACAATCATTAAGACAACATTGTTATTTGACACACACACACACACAAGCATTGCTTAAAAGACTATAAAAACAGAAATCACCTTATTTTTCTTTTTTTTAAAGAAAAGGTGTATGCAAGAGGGCATGTCAGGATAACTGAAATGATAGTGCTATTAAAAAGTAACAGAGTATGTAGATAAGAAAACTGATAAACTTACCCACCTAAATGACCCAGAAAAACTTAAGAGCTCAACTTTTTTTTTTTTTTTTGCTTTGAAAACATTTGCGGGGAGGGTAATTCATTGCATTTTTTTTCTGCAATTTAGGAAACAAATACTTCAGATGGGTCATAGATTAGACCGTGAACTGGACAATTTACAGTAAATAATCACCAATAAAGATGTTTATATATGAAAGAGTTTAATAAACGAGAAATATCAACTAAAAGCACTTAAATTAATTATTCTAAATTTGTGGTGTATGATAACTTTTAGATTAGAATAACAGACAGGTTACAAATCTCTGATTCATTCTATGAAGTTTGTTAATGATTGCCTCTATTAGAATATAATGAACCAAGCAAAAAAAAAATACAAACATGTGAAGAGACCATTTATGAAGAGTATTTCATGATCAAATAAATACCAATCATACCCTGAAAAAAATACTTAACAAATTTCAGATAATCACGGTATGAGATTGGAAATAGGGTGGTCTACAATTGCAAAACAAGAGAAATCATTGATAGATTTCAAATGAAGCAATTACTTTGCCAACACATGCAAAAGTGCCTCCAATTTGAAAGATCCAGGTAGGATTGAACATGGCACCCTCACTATTTATATCAGTTTGATGGATTTGTTTTCTGGTTTATCAACCCTTTGTGAGTTATTTAAAGCCAAAATATTTTTTTCAAGTGAATTTTTTGGGGGAGATAATGATTTTTCCAGATACAAGTCATACTACTTAACCCATAGCTGGGGGAGGAGAAAGTAGAAATTCATACACCCTTTCGCAAGGGGATCTGTGCCTAAATTAATATAATAAATGCAACTAAAATTCAAACCCTGCTCTCAGATTTCTCTTTCAGAGACACCCCATGCATTTTTACACCACCCTCACATCCACGTGTTTATAGCAGTGCAAAGGGATTTCAAATATGGGGATGCTTTTGTATACAAAATAATTTTAGAAATTATTCTATTAATTTTAACATTAAAATAAAAACGTTATATTTTCACATTGCACTGAATAAAAGCAAGAATTTCACGAAACGGCAAATGAATCAATTTAAAAACATGTCTTAAATGAGCTTTGACGAAGAAAATAAGGAGAAAAAAATCATTTTTACAAGAGTCTATGAAGACAAAACAAGAAGTATTCCCATTTTATTTCGTGATAACTTTTTTAAAAGATAAAAAAAAAGAAAAGAGCACTTCAAATACACGTTGACACCAGAAATTATTTTTAAAAATCGATTCTTCAACCTTTATCGTTAAAAATAGTCACGTACTTAGAAATTAAAACTTAAAATTCCAATTTGTAGATAAAAAAGAAATCTGATTATTTACATTAATAATTAAAACGAAAAGATGAAATAAAAATTGATAGATTTGAAATGAAACAAATTTTTATGACTTCATTAAAGACGTAAATAAATGAAAATGGTCGTCTATTTCGATAAGCATCGAAGTATCAATAAATAACAAGATGAGTCATATTTATTTATTTATTTAGGTTTTAATAATAAATAATTCATTTTTACATCTTCTTGCTTGACGCCATCTCTATTTTTTCTTTTGTCATTAAACACAAACAAAAATGTAGATTTATTGATCACAGAGGGTTTTTTTATTTTTGAACTTTATTATTATTCAATGCTCTCAATTATTTTCTTTTTTCTTGTATTATTTATAATCAGAATTAAAATTTTGGCAAAAGTATATCTAAAAAATACAACTTTTTTTTTTTTTTAAAATGTAAAAATAGAAATTACCTGGAATGATTGAAAGAACTTAATTATTTAATTTAACCCAGAAAAATATTAGGTTTTTTTTTCTTTTTCTTTTTAGATATTCAGCTTTTCATTTCTTTTTGGTTTTTAGATATTCGGGTCTTCATTTAAAGTAAAGATAAAGAAAAAAAGACGAAGTTTCCTAACCCTTTTTTTTCCAAGTGATTTTTCAAACAGACCACAATTATCAAAGACAATAACAGTTTTAAAAAGAATATATATTTTTTTATTTTTATTTAAAAAGCGGTTTTCGTATTATTTGTGTTTATTTTAAAAAGAGAGAAAAAAAAACAAGAATTAAAAGAAAAAAAAAACAACTAAAAAAACAACTAAAAAAAAAAAACAAAACAAAAAACGTTGTGTTGTGTTTAAAAAAACCATTTAAAAATGAAACCAATTACGACGTGACGTTTTGGTTATGGATACTAAGTGTTACGTATAATAATAAAATTATTTATAGGTACCTAATGTTTACCAAAATAAAAAAAAGTATTTAAAAAGGAAAAAGAAGATATTTTGCGTATTTGATTTAAAAATAAAAGGAAATCATGGCAAACAACAGAGACTGAATGAAAATAACACGTGGATCGGGGGGGGGGGCAGATATCATAAAGAAAAGATGATTTTTTTAAAATCTTTTAATGAATCAGTATTTAATCGATGATATAAAATAATTAAATCTTAATTAAAATTTGGAGTAAAATTGAGCAATGACATTTTATTTTGTGTGCGGAAATTTGAAAGAGAATCAAAAGTAAAAATGACTAAAGAAATAAAATAAAAAAAAATGGCGAAAACGAGAGAAATTTCATTTCAATAGAAAACTAGAGAAAATACAAATTAAACTTGTAAAATCTTTAGAGAATTGTCGATAGAACGTCAGAATAATTCTTTAAAATGTTATATTTAAAGAAATTGGATTTTTAAAAGTTCCAGGAATAAAAAAAAATAGGAAGAAAGACGATTGTTTGATCACCAAGGCAATTTTTAATGTTTTTGTTTAGGTGAGGAGAAAAAAAAGAAACAACTTTAAACAAAACTGGTTCTAAAGACAAAAAAAAAAAGGTCGAATGAAGTATTAAAAAAAAGAACAGCCATTAATAATCAAAACGGAATATCTTAGTCTTTGATTAAAATTATAGAAAATATTAAAAATAATGCCAGAAAATTTAGCGGCGGCAAAAAAAAAACGAGTGACAACGAAAGGAAATAAAGAGAGAAATTGAAAATAAAATTCCGCTTTTCTTTTTTCTTGATAACGAAAAAAAAAAAGAAAGGATACCAGCACCATGGCTTCAGTTGCTTCTTCTTTTTGCGACCCATGTTCCTTATAAATCTGTAGATGTAGAAAAGATTCGGAGAAGAATGGTGATGAAACGAAAAAAAAAAAAAAAACAACTTATGAAACAAAGGAAACCCGTCGGTGTACAGAGGCTCGCCTTGACAAATATGGCGTCCCTAATGACCCGGATGTACGGGAGAAGTTATTATTTCGCTAGTAACTTATGACAGGAGCAACCATAGAGTTTTATCATCTAAGGGAGGTAAGCAAGGTACAAAAAATAATTAGAGAGCTCGAATGTTAGACAAATCAAATACATTACACAATTTGGAATCTCAGAAGTTACTGTTAGAAATGGTTTTTATTTTTTAAGTCTTTATATTATAACTGTGTCATGTATTGGTTGCGTATGAAGCCATTTGTTGAATTTCTGAAGAAGGAATAGTTAAAAATTCAAAATTTAAAATAAATGAAAAAAATTAGTGATTTTAAAATTTTTTAATTTATATTGATTTCAAAGTAACACAGAAAAACTTTATGAATTCAAAAATGTTTGTTTTAAATTCAGTTAAAATATCTCCAAAACTTTGTGAATTGAGGAAATCAGTTTTATTTCTTCCAAATGACAAGGAATCAGAGTTAAAGTGAGAGGTTTCGTAGTTCTATAGACTTTGTGATTTGAAAAACTCAACTCAACTTCCACGGAGATTATGATTTGAAGAACTGAATTTTCTATCTGAATTGGAATTTCATCCCAAATTTGAGTTTTGGCCTAAATCAGTCTTTTGGCAGGAATTGGACTTATAGCTCGATTCAGAGTTAAAGTGAGGTTTTGAAGTTCCATGGAGTGAATTGAGGAAATCAAAGGTATTTCTTCAAAATTATCATTGCTGTTTTCTAAGCTGGACCAGAGATTGCTTTACTTTTGGGTAGAAGGCCAAATTTAGCCCACTGCAGAAGTTAGCTTAAAAGTCTGCACAGATTGCAGCTTTTAAGCTAGTATAAAATAAAAGAATAAGATAGGTTTTATTTACAGTGTGGACTATTTTGGCACGTCTTTGCCACAAACATGAGTTGTAAGCAAAAGTTTCAAGTTTTTTTTTTACCTTTTTTAATTTCAGAAGAAATATGCCACTAAAAACTGATTTTCTGCAGGAAAACTGCTGCACCTGATAGTTTTTGCATACAGGTAATGCTCGTTAAATATTTGCAGTTATTAGTTTGAAATCACGTGTTGCTTGTGGCTTATTTAAAAATCACCTGTTATTGTAGAACTGAGTCTAACAAATTTAGTTGAGTCCAGTTAATAGACTCATTGTGTAACAGAATAGGCAAAACCAGTAGAGATATCAGAAAAATAAAAAGCAAACTAGTGTGACTATACAAATTGAGTTCTTCAGTCACTGGCTTGTTTATTTAAAAATAAATACGTCTAAATTCCCCTTCATCCCTGCCGTGTGCCAATGACTTAGGTGAAGACCAAATCAGTCAGATTTTGATCCCGGCTTGAGGTAATCGGATGTCTAGCTACACTGATGAGATGCGAAACAGTCTGTCTGGGGATGACATATATATATATATATATATATATATATATATATATATATATATTATTACTATAAAAAAAAAATCTGATTCCTTCGCTACATAAGAGTTCTCATGTTTCAAAAACTTCAATATCGTTATTAAAATTAAATTGAATTAAAGTATCAAGCTCTGTTTCATCCTCGTGTGAAAAAAAAATCTTTAGACTTTTAACGGCATAATAATAATGTCAATAGCTCTCTGTCACTGAAACAGACTAGATAATATGCGTCTAATGAATGTCATCAATTGCTTTAAAATAGACACCCCGACCCGACCCTAGCTTGACTTGACCTCTTTCTGAAAGTAACTAATATGTTGATACAAATTGTTAACCCTTACACCCCTTATTGAAATATTTGCTTCAGCCATTTCCATAGTAATTAATTTTATGAATGAATATGCTTATAAAGCTGCGTAAATTTTAAGATTAGTTATTCCAAAAAATTCACTTGAGGATGAAACAGAGCTTGATACTTTAATTCAATTTGATTTTAATAATTATATTGAAGTTTTTGGCTCCTGTTTTTGAAACATGAGAACTCTTATGTAGCGAAGGAATCATATTTTTAAAAAATAATTATAATTTAGGCTCTACTTTTGTATTGAGCACTGTTTTTTAAAAATAAAAACAAAAATACTAAAGAACTTCAGATTATTTACCTAATGTGTTCTTTCCTATTTTTGTATATATTTGCACATTACACATATATATATATATATGTTGATATGACAAACAGAGAAAACTTTACAGATGACCTGTCTAAGTTCTGGATTATCATGTCACAAAAAAAAAAATAACTTCCTCACCCACCTTTTGAGCTTAATTTTCTATTTAGCATAGATCTGACATTTAATTGGTTGATCAAGACAAAGCCACAAGTGTAATTTTAATTCTGACATTGTGTTTTCTCCTGACACCCATTTTTCAGAAAAGAGGTCAAAATTTTGCTTTTGAAAATTTTAAAAACTTATTTAATCACCAGTCACTTACCATTCACCTGAAGAGGTACAACGTTATACCAAAACACGAAAGCTATGGTTTTGTTTTAATATTTAAAATAAAATAATAATGATAATATATTGCTTTACTTTGCATTGAGCACTTTCGTCAAAAAGTGAATACTAAGAACAGTGGAATTTTACTTCATCTGTTCTTTCTCTTATTTATATATATATATATATATATATATATATATATATAAAAATTCTAACATTGAAGTCAACACTCAGAGGTGACAGGCTGTTTCATGCTGGACAAACCTGACAATTATTCCAGCATGAAACAGCCTGTCACCTCTGAGTGTTGACTTATGTTAACTTATATATATATATATATATATCAAAAACAGGGTTTGTCTGTTTAATTTTTTATCATATTTTTCCAATAGTCAGATAAGGTGTTCAGTATTGTGCCTGAAGTTCATGTTTTGTTAATTTTGTTAAGTACTTTTGACTTTTGCAGTCATTATCAAAATCTGATGTGGTGTCTTTGTGGTTTTTAAAATTCCTTTGCATCCTTGAAATAATCCAGTGTGATGTCATGTGTAACAGCTTTTGGGAAAGAGATCATAAATTAATTTTATTTTGTTAATTTATATATATCTACGTACGTGTTTTTGGGCATATAAATAGTAGGTCCTTACTAGATTAAATATTCGTTAAATCTTACTTATTATAAAACGCAGATTGTGTGTGTGTGTGTGTGTGTGTGTGTGTGTGTGTGTCTGTACGTTTATATATGGGATAAATCGTATTTCCTACATTTTCAACCGATTTCAACAAAACTTCATTGGGACTACGTAAAATTACCTTGTGGTGGTTCTGACAGCGCCAAAAATTGGAAAAACACAATTGTTTTTGCATGAAATCAATTTGAAAACACGATTAAGAGGCATCGCTGAATGAAAGGGGGACAACTCATATCGAGTTATACTTATTATAAAACCCAGGTTGTGTGTGTGTGTGTGTGTGTGTCTGTGTTTGTTTACATATGGGATCGGATTTCCTACATTTTTCAACCAATTTCAACAAAACTTCACTTTTTTTTGGCCAGGTAGTGTTTCTTATTGTTTTGCACACTTTTTCTTTATTTTTACATTCAGAATGCTTTAAAAATTCCATTTACAAGACAATTGTTTATAATAAAATTCTATTCAATCGGTAGACTCATAACGATTGAAAACAATGTTTTTGTTTGAGTTTGGGTTTGACCAATTCGTAAAAAAAAAAAGAAGAAAAAACAAAAAAAAAAATTAAGACATGCGTGTCCGTCAACCTTAAACAATAATCTTTGTCAATTTTATTTTTCAGTCTTTATGATGGTCGATACTTGATCTATCTCTTACTGTTTCATCCCCAGGCAATGCCGGGCTCTACTGCTAGTTTTATATGTTTATGTTAAATTTGTAACCTGTAGGTGATATTACTTGCTTTGTCAAATTTTCTTGATTACACATCGGTTCTCTTATAAAAGCCCTTCATTTTTAGGTCCCCCACCCCCAATCTTCTTTTTTTTTTCCTCTCTGTCTCATCTTCTGGATTTTAAGTTTAGATCATATCGTTTTTTATTGTGCGTAGTGTTACCACAAATGTATACACACGTTTCCGGTGTCTGTTTTATAATTTGAATTTAGGTCAGCAATTCGGTAGTGAATTATGCATCGAAAAATCATTCATATTTATCTGTATCTCACTCATTTAAACCGTTATTTAAC